>CM042473.1:6188596-6548596 GCA_023621385.1 Quercus gilva
TTTTAGTACATGAGTGCAAATGGTTATGCTTCAACATCTGCGCATGTATTGGCACCCTTTTAATATTCTTCAAGCCACATCCATGCAGGCACACTTGTTTTTTCCAGTGTCTACAAATATATAAAAGTTTATGGCAATGTTGTCCTTCCACAAACCTAAGCATTAACATTTAACCTTTTCAATCCTAGACTAATGGTGCAAAAAGTACAGTCCTACCACAAAATAAATTTGAAAATTTCCCTAGTCCTTCACCATCCCAATTTCAAGACACCCAATTGTTTAGCATTATTCTTGTTCATACAATTTCTGGATACATATCCTTTTTTTAAATAAGTACTGTAAAATTATCCATATTCAATACAAATAACATAATTCAAATTTATAATAAATATTTAGAACAAAAAAGTTAAAAACGTATCTATCAGTAAACAAAGCACAATACATATTCTGTAAGTTAAGTGAAACAACCATGTGATATGATTAGATTGTTATCATCTTCCTGAAAGCTTCAAACTGATCTCTAAGCAAATGAGCGGATGAAACTATATGTCCCTTACAAAATGTACATTGGGCATGTGGTGAGAGAATAGGAAAGATGAAATTGACAGTCAACTTTCACAACGGGCCAAAGCACAAAAGATGTTGTTTGGGGGGGGGGGGGGGGGGGGGTTGAGATTTTACCAAGCTCTGCTTCAGAGCACCCACAACGGCATCCTCATTGGCATCCAGAGACATTATTGGCCTTGCCAAACTTGGGAGGGCTGATTCAATCTGACAAAAGAAAATGCAAATCTAGGCTTAGAAGCAGATTGCACCCACAGATGATTAACTAAGATCAGCTAAGGAAAACAATGCTGGACAAAAACTAAACCCAGGGTGCTGCCAAAAGCTAAACCAGCCAATACAGGTCAATAAAAAAATAACTAAATCAAACAAATGGTCAGTAGTTTGTACTTAGTGAATTCTTATTAGCAATAATAAAAAGGGCATCCCAAAAAATGATGAGAAGTAAGCTGTACAAAATTTATTAGTGTGAGAAAGGAGAAAGAAATTCCAGTAAATCTATTTGCGTCCCATTTCTTAGATACCAACTTCTCAGAAACTTAGAACATAAAGTCTTGTACTTGTACAGTAGGAAAATGGATACTTTTTATTTTTGGTTTTTTTGGGGGGGGGGGGGGTGTTTGTTGGGTTGCTAGGTGAAGGGTCAAAGGGATGACACCCCCAAGATTTGAACTGAGGCATTCCCCATAGTGGAAAGCCAGACATGCCATCAAGCCAAGAGACTCTTACCATTTCTAGTGACTAAGTAGAAGAGAATAAAGTACAGGTAAATTACAATTGCCTCCCTTGAGGTTTGTGGATATTTCAGAAACCCCCTCCTATTTTTATAAAAGACGCTCCACCCCTTAATATTTTGATTTACACAACAAATAACCCCTTATGACCATTTATGTACATTACAGATTTTCATGTTTCTCAAATTAAATTCTCAACCAGAATAACCACCAAAAAAAAATGCTTAATAAACAGATTGGTTATATCTTAAGAAAAATTTAAAAATAAAATATATAAAAATAATAACCATAGGGGGCTCAGTGTCATTTTCAAAAATAAGGAAGGGATTCTGAAATTTACTCAAACCTTAAGGAAGGTTAGTGTAATATACCAAAAAAAAAAAACACCAATGAAACAACACAGCCTTACTCAACAAATTGTACCAAAAACCTTAAACGCAAAAAGACAACCTTGGATCAAGAAATGCCTTTGAAATTCGTATCAGCTTGCATTTTCGATATAGTACGATTATGCTATTTAAATTTTCTTATTGCATGTCAATGCATCATCCAAGGCCTATGGTATAAGGCACAGGAGACAAATGATAAACATAAATAACACAAACAGTTCAACATACTGGACGGCGATCAAGGATTGACATGAGTGCTGAATGTTCTCTCACAGAACGCTCAATCCGGCCATCACTTTCTGCAGCTTGCTTCAAGTTAGCTGCAAATCTATTCAACCTATCCTGTAAGTTTTTGGTTAGAGTGCTGGACTGAGGTCTAGTCCACCGTGTTCCAAATTGGCCTCTAAATTGAGCATCTTCTCTTGCCTCTTTCTGCAAAAGCTCCTCTATCTGGACCAGCATTTCCTGGTTGACCCTCCTCAGATCCCTAAGTTGCTGTAACTCTGCTTCCAAACCAGCGGGGCCCCCACTTATCTGCACTGCCTCCACATCTTCTTTGAGCTCTGTTGGGAGAGTGAAATTCCCTTCTAAAGCAAGAATGGAATCAGGAAGGTCCATCTCTTTGAGCCTTACTCGGGTTAACTCACTGGCTTGTTGTAATTTTTCAGCTTGTGTTCTGATAACATCATCAACCATTTCAGTATACCTAGAAAGTGCCTTTGCACTGCTGTCAGGAACAAGGCTTGCAAACATCTTCTCCTTGCTCGCATCCAATACCTCACTCATTGCCATTGACTTAACCATGGAGAATGCTGGAAGAGGTGGTAGGGAACTGGGGGAAGGAACCCTCATGAGGTAAACTCTGTCATTCTCTTTCATGGCCCTCTCTAGGTTCCGATTAATATTGACCTCTAACTTGCTAATTGCGTCCAGAAGTTGTGCTGGAGCCCCCTTTGCAGATTTCTTTGACTCCGTTATAGCACTAACCGCACTCCTCAACCGTGCAATTTCCTCAGCAATCTCTTCTTTCTCATGTAGCTCTAAACTGTACCTATAGCAAGCTTCTGCATAAAATAGAACCGCCTTTAGTTGCACATGAGATATCCAGCCCTTGTCAAAATGCTGGTTCAGAGGTGCAACATTCAGTGCTGCCAAAGCTTCCTCGTAGTACAACCCAACCTGTAATCACATACATCTCAAACCAAATTAGAAAATATGTAACATCACTGAAAATACCTAATATAAAGACACATTTCACTGTACTTGTGGAATGCAAACATGTACCAGAGTCCCAAATGACATTTAATTAAAAATGCAATGACATTTAATTAAAAATGCAACTACAAAGACAGTGCTAATTTAAATCATTATTATTAAAATCATATTGTTCTACTAATGTTTACACGGATATCCCAATGTACAAAAAATCCACATCCCACACACACACACACACACACAAATCGTCTAAACATCCCAATCATCAAACAAGCAAAGAGTTCACATTAAATGATTTTTTCTCATATATGGATAAGGATAGGATTTGAAACCTATGGTGTCTACTCCATGATATTGCCATTTACCATTAGACCAACACACCAATTGGTTCATTTTTTGTGTAAGCCGGATTTGAGCCTTAACCCAAATCCCTTATTTGAAAACAAGAAACTTTACTAGTTGAGCTAACTAGAACCCACGAGAGTTAACATTTCATTTGTGCAATATCAAAATTAATCACTTATCAAAGAGACCCATCATACAAATATACCCAAATATCAAAATCCACATCCACTCCAATTCATCAAACAAGAGATTTTACCAGTTTGAGCTAACTAATACCCACAAGATTTCACAGTACATGATTGCATTTATCAAAACACCCATTGGTGCAATATCAAGATTGATCACTTATCAAAGAGATATCAAAATCCACATCCATTCCAATTCATCAAACAAGCACAACAATTCACATAGTAATTCATTACAATTCCTAATCAAATACCAAAATTGAAACACATACCTGCCTGGAGATCTTAGCACAGACCCCCGGCGTGCTCCCTTTCGCAATAGTATTCTCAAACACAGACTCCTGCGCTTGCGCAAGCATCAACCTTTCGAGCATCCCAGCGCACTCCACCCCAATGTCCACCGTGGCGCCGCCTCCAATCGCAGCTTTGGTCGCCGCATTATCCCTCAAATACGCAAACGCCCCGGCCGCCGCGATAAACGCGTGCGAAGCCAACCTCCGCCCGTCCACGGTGGCGCGATCGTAAGTCAGCCCAATCTGACTGTACACCGCCCCCAAATTGAACAGCACCGCCGCCTTCTCCAGATGAATGTTCTGCTGCGCCGCCTTCTGCTTCGGCTTGAACGCGTCGAACCACGTGAAGGTGACGGTGTTGACGTGGTCCTTATCGGGAGAGATCGGGAATCGAGTCTCGACGAGGCAGAGGGCTTTGAAGTAATTCTGGAGGAGGTCGCGACGAGCGGAGGGAGTCGGGTCCGGCGTGCGCTCCAAATCGGCGCGGTACTGCTTTAGGGTTTGGAGATCGTCCTCGAGGTTCTGAGCTTCGCGCTCGGAGTAATTGAAAGCGATGTAGTTGCGGAGAGGCCGGTAGAGCTCGACAGAAGTGGTTTTCTTCTCGAAGATTGCGAGCATGATGTTGGAAGACGATGAGGACGAAGCCGATGGTGTGGCCATGGCTATGATATTTTGAGAAGAAGAAAGAGGAAGAAGAAGAAGGTGAGTCAATTTGAGACTGTGATTTTGAGTTTTCGTTTTTGTTTCTGTTTTTGTTTTTGTGTTTTTCTTATTGGCGAAGCGAAGTGTGATTGGAATGGGAATGAGTCAGCAATGTAATGTAAATGTACGACTTATGATTATGAGACGATATTTTTTGGCAGCACATTTTTTTTAGCTGTGGCTTAGGCCCACTGCTTGTAAGGCGCTGGTCCGTTAAGATGGTTACATATATTTAAAAATTGATACTGTTATAATTTCAATAGCAGTTTATAAAATGTTTGTAAAATAATTTATTATTAAATACATAAAAAACATAATGATACAAGTATACAACTTTATAAGACTATAACCTTTTAATTTACAAGAAGAGATTTATAGGTCAATACCCAAGTCTTTTGAGATGATTGTTTGCGTAGCTCGGTCTTTGGTTTTAAGGTTTGCTTGTTTATTTAACTCATTTTTCATGGGTTGCTACCTTAATAAATTAAGAAATATATGAGTTATTAATTTATTAAAAATTCATTTTTGTGATTGTGTGGGCAAGTTCATAATGTTTGATGGGGGTATTGAGTTTGAAACTTTCAAATATGATAGTGTGATGCTAAACTAGTTTAGGTCATCAACTATTATCTCTTATTATTTTTGGCATCATTGAACTGTGGGTGAGTTTGGGATCAAGTTATGACTCACCTCACATAAGTAACTAACTATAAACATGGTTAAGTTATGGCTCAACTCAATCACGTAAATCCAAATGATTCTAGGTGACAATAAGATGAAATTATGACTTTACTTAAGGTAAAGATTGGATCTAGTATTCCTGTGTATTGAACCCATTAAAATGTGAACACATAATAAAAATTTGGAATATGTCGACATCTCAATAAGTCAAATTATTCCTATAAAAAATAATTAATAAATAAATAATCAAGTCAAATTATGGTTCAACCACACCACTCGACACCATTAGACATTGTTAGGACTATTATCAAAGCTATCGGCGGATTTGTCTACAAGAGAAAATAAAAAGAATTAAAACAATATAGTCAATTTTCACATAGTAAGCTAGTAAATTTTTTAATGATTTGATCAAATTCAAATTCAAATTAAATTCCACACTTCGACAAAAACCTCAAATAAAACTCTAATACCTTTTGAAAGCAATATTTTCAATTCAAACATAAAACTTTCTAATTATGAAAAAACGTGTACTAGTTTTTAATTCAAAAATGTGAATTTCCATCTTTTTTTTTTTTTTCAATTAATTCGGGCGCCCAGGCCCACCTTGTGAATCCATTTTCGATGAAAAAACGCGTCTAAACCCAAGGGCCTAGATAAGAGTAACGCACGCACCGACCATTAATCTTATTTTATTAAACAAAAAAAAAAAAAAAAAAAAAAGGAGTTAACTTAGCGTGTTCGTTTCTGGCTCTATATATAGGCCTAACACATTTTTTCACACGGCATAAAGAAATTTCTGGAAGAAAGCTTAGGAGAGAGAGAGAGACACAGAGAGAGAGAGAGAGAGAGAGAGAGATAGTCAAGCTTTTGTCAATCTCCGATCTCAGCCTCCCTCCTTACCTATAATCTCCGATTCAGGTACGATATATCGATTCCTCCAAATCAAAGTTTTATTATTGCTACGTTTATGCTCTCTTCTTTTTCTTTGTTTCTTTAATTTTCCCGAAAGTTCAATAATTTTTTAAAGGTTCCAGCTTTTCTTTTTCTTTTCTTCGTAATGGGTTTTGTCGTGAACTCGATCTTTTGTTATAAAAAATCGTTCTTTTTTATTTTGTTCAAATTTGTATTTTCTAGTTTAAGTGCTATTTTTGTTGAATAGGATCGGCTTGTTTTGATTTGATTTTTTTGGGTCTGACCTAGGGTTTATATGTTAATTCTTGTTTTTAATATTGCTGAGGGAAAATATTGTAATGAAAATAAAATAAACGAAAAACAAAAATTGATCTTTTTTCCGTATCTTGAAGCCAAGGGAAAAAGAAAGTTCTCAACTTTATATCTAGTTAAGAATAAGATTCATTGTTTTTGTATTTCTTTAATTTTAAAGTTTATGGGAGTTTAAAATAAATATAAGATGAACTGGGTTTTTTTTTTTTTTTTTTTTTAAATCAGTCTGGGGTTCAACAGGGTTTGGATTTTAAAAAAATGGCGTTTTGATACTTATCAACAAAAAAAAAAGGGGGGGGGGGGGGTTTGACGATTTGAAATTGTAGACATGTTGTCTAACCAGTTCTTGTCTCTGTTGTTTTCTCTGTACAGATTTGTGTTGGTTAGTGTGGACTGAGGCTGCTTGTGGTTTCGGGATTATAATTAAATCCATCCTTTCTTCGCATAAGGTAAGGAAGCCGAATCAAATTTGTGTTTGTTCTTTCTGTTTTGATTAATATTGTTGTACTTTTTTACCTTAAAACTGTGTTATATGTCAGAATTTTTTAAGATGGAGTGATATACTTTTGTGCTATGAGTTATGGTGAATTATAGGACATGAAGTAGTAGTCTATATATTTTATACATTTCATAGGTGGACATGAAGTAGTCTATTATTTTTATAATGAAAAGTGGTTATTGTTTATTAGCTGATTAATACTGTTGTTGAGATGTATCTAGCAACATCTTGTTCATGTTTATTTGTCGTTAAGTATTAGCATATGTGAAATCTTTTCCCTGTTGTGTTTTTGGGATGTATCATGTAAAATACTAGTTGAAAGTGTAATTGTCATCCTAATGTATGTTGTACGATTGATTAAATGCATTGTTATAATCAGCGTTGTAGAATGTGGTCATATTCATGATCATTGTCAACCTGGTGTATGTTCTGGCATTTACATGCACTTGTCAATCAGTGTTGTAGGTAATATTTATGTCCATTATTGGTCCAGTGCATTACATTACAATATTCATTATTGGTAATATTCATGTGAGTCACAAATATTATTTGTAGATTTGATTAAGGAGAATTAAGTATGTTCTATTAGTTGTTACTTGCATTATGAAATGATGGAAGAACTAACATTGTTTTTTCTCTTCTTTGAGATGCACTTCCGATCATCATCATACCAACATGCAGATTTTGAGTTGGTTTTTGTTTTTGAATGGACACCAAGAGGTTCATCCAATTGGTCGAGGAGAAAAAGAAGAGAGCTCTGGAGAAGAAAGAAGCTCCTTTAAAATGGGAGCAGAAGCTAGAAGCTGCTGCCAAGGCAAAGGCTGATGCTGAAGCTAACAGGAAGCTGAAGGCTGCAAAGCATAAAAGAAGATCAGTTTCTGATTCTGATAGTGACAGTGATGGTGACAGCAGTGATGGGGGAAGAAAGACAAGTAAAAGAGCCCACAGGAGGCACAGGAGGCATGGCCACTCTGACTTAGGTGGTGACAATGAAAGGAGGAAGGAGAGGAAATCTAAGCGAAAGCCAAAGAGACGATCCTCTAGCTCAAATGATGATAGCAGTGAGGAATGTGAGAGTGGCTCTGAAGAAGATAGGAAGAGAAAGAAGCGAAACCACAGAAGGCACAGGCATCCAAGATCCGATACTGATGAGGGCTTTTCAAGTGATGATGATGGTGAGGCATTCAAGAAGAGAGGCCATGCAAAACGACACAAGCACCATAGGCGATCAGAGTCTAGTGATTCAGATTCTTCTAGTATTGAGGATGATGGCTTAATTCGAAGAAACCATGGAAAGCATCACAAACGCCATAGGCAGTCGGAGTATAGTGCTTCTGATTCTTCAAGTGATGAGGAAAATGGTGCGGTTAAGAAAAAAAGCCATGCAAAGCACCATAAACGTCATCGCAGATCACATAGTGTGGACTCAAAGTCATCTGATTCTGTTGCCCACAGAAGCCATCGAAGGAGTGAATCTATAGGAAAGTCATCAGATGACAACCATGAAGAAGCGGGTAAACAATCAAGGCACAAGATTTCTGGCCATCATCGCCACCACCACCACAAACATAGGCGCCATCACTCAGATGAGGAGAAACATCATTCGCTCCAGGCAGAACCTAATGGAAAGAATACCGAGGATATGTGCAAGATTGAGAATAAAAATGCTGCTCATGATCATGATGGTGAAAACAAATAGAGAGATTATTGGTAACTGGGTTGACTATTCTCATTTGCTTTCTTTTCTCTCTGAGTGGAGGGATTTCTTGAAATTTTAATGCAGACAGCAATTACCTATTACTATTTTACTGGAATTTGTTGAAGTCTAATGTTCAAACTTGATTAGTGATTCAAGTTGCCTAGTCTATTCTTAAATCTAATTGGTGTTTTTACTGAAATTTGTTGGCATTCTCTTTTTGCATGTTCAAGAGTTGATGAATAGTTGGTATTACTTTTTAGATTTCAAGTTGAGTTAATTGATTTGAAATTGACCCCTTGGAAGATTGTTATTTGTTACCAATCCTGCTCAATGGGTGGGCCAGGTGTGCAATTTATAACTAAATGAACATCAATAATAGATTTATAGTTTAGCTTGGACCTCTTTCCCAAGTTCACCATCAGCTTCTTAAGTTGTCCTTTTCTTCAGGTGATGGCTCAGGTTCATTGTCTGCAAGATGGTAGTTAGGAAGTGCTTAGGAGTTAGGACATAGCCAAGGTCCATTCACATTGTATCATGTGCTGAGGATCTCTGTAAAAGTTCCTAATTCTTATTTAGAAGCTGTGGTAAATGATAATAGTCGAGGTAATGTTTTTTCCATCATACATATATTCTGTCTCTACGGGAAGCTTATGCCTATTTAAATCGATTTGGCTAATGGGGTTGTTAGCATCATCCATGTACTTTATGTAAGTCGAACTAAAAACCAAAACAAAACAAGATCATCCCTACCCTAGGTGTAACAAGAATGAGATTCGTGGAAAAATTAAAAATTAAAAATTAAAAAACTACAAACATCCCCTTAAAAGGGGTCCTGATATTATGAGGTTTCTCATCATTCAGATTAACATTGGATATGTAATCCTTGACAAAACTTTAAGAATGGATTTTCTATAATTTATCTTTGCTTGGGAGGCAGTTTTCATCCACCATCCCCACATACAATAAGATGCTCAAAAATCCCAAAATTGGTTTTATTTTCTACACCAAGCTGAGATAATATTCAGCGGTTGGAGCAAATAAATCACTAACTGTTGCTCAACAATAATACAACAATATGAACTACATCTAGTTTGTCAAAAGTTCTTTAATATCTTCTCACTTGACACGCCATCTGCTACAAGAATTGAAGTAATTTCCTGCCAGAATCAAACATCACTAGTGTTACTATAAAACATTAAACTGGGCTGCCAAAATTACTAGCTTTGATATTACTGACAGCAAATAATGTTATGCAGCATATACCAGCAACGCTGACAATTTAGATGAATGGTAAGATGAAGATGATAAAATGCAGCAATCAGTAGGCATCTAAACTAAAACCGGTTTCATGTGGCATACATGCTAACAATTAATGATGTATAAAAGCATTGAGCATATCATGCTCTTTCATATGCTGATGCATTCCTGCACCAATGCCACCACAAAGACATACATAGAACAAAAAGAATAAGTGAGCAACAGTAGGGCCACAAGCAAAGAATTATTGTATGACTGTTACAAGAAATAGCCTAGATTTTGACAGGTCCAAACAGCAGAAAGAATAATAATGTAGCTGACACAAATTGCTGGTATTTAAGGCTTTTCCCTAGCTAATTTTTTTGGGAGGGGGGGAATCTGAAAGTTTTCCCTAAATCTTACTAAGCTAACCACAAACTAAAGATTGTTGGAAACAATACCTATCTCCATAACAGAACATTAGCTTAACAATTATTGTTTGTCACATTTAGCAGCTTATACTAAAGGCCCCAAGCCAGTGGCCTGGGCCTCTCACATTTTCCATTCTGAACCAACAACGCATCCCGACTCTTCCAATCAAGAGGTAGGGGTTCACATTTCTCAACCAACATACAGCAGAACCTGCAAAATATTTCTGGACAAAACCGAGAACCAAGCTTGATAGAGAATGAGTACAGCAAAGCTAGCTTTTTTTCTGACCCAAATCTTGATTCACATGTATTCTTGTCTGACTTATATTACAGATTGGGTCCAAACATGGCAAGAATGCACCACTCAACAAAGAGGAATTCTTCCAACACCATTAAGTGAAACAGAAGATCAAGCATAATTTCAAAATTAATACATCATATTTATCGAACCCTGTGGGCTGTGGCCAATCCTTCCTCAAGTCCATCAGACTTTTACTGGTCTATTTGGGACTTAAATGTCAATTAAACCCACTCTTTAGCTTTAATATAAAGACAAAACATCATACCTTATTCAATTCTCTCTATTAAATCCCACCTTTAAACTTACAAGTGTGTCATCTACAAAGAATGCACATTGACAACTCACAGAAAAAATTAAATTACAAGCTCTAGTTTGGCCCCAAATGTAAGTCTATTCTATCTCAATAATTTTGTTTTCTTCAAGTCAAAAGTCTTTTTGTCATCCCAAACTTCTCATTCTGTTGTTTGAGTAATATTTTTCCCACCACCAACCATCTTTCTCTGTACTAGGAGAGTTGATCAGTACAAACTGTCTATATACAACTTACAGCTTTATGCATGTGCATTGCAATGGCAATGTTTTATTGTTGTAAACCTTTTTCTCCCTACATTCTTGCTCTTGACTCAGTACTCCTGTAATATCCACTCAATTAACACTAAACATTTTCTTAAGTCAAAAGTTTTCAAATCATCTCAAACTCCCTAATCAATTGTTTGAGCAGAAAAGGATGCCTTTCTACTAGAAGTCCATAGCGTGAAGCTGAACTAGGTATTTAAACATTTAGTTCTTGCAAATATTTGCTCTTTTAGTGCCTCGAACATTCCTTTAGTATGACTATTTCAAGTTTTGACAAAAGTCATTCAGCTTTGAACATCTCCATATTATCGAGTATAGGCAGAAAAATCTTCTCTAAGTTTTAAAAAATAATTTTCTATCAATAAAAGTAAAAAAAAAAACATTTTCAAATTTAAAAATTGTCATTGAGCTCTAGCTCAAACGCCACCTCCCATGCCATAATTTTATAGCATTCTATAAGACATAATTTTATAAATACTTTTTGAAAATGAAGAAAAAGTCCCAGTATTTCTATGCCATAAATTTATAGCATTAACATTTTCTGAACTTTCCTTTTGCAGTGTATTTTTCATTTCAACCCAACTATTAACATGCTACATGAATAAGCCATATTCTGACAATCATGATCTCATTACATATATGGAGATCAAATGAATGAGGGAGAGTCCACATTGATACAATGCAAAACAATAAAAGCATTTTACACATAGTGGCCAGGAAGGCAGGAACCAATAGTAAAGTCAAATACGAAGCAGAGACAAACACAGCTTAATCCCCCCACTCAACCCTGAAGACACATGCACAAAGAAAGTAGAAAGAGGAGGCCCAGGCGGGGGGGGGGGGGGGGGGGGGGGTTGTGGTTGGGGCGCGCACAGAAATCTCAGCACACCACAAGAAAATTTTAGTAACAAATAAAATAAATAAACTAGAAGAGTGGCAAACCTCAGTCATCTGTTTCTGCCCACAGAGCACAGCACCAGTAGATTGAGGGCTGTAAATCTGCTTGGCTCTAGTAAAGGCAGCCTGCAAAAGCAGTTACATAGCTGAGTATAGATTTGATTATAGGGAAGAAACAAGACCAAAGCTCAATTGCTCAAGTGCACAATCTACCTGTACATAGCCACTTTCACCCGTCCAGTTGCCATCTGGTTGTGATAATACAGGCACAATCTTAACCCCAGAAGATTCCCAGTCTTTAAATCTATCCTATAAGAGGAAGAAACACAATTTTTAAGTTAGATTCCATTGGGCAGACTAGCATTGCTGATTCTACATAGTAGATTCATGACACAAATAACAAAAATTTAAAACAAACCTGATAAGCCATTCGCTTAAGGTTTCTTGCCCCATAATAAAGCCTCACATCAGATCTCTTATCAGCACTAAATCCTGCCTCAATGAGAGACCGGATTGGACTGCAGATGAGAAAGTCAAGAGAAATTAGTAAATGATGAGGATGTGCACATGAAAATGGAGATCAAGGAGCAAAAGCACATTAAATTTCTATCAGAATGATTCCTTCTAGCAATAGTACTACATCAAAGACCACATGGGCACAGTAATACTAACTTTTTACATTTGGAGACTACAAATAAAGATTTAAATGTGAGATTTCAAGACCTTTTTTTTAAGGAAGGAAAAAAAACCTTTTTAAAAAAAAATTACTATTAGTAAATTACTCATGCACCAAGTGGGTCTTGAACCTGTAAACTCATCCTTCATCCCACTGTGTGGGGAGGAGGAAACGCCAGTTAAGCTATAGTTCATTGGCAAGCCAAAATTATAGGCTATGAACTAGAGTTTGACAAAGCACAAGAAAATTACAATCAAATGGACAAAAGACAGTTCAGTTCTTAAGGGTTGCATCGTTCAGTAACTACGGAGTTAAAAAAAATTATTTTTGTTGCTTCTGGACTTAGGAGCACAGTGAGTGATGCCTAACAGCCTAAGTCAATGATAGACTTGTTTTAATGTTGGCATAACAGTTCTAAGACTTTCCAGAACAGGTTTAGGAATTTAGCCCTTTCTTGTTTAGTGCAGCTTGTACAGAACAAGAGCAGTAGGAGAATGTTTGAAGATTAAAAACAATTATAGAGAGACTCAAATCTCAATTTATTGGCACTTTATTTTATGGCTCTCCTTGGATCCATGAGACCTTTTTCTTTAGATGATTTTATTGATTCAATGTATTTGTAACTTATATCAGTGAATTTTGGGTATAACCAGTACACTCCATAGGTCAAATATCGAAAAATCCTTTATTTTGGTTCGATCAATTCTATTACCTAAAATGGAAAAAACAAAAGACTGCTATACTATACCAATTATCCGACTAAATTTCCAATCTTCATGTTCAGAATTAAATTATTGGTCAGAGAAATAATTCAAGAACATATCTTTAATCTGCTTTCATGGGCATCACACTCAGGGGATGAGGCTCAGGCCATAAGGTATAAATTGCAATCCTCAGCAAAAGGAACTCTACTCTGCTATAAAAAGGAGACACAAAAGGACTTCTGCTCTCCAAATGGAAAGGGCTGGCAATCACTGAAAAAGGCTCATTTAGAGTAATTCAATGAGTTTCAGATACCAAATATGATTTTCAGTTTTCACAAGATTAAACCATAAAAAAGGTTGTCATGCAAAGCAAGAGGCAGAAAAAAGGATACCATTCTAACAACCAATCTAAAATTCATGTAGTTATATCTATAGAAGCTCAAAAATAGGAAACAGTTGAACAAGCTTATATTGCTCCCATTCTAGTTCAGAATTACTACAAGCAAACCTTTTAACATCTAAACATCACTATAAGAGGTAGGAACTGCCAGCCCATGAGGGTGCCCAGCCTACCCACAATTATTATAAATTCTAGAACTACATCAACCAAGATAACATAGATGGGCAACATAATTTAGGATATTCCACAACGCTTTACCATGAAACTCGATAAATTCTAAGAACAAAGGATGATTAGTAATTTGGACAAGCAAACTAATTCCTAAGTACTCTTATGATTACAAAATTTTCCATCATTGAGCACAAAAATACACCCATTAATGATGAGAAAAAAAACATAGGGAAAAGCATTACGCGGTTATGCCTTCGTTTCTTTAATACACTCCATTTGGTTCTATGGAAAACGTTTTACGCATCTTTTGACGTTTGGTATGATGGAAAACATAAATCAATTGAAAACGTTTTCCATGGTGAACAAAAAACAAACCTAAGAAAATAAAATAGAAACATAACAGTGTAAGTTATACACACACCAAGTGAACTTTAAACACACGACTTAACCCTTCATGCCATTTGACTTAGAGCTCATTGGCACATTTCCCTTTTCCCCTAAACTTTCTACACAAAAAGGCCAGACAAAGCAAATCTTGCAACTTTCTAACATTTACTCATAAAGATTAAAGAAGTTCCCAATTCAACATTGCATTGCCTTTACAAGCTTACCAGTCCAATTCAAACACTAGTTTGACTAAACCTCCAAATCAAAACTGAACTTAATTAGCAAATTGATCCCATATTAACACATTCCTAAAGTTCGAGCTCAAATTCAAATCTTGCAGAGACACATAGACATTAAAATTTTAAAAAACGAAGTAAACTAAACAGAAATCTGACCTAATTCCGGATCCAGTGGCGAAAATGAGAAGCGTAGAATAGGACTCGGGCGGGTCGACCCGATCGATATCGAATCCACGTCCCATGACCTGACTGAGCTCAACCACGTCGCCTTTCTTCAATCCACAGAGGAGCTCAGCGGTGGAGCCAGCCACGGCCTTCACCAGGAACTCGAATGCACCACGCGCTTCCGAGAGCGAAGGCGGCGACGCGATGGCGAGGAAGGAAGGCTTTTCGACGTCGGGGACTCGGAGCTGAAGATACTGCCCAGGGCGAGTGTGGGACACGGCGAGGTCCGGGGCGTCGGACACGTCGATGGTGACGTGGAACAAGGACTCGGCGGCGGGCTCGATTTCCGTGAGCGGAGCTTGCGTCCAGACTGTGGTGTCTTGACGTACGGCCGCGGCGGCTAAGCTTCTAAAGAGGCGGTGGTTACGGCTACGGCTACGGAGATTTAGGTGGTTGTGGAGGTTGAGGCGGCGTAGGATAGACATAGGAGGGAGGGCTGGGCTAAGGTGCGCATGGGGCGAGAGTGAGAGAGAGGTAGTAACAGACATGGTTTTTTGGGTTTTTGAATGGTTGGGTTTTTATAATAGTACTCAAGTTTAGGTCTTCGTGGCGGGGACTATGGAGAAGAGAGGCGGCGTTAAAGGTGGGTAGGTGGTGATGAGGTGGCGTGCGAAAAATGCGCCGAGGGTGTGTGTGAATTTGGTTGAGGGTTAGTGAGAAGCCACGTGTTATTAGCTTTAGACTAGTTGACCCTGGGAGACTGGAGGATAGAGCATATAGAATAAAGATCTTTTTTTTTTTTTTTTTTTTTGCCAAACGTGTATAGAAAGATCTTACTTCTTAGCCATAGAATGAATGGAATTCAGTCAGCCTTTCCTGAATGGCCAAGCTCTTATCTTTACCCCTTTTTTTTCTTTCCTTTTTTTTAATAACTTGATAATTACAATGAGTTGGAGAAATTTGAAAATGATAGTCTCTGTTAAAAAAAACTTCAAATTTTTTGTTTTGTGGATCCGAGAGTATTATATTGTTTCAGGTTTTAACTTCATTGTGAAATAGAGAGGATGCCTATGACCATGCTGTAAAGCGGGATTATGAACTTGACTCGCTGCCAGTGGATACAACAGCCCAAAACCAGTAGCAATGATAATGTTACATTATCTGTAATTATTTAGAACAGCCAGCATCAGTAAAGTTGATGATTGATTGAAAGCTTCAACGTAGATGATACACAGTTTTGAAGGACAACCAAAACAAAACTTTCATAGAGGCATGGTCAGCATTGCATCTCTAGTAAAATTTCATATGAAACAAGAGTTTAAAATTAACACAACTCCATGTTTTAAAACACAAGGTTAATATACATGTCCGCTTTCTTTTTCCCCTTATTAAATAACAAGAAAAAAGGGGGGGTAGGGCATTTTGGCTCCATTTCTCTTACACAATCTGCCATAAGATCAAAACAGAACTGGAAATTCCTGATACATTCAATCTCAAAAAATGAAAAATCCTGTTGCTGGCAATGCCAGCACCACCTAAATTATTTGATTTTCGCAATTATCAAGAGAAGGAAACGAGAGAAGTTGGGGGTAGAGAAGGAATTTGATTAGGCTGCAGATTCCTTGGCAATCTTCTCTGCCTTAGCAATGACCTCTTCAATACCTCCGACCATGTAAAACGACTGTTCTGATAGGTCATCGTATTTGCCATCCAACACTCCCTGTCAGCCAAAAAAATCAAAACTCCAATGAGTGAAAATCATGGGCAGTGCTACTAAAACTAAGCACCATATTAATAATTTCATATGCCAATGTTGTCCGTATCTCTAATACACAATTAACACATAGCATATGCAGGTGGATGCCAAGTGTGTTTGCACAATCATTTGAATACGGAATTTATGGTTCTGCTTCAATCTTATTGCAAAAACTATTGTGTACTGCTCATAAACAAACAAAACTCAACAAATGACACGATCATATAATACATTTTGTGCTGTTCCTCGGTCTCCACATGTATGGTTTTTTTTAATTTTAAATAAATATAGAAAATACTCGAAATAGATCAATTAGATCCTCAATTAATAAAATCCTTCCACACATACAGAACCTAAGATGGAAAATATAGAAAATACTTAAAATATATCACTGAGCAACTAATTAGATCCTCAATTCCTTCCATACATACAGAACCTAAGATGGAATATATATACCCAAAAATTAACACGGACGCTTATAAAATGGATAGTAGTCCAGATAGACAAGATTAAACTTTTCTAACTTCAGGATCAAATATGCAAGGTATTATTGAAGCTCTGATATAGGTTATCAAGGATAGAATTCCGAGACTATTCTCCATCATTAAAAGAAAATATCTTAATATAAGGAATCCATAGATATTGGAAAGCAAGAAAGAGGGAGAAAGGAAAGCACCTGGAAACTGGTAATGCTCTCTTTCAATTCCACATACTTGCCAGGGGCACCAGTGAACACTTCTGCAACATGGAAAGGCTGGCTCAAGAACCTCTGAATTTTACGTGCACGGGCAACAGTCAATTTGTCATCTTCACTGAGCTCATCCATTCCCAAAATAGCAATGATATCTTGCAGATTCTTGTAGTTCTGGAGAACCTTCTGTACCCCACGAGCAGTGTTGTAATGTTCCTCACCCAAAATGTGAGGAGAGAGCATACGAGATGTGGAATCTAGAGGGTCGACAGCAGGATATATACCAAGCTCGGAGATCTATTATCATTAAAGCATAATAGAACTAATTAGATGACAACCTAAGAAGAAATGATCCCAAAGAACCGGTAGTACTTCATGAAACAAGGTCAAACCTGTCGTGACAACACAGTTGTGGCATCCAAGTGAGCGAAGGTTGTAGCGGGTGCAGGATCTGTCAAGTCATCAGCAGGCACATAGATAGCCTGGACAGAAGTAATGGAACCTTTCTTGGTGGTTGTGATACGCTCTTGAAGACCTCCAAGATCCGTAGCCAAAGTTGGCTGGTAACCGACAGCAGATGGAATACGACCAAGCAAAGCAGACACCTCAGAGTTAGCCTGCAGGATGCACCAGAAGGAAAAGACAAAATGACATCATTAGCAAGAAGAATCGCATGATGTTGGGTAAATCTACAGGCAGGAAAAAAGTTACTGGACAAGCTTGCTTACTTGAGTAAAGCGGAAAATGTTGTCAATGAAGAGAAGCACATCCTGCCCCTCAGCATCACGGAAATGTTCAGCCACAGTCAGACCAGTAAGACCAACACGAGCACGAGCACCCGGGGGCTCATTCATTTGACCGTACACAAGAGCACATTTGCTTTCAGCCTGAGAGATGGAAACAAGACAGTTAAAATATAAGAATCAAAACTAAGATTCAAAGAATAAGGGTTGAGGTGCAACAAAAAAAATTAGGATACGAGTGAACATCAGTCTATTAACCTGCTTATCACCAAGCTTAATGACACCACTCTCCATCATTTCCCTGTACAAGTCGTTACCCTCTCGAGTGCGTTCTCCGACACCAGCAAACACAGAGAAACCACCTGTTAAAGAAAACAGGAAATTTTGATTTTAAAAAATTGAATAACAAACAATTCCTGACATGCGTACTTAGAGTAAAACCAACCATGAGCTTTCGCGACATTGTTGATAAGTTCCATGATAAGCACCGTCTTTCCAACACCAGCACCACCAAACAGCCCAATCTTACCACCTCTTTGGTATGGTGCAAGAAGATCGACAACCTGTAGATGAAAACAACATTAGAAAATTTTGCAACAGTTCTAAAATTATGCTTCCAACTCAAGATTACCCAACTACTAAGGCTCTACAGTACAAGGGACGGGGAAAGCATACCTTAATTCCAGTCACAAGGATCTCTTGTTCAGTTGCCTGCTCAACGAAAGATGGAGCTTCTCTGTGGATTGGCAAATAGTGGTCGGTTTCTGTTGTAGAATTCCCAATAACATTGTCAGAAAATTTACATCACATTGAACAATTCACAAGAACAACCCATGAAAAACTACACTCAAAAGCTTTATATTTTTCTTACTGAGATCTCCCCTCTCGTCAATTGGCTCCCCAATAACATTTATGATACGTCCAAGTGTAGCCCTACCGACAGGCACCTAAAAGAGGGCATACAAAAAACAAATTATAAAATGGAAATAAAAATTTAACCGAGGAGACAACACTATCAATAAAAGGCAAACAAACAGCATGTTGATAACCACATAACAGATTGCCCAAGTTTGCAGAAAACAAATGAGAATACAGAGAATTACAAAGCCTAGAAGACATAAAATTTTCTGATAAGTAAGTTTTAGGACTAGGGGGAGAGGAGACCCAAACAAAACTAACATCATGACATTCAACAACAAAAGCAAGTATCCTTATGTAAACGCAGCCAAGGGACTAGAACCAGTGAAATTCTAATGGCTAGCACACATTATAATAGAGCATAGAAGCACAAGACTATAAAGAAAGTGCCCATTTGGAACCAAATTTTAGTGGTTAATCCAGGTTCAGAATGGATGAAGTGCCCATTTGGTACATCTTATTTTTCGGGGCATTTTTAAAATGGTCCATTTGCAAAAGTTGCAACTTTTAAGCAAAAGGTTCTTACAAAAATGTGGTATTACAACATTCCTCCCAGATGGGCACAAACACACCATTTTTCAATAAAAAATGAAAAAGTAAACTATGCGTCTATGCCAAACAGGCCTCAAGAGTCTTCTTGACATAGAGTAAGTCACAAATTATGTTCTTTTAACACCAATCAGCATCAAGGCTACAACTTTAAACAAGTTATGCATCGCACTAACCCCTCGAATCCTCGATCCATATCAAAACTATAATTTGAACACTATTTTTAGACATTTATCATTATCACATTTTAAAATAAAAATAAAAAACCCTATTTTTGGTTCAAACACTATTAATCGATGACATGTCATCTCTTACTATAACATTGAAAAAAAATAACAGTTTGAAAAAATTTAGTTGTTGAGAAAACAGATGAGCAATGCAATTAAAAATTTGAACTCTATGAGAAAAAGTCCTTGTTTTGGAGTCGTTGACTAGAGGATTTTCAACTAGGGACATTTTCTCAGCATCCAAACAGAGACAAAAAAAAGTGACAGATCTACAAAACACATTAAGATCTACACCTACAAATCACCAAATAGCCAAAGCTCAGCTCTTTTCATCCAATCACAATAATCAAAGCAACAAAAACCAAAAGAAAAGTCAAAAATCCAAAACTCACAGTGATAGGAGAGCCAGTGTTAAGCACGTCCTGGCCTCTGACGAGACCTTCAGTACCGTCCATAGCGATAGTACGAACCATGTTCTCTCCCAAGTGCTGAGCCACCTCGAGCACCAATCGGACCGAGTGTCCCTGAACCTCAAGCGCGGTCAAGATCGGAGGCAATCCTTCCTCGAACCTAACGTCCACGACGGCACCAATGACCTGGCACACCTGCCCGATCGATCCGGCACCGGTGAACTCATCGGTGATCTTGCCTCTCTTCTTCGGCGCCGGAGGAGCCTGAGGTGGAGCCGCCGCCGCAGCAGCGGAAGTCGAGTAATCGGCCACGCGCGACAAGAGGTAGCCGTATGGAGAAGCGCGTGATGACGGCGACGGAGATGTGAGTCTAGGGGCAGAGCTTGAGATCGGCGATCTGGTGGATCGTCGTGCAGACGATCGGAGAAGAGAGGATAAGACTCTTCTAGAAGCCATTTTCGCTTAAGCTTCAGAGAGAGAGAGAAAGAAAGGCTAGGGTTTGTGAACTCTGTGAGTGTGAGACTATAAAGTATTGCTACAGTGGCTAAATTGGGAATATTCTTTGTTTTTTTCCTTTTTTTTTTTCCGTTTTTTTTTATATTGCCAAGGAAATAGGAAATGTTATTTCCATGGGGGTCAATTTATATCTAAGGGTTCAGATTTTATTTTGTTGAAAAACATACGGAAAAAGAAACGGATTTTAACCCAAAAACAAATCACGAAATTTACTCAAAAATTACGATAATTGTTTTTTTTTTTTTTAACGAAGGGTAAAATTTTTAAAATTTTAAATTTTATGATAATTTCTAGAAACATACTCAATATCATAAAATCACAATATACTAATGTGTATGACCGTAAATGATAGACATTTTTTTATCTATTTTTATTTACAGAAACCCACAACTAATGATCAATTATTCACAATTGTACCAATCAGCAAATTATAAAATTGAATGTAAAGATAGATGTGTATGTAATATTGTTATAAATTTAATTAAATCATGAAATGTACCAAATAGACAAGATTTAAAACAAGAGATCATAGTTCTGTGATAATGATTTTAGGGTAGGGACATACTCATTCTGCTACTTAATTTTACCATATATAAATATGTACAACTGTGAGTGTTTGACACTTTTTATCTATTTTTGTTTAAATTCTCAAAAAAAAAAATACTTTTTTTGTTTACATGCACCTATTATTTTTGATCAATCGCCCATAATTGTACAAATTAGGAAATTGTAAAATTGGGTATAAAGATTGATGTATCCTTAATTAATGTATTGTTGTAAAATTAAATCAAAGAAGTCCAATGTACCAAATGGACAACGGAGAGATCCTGTTCCTTTCAATAGTTTGAGGTTTTTTCCAAAATCTAAGACTGGAAACGATGTCGTTTAGGTAGGTTGAGTTTATCTGGCACTCGCCCTGGCAAAAAAGGTTTCCTTTTTGGTATTGACCAGATGTGCATGATAAATGATAACTCGAAAAAAAAAAAAAAAAAGTTAAATTTTAACGGGTACTGCTACTATCTGCGTTTTCACGCTACTTTCCAATTTTTTAGTTTATGGAGTGGAGTGAAAAGACCATTATGCCCTCTCACACGTTCACTCCTCTAAACTAGGTGTACAACTCTAATAAGAAGTCAATGCGTGTTTGGACTTTGGGGCCAAATATCTAGTTATCTACAAATGATTATCAGATAATATGGTCACAAGTGAGGATTTAGCGGGGAGGGTATTTTTATTTTCTAGAATTTTAAACATATTATGAGCATGTATTTTCTTTTTATAATGAATTAGTTTGATGTCTAAATGAAATTTGAGAGTCTGTATTTAATTCCTTCAAGTTATTAGAATAAGGTTATTTTTTTCACTCTCAGGGGAAAAAAAAAAGTTACGAAGTATTTTTTTTTTCACGATTAAATGACAGAGCAAAATGAGAATAGAATAATATTTTTTACATTATATAAGTTAGTCAACAAAACAAATTTACAAGAAGCTGTGAAGAGAATGACTACTTTTGTGTGCAAGAATTATGTTCTATAGGCTATTAGGCGTGACAATCTTATGAGAAATGGGCACATAGTCGTAGTCATAATTATACACATAATTCGTGTTTCTCAAAATTTCAGCTCTCCTTCTCAACTTGAACAAGTTAAAAAAGAGGGGTCGTTTTAGGGATTAAGTGGATTAAGCTCAACAAGCCCATGATTTTAATTAAGTCCATCAGCCCAAAACCTAGTCTTGGAAGATTTATAAGTCGAGCCTCATGTTTGGCCCATAAGTCTTAGAGTTGAGTTTAGTGAGGTGCATTGTATAGTAATATCCTAGACTAGATAGCAATATAATATTTAGAAGAACCTCCTTGATGCTTAGCCTACATCACCATTTTAACTAACCACCCTTGTCATTGCCTTTTGATGGAATTGAATGCCTCAAATAGCTCAAATATGTGCCTAAAGGAAACACTCATTTGAATGATTTGTATTGCTCTCTTAAAGGGAATAGCTTCATGATTGTTGCCAAGTGTTGACTTCCCTTCACATTAGTAATTATTGCGACTCACCAAATTTCAATCACATATAAACCATTTAAACATGTCCCCATTTGCAACATGTTCTACCCTAAGGTACACTCCACCAGCCAACCCAATGAAATAATCTTTATCAGTTGTCACACTTAAAAGCTGGCCAGTTTGCATTATTCTCTTCAAAATAATAGCCTCGTGAGCTTTGCCAAGTGTTGACTTCCCTTCTTATTAATAATTATTGAGTCTCATCAAATTTCAATCGCATTTATGCAATTGATCATGTCCCTATTTGAAAACTAAGCTTGTCACCTAGGAAACTTCTCATCATTCGACCAAATGAAACAATCTTTGTCACATTCAGAAGCCTAGATTTTGGGTGCTGACCAAAACTAACCTCATTCCTCCTTATAAAAAAAAAAAAAAAACATGTCAATTATATCAAGAACTTAAATCCACACAGTATTGTAGTGTTGATTCAACTATTGAAGTGTTTTTGTCCAACCCTAACACTAGATTAACCTAAATTACACTTAGTGCTTGTTTTAGTTGGGGGAGATTAGAAAAGTGAGGAGATAGAAAATGAGAATGGGATATAAGAGATTTTAATTCCCCTCATTTATATTGGGTTTGGGGGTGAAAAAGTAGAGTAATAAAAAATAAAATACGTATAAATTTACTTGGATACCCCTATTTCAAGATTTTTTTTTTTTTTTTTTTTTGGTTTATATAAGTATTCTATAAAGGAAAAAATGTGTTGTTTGAAAGAAAAAAAAAAAAAAAAGCAAAAAGAAAAAGAAAAGAATAATGGTGTGTAAGGTGGGGGTAGATGGGTAATTTCTATCCAACTCCTTATCCTCCTCATTTTCTCTCCAATTTTATGGGGCTGAAAAATGATTGGTCCGGGGAGAAAACAGTCGAACCCCACAATTCTCTCTCCCCCAAAATTACTCAAACCAAACATCCCTCCCACCTAAAATCTCTCCTATTTCTTCTCCCCCATATTCCATCCTTCCTATTTTAACTCCAATCAAATGTAGTCTTAAGATTTTTCTTTTCCTTACAAATAGGGGTGATGTTTATGTGGAAACTCATCATATTCAATTTACTCTTCTCCTCCCCACTTTCTCTCCAATTTTGAGGGGTTGAAAAATGGTAGGTTTGGGGAGAAAACAGGTCCTACCATTTTCTCTCCCCCAAAATTACTCAAACCAAATCTCACAAAAAATCTCTCCTATTTTTTCTCATTCCATTTTCTATCATTCTTGTTTTCACTCCAATAACTAAACTTAGTCTTAAGATTTTTCCTTTCCTTACAAATAGGAGTGATGTGTCTGTGGAAACTCATCATATTCAGCTTATTGAGGTAATCCCCTTACAATCCCGTTATCTCGTTTTACTTAACCCACCCATAATCTTTAAGTCTAAAAGAGAGGTGCTACGTTTATAATATTTTCACAACAAATTATAAGTAGTTAGTTGTTATTGGTTCTAATTTGAACTTACCATTGAAATTACTTTTCTACTCCACCAATAACAATCTATAACAATTTGCCACGTAGAATTTGTTGTGAAAATATTGCAGACATATCATTTCTCAGTCTAAAATACTTTCATATAATCTTATAAATTCCAGCTAATCAATAATGTTAGTACAAATGTAAGATATATCATACATACAGTACAGTGTGAGATTACATACTACTTAACCATAAGATGTTCTACCTATGCATAATAGCGTGAGATAAAGATAAAGTCTATCTTCTCCCCAAATCTTCTTGGCAAACAACTCGGAGTCATGCTTCCTTCCTTGTCACAATTCTGGTTGCGTCAGAATCAACTTTGATGCAGTTGTTTGTCCCACCACAACGTTGTCTATCTTCTGTAAGCCTGTATCATAAGGTGAAATTCTAATTGCTTGGATCGACTATTCTTCAAATAGGACTCTCTGTGGGCTGAGCCGCTGAGCCAGCTGGTCCGTATTCACTGTTCAAAAAGCGAGGAAAGTGGGTATCAAAGATATGATATTGGGAGAAGATGCTCTAAAATGTGTTAGCCCATCCAGTATGTCTTTTCTGGACTGGTCTATTAGGCTTCCATTGTGGTTGATTTTGGAAAGCTTTGTTTAGCCTTTAATTCTTGGGTCATTTCTCATGTTTTGAAGTCTCCCAATTGTATGGCCCATTACATTGCACGTGTTTCCTTTTCATTCATTTTTGGGATTTTTATTCTCATCTTCAATCTTCCAACCCTGGTCCACACCAACCATTTATATCAGTAACTGGGATTGAAATTCTATTATTTCTTATTACAATTTTAAGTTATATGTAATTTTACTGAATGATTCCATACGGCTTTTATAAAAGGTGGTGAAACTAACTACTACTTGGTTCTTACACCATGTATTTTTAAAAAAGAAAAAAAAAATCCGTTCCTAAGTTTTTGAAGATTGGATTATGTCAATGTAGTCATTTGAATTTTTGAAATAGTTCAATGGGCATCAAAATTAACTACCAATAAAAATAATTAGATATGTTCTATATTGCACTGTAAACTCTCAAATATAAATATACTTCTGTCAACCTACAATACTCAATAGCCAAAGAAAAAGAAAAAGAAAAAATACTCCATCCCTATTCACTTTAATTTTATTGTTTGTAATGCTTTTTAGTATATATTTAATTACATTTAAGAAGAAACTGTAATATATATATATATATGTGTGTGTGTACATATATATACCCACACTCTCTCTCCCCTCTCCCCTTCTATACATAGTTACATTTATATAAATATATAATTTGTTCGTCTCTTTTTTACATTTTCTTTTTTAACTTCCAACTTTTTATTTTTTATATAGGGACTTCTAACAATTTATTATTTCACTATTTGATTAATTTCCACAACATAGAATTTTACTTGTAAAAATTATAAATTTGAATTTTGACAACAAAAGAAGTATTGAAATTTAAAGTTTATGGTTTACCAAATGTTAAATACTAGACTCATCATGCACGCTTTGCACGTGCAATTAGGCTCAAGGTAAAACCAAAAATGGATCAAAATATGCTCAACATTACAAAACATTACAAAGGAATCAAGTACATACCTTAATAGAAATTAAGACCGGGCTTGCAGTCGATGATCTCTGTATCTCTTGCCAAGCTCTCTGTTAATAACAAACACCTTCAAATACATACCTCAATAAAAATTCTTTTCTCCATATAAATTAGATATAATGTACCTTTAAATATTGAAATTCAGTGGATTTCAAAGGTTGCTGTGTTTGATTATGTCATGAAACTGGTGGGTTTGTTAAATTAGAATGAATATGTGAAGTAGGAAGATGGGAGACGTGATATGCTTGATAGTGGCTAAAGGGAGTTGAGATAGTAGTGGGTAGATGCAATTCTAATGTGTTCAAATGAGGACAATTTTGTACGGTAAGAAATTGAAACTTAATAGGACATTTGAATTTATTGATTGAGATAAGAATTGTGATAAATAAAAAAATTTGAGATTTGAATAAAAGAAATATGATATACATTAGTGTGGATGGATGAAGATTTGTGATAACTGTATAGAATTTGGATAACAAAAATTTTGGAATGTTTTAAAGAATTAAAAAAAAAAATAATAATAATTTTGGGATAAGAATGAGTAGTTTTTATGTGAGGTAGTGGGTTTTTTTTTTTTTTTTTTTTTTTTTTTTTTTTTTTTATAAGTAATTTTGTATTTGTTTTAATAAACATAATTGAAGTATTTGAATTCAAATATATAACAAATATAGATAGGAATCAAACATTTGAATACAAATGAGTGGTGATAATAATGTTTTTTTTTTTCCTTTTGTATGTGAGAAGTAGTGGTCTTTTTTTTTTTAAAGTAATTTCATTTTTTTTTATATATAAACATAATTGAAGTATTTGAATTCATATAGATAACAAATACAAATTGAAATCAAACACTTGAATACAAATGTGTGGAGAGAAAAACTTTTTTTTTTCCTCGTGTACGTACATAATTGAAGTTTTTTTTTTTTGATAAATCATAATTGAAGTATTTGAATTCAAATAGATAACAAATATAGATAGAAATCAGATATTTAAATTTATTTTATTTTATTTTTTTGTATGTGAGATAGTATTACTCTTTTAACCTTTTTTGCTTTTTTGCAGGAAATAAAATTAAATTAAAAATATGTTATTTCATGATTTGTATGAGGATATTTTGGTACACCAAAAGTTGAAGACGGAACAAAAAATTTTCTTATTAGTAATATAGAAGATTAATAACTATAAGTAAAAACCAACAACCATATGATTGAGTTTGAGAAATGTTAAGTCCACAAAATTTTCATAATAAATCATAAAAGACAAGTTGTTATTGGTTTTACTACAAACTTATTGTTGAATTTACTTTTTTTCTTACCGATAACAATCTGTAATAACTTATTACTTAAAATTTATTTTAAAAGTATTTTAAAAATATATTATGCACATAATAATACCTTTAATCTAGAAATCAAGTCCTTAAAAAAAGTAAGAACAAATTTCAATAATATGAAAAGGGCTAAAAACTCCCGCCAATTTGTAAAACCTTTTCCCTCCACACTAGTCACCGGCTACAGCCGGTAACCCCAATATTCCCTCTCCCAACGCAGTCACATATATAAAGAGAAAATGCTATGTCCAATCTTGTTTTCAAAGCTTCCACTCTTCAATGAGGCTCACCCAACCCAGGCTTATTAAAAAAACCGATACCTATCCACGACCCGGACCAGAACCATCAAATCCAAACCCAAATCCCTTCTGTTCCTATTCAGGGTCGAGACTATGAGCGCCGTGAACATCACAAACGTCGCCGTTTTGGACAACCCGGCCGCGTTTCTCAACCCCTTCCAGTTCGAGATCTCCTACGAGTGCTTGACCCCTCTCAAAGACGGTAACAACTTCACAAAACGTCACCGTTTTGTTTTTGTTTTTCAAAATTTTTTAGCTTCATCTAGGGTTTGTTGTTTGTTAATTAGTGTAAAGTAAAAATTAAACTACTACTTGAATTCAATTAGGCTTCTGTTACATTAATCTATTGTTAATTTAGTGTACAATTTTCGTTGATGTCTTGGTTGTTATGACTTATGATGATGTTTCTGGATTCTTTCTCGTACTCTAGCAAGTCTTTTGTTGTTGTTCTTTGCAACTAATTAGGATAAATGTTATGTTATTTTATTATTATTATTATTATTATTTTTGGGCATGAATTTTTTGCTTTTGAATTTGTTGAGTGACTAGGAAGTTGGAAATGACAATTTCGACATTCTTTGTTGTGTTCACGAATTAACAAGTGGTGGGTTGTGAGTTCGAGTTCAGGATTCAGCCTCTCCAAAAAATAGAAAGTAAAAATTTGGGGGTACGATTGTCTACCAATCACCTATGCCGGACTGTGCAAAAGGTGGGAGTTTTGTGCATTGGGTATGGCCTTTTTGTTTGTTGTGTTCACAAAGGGGTAAAGTCTTGTTGGGTGGTTCAAATTGGTGTTTGAGGTCAAAAGATATGAATGCAAAAAGAGATGGAAGGGGGGGGGGGGGTGTTCTAGGACGATTTTTATACTAAAATCTTAAATTGATTTTGTATTGTGAAAATTTATACCCTTTAGCTGGTTTTAGGAGGATATGGGGAAAGAGAAGAAACCATGGTATCAAACCTTATGCAAAAGGTAGAGAGAAGAAAAACAAAAGGAAATGGAACCAGGAAAGTTGATTTCTCATTATACCCTCTCTTATTTTTGAAGGGCTAAATTGGTTACTATGAAAGAATTTATAGACCTTGTTACATTTCTTTTGAGATCCAAACACTTGTGTTGAAGTCGGCATCTAAGGGACAATAGGTTGCCTGTTGCCATTATCTCTATTTCAGTCTAGAGCACGGAGACTAAAGATGGGTTGTACATTTCACGGAGACTAAAGATTGGTGTTAAGAGTGCAGTTATCTGACAGATTCATTTATGCAGCATGAACAAGCAGTATCTGACTTAAAGGAAGATTTACCTGTGGAAAAAAAATGTAATATTTGAGCTTTGTAATCTGATTAACATTTCCCATAAATTTGGATGCTTTATAGTTACTTTTTAAGGAAACTAAGAATCCAATGATGTCTGATCTAGTCTTGATTTGATTTGAAGTATTGAGAATTAATGGTCCTAGTTGATTTCCATGATAACATGGCCTAAATATGATGAAAGAAATGCTTTTATCTAGAGTGAGGAAACATAAAAAGGTGATTTTTGGATGTAATCCTAGGATGGTTCGGATATGATGGAGAATTGTTTGAGATGCTTTTGACATATGCCATGGAGGCCCGTGAATGTAATCAAAATTGTGATAATAATCATATGGATGGAGCAAAAAAGGCAAAAGGGAGGCCAAAATGACTGGGGTAGAAATTGTATGGAATAAGCGAAAGGCATGGTTGTTGGATAGATAAATGGGACACGATTTTCTGTTAGTCTTTCTTTTTGATTGATTTGTATTCTTTTCAGTGCAGTGAGTTTACTATCGTAAATTCATTGTACTTTTATTATTAATAAAGTCTGTTATTACCTATCAAAAAAAAAAAAAAGTTTGAGTGACATAAAAGGTCTTTGTAGCTGACCCTAATTAATTTGGCTTTAGTTAAGTTGATTAGTTGGATGTAATGCTAAGAGTTCTGGATAAGTTTTTTTTTAGTAGCTTCATATATGCGTAATCAATTTTTTACTAAAACACTCAAGAGGATTGATAGTTAGACAAACCTAAACGTTTTGAGTTATTGGTCTCCTTATATAATTTCAGCTACATTGTTGTTCAAAATACTTCAAATTTAAAAGTATTTGAACCAATATTACATATCTCTGAGTACAATTTACCATTAAACAACTAGTCATTGATTCATTGATAAGTTTTGGATATGATAGGCTTAGGTAAAGTGTTCAATAGAAAGAGAAGCTCAAAAAGTAGTTTGACTTATTTAGTCCTGTGTTAGAATCCGTGTGTTTGTTTAAGATATGCCTTACACAGGATGAGACAACAAAGAAGCCCCTGGTGGTTTGAAAAAGGCACCGGATCTAAGTGAGGCTTTTGGCCTGATCCTTTTAATTTTTTCTTTCTTGCCCTGAATGAATAAACTAATCTTCGTCTTTAAGCATGTAGATGTTTATATCTTTGATAGAACTCATAGAAGAAGCATTTCTATATTTCCTATAGAAGTTCTTTTTTGAACTCCAGCTACCAAGTACTTGAATAGGAGATATTAAAATGCTTTGAGGATGTAGCATGTTTTATCAAGATATTTTGTACATTTGCTTAGGGTAAAAGTGGCAGGTGCAGCAAAGCTGTATTTCAGTATTTGATGCTCTCTTTAACCACTCGATGCCTTCTCTCTTCCCCCCCACTCTCCCTGTTAGGTGGGGTCACTTAATTATACTAATGGGAATCATTCATTTTTCTCTATGAAATTTTAAATTTTTTTTAAAATTATTTTTCCCGAATATAAACTTCTTGTGCATTTCCCTTGTTTGTTGTCACCATCTATGTAGTTAAATTTGTTTCCTTGACTTCTGCCTTGCTAGCCTTGCCATATTTTAACTCATTAAACATTGCAGATTTGGAATGGAAACTCATTTATGTGGGATCTGCTGAGGATGAGACATATGACCAACTACTTGAAAGTGTGCTTGTTGGGCCTGTCAACATTGGCAACTACCGATTTGTCCTTCAGGTAATTTTTTATGAATGCTTGTGCTAAAGTCCTAAACTTGGTTTTCAATGCTAATTTGCTTATGAAAATAACACTAAATTTTTTGTTATTGGGGCCCCTGGCAGGCAGATCCTCCAGACCCATCAAAAATCCGTGATGAAGATATCATTGGCGTCACAGTACTGCTATTGACATGTTCTTATCTTGGACAAGAGTTTATTCGAGTTGGATACTATGTGAACAATGATTATGATGATGAACAGCTAAGAGAGGAGCCTCCACCAAAGGTTTTGATTGATAGGGTTCAAAGAAATATTTTGGCCGACAAGCCCAGGGTCACAAAGTTCCCAATCAATTTTCATCCTGAGAACAATGAGCATGGTGAAGAAGCACCTCCTTTAGCTGAGAATGCCATTGAGACCAATGTGAATGGAGAAGAACCACTCCCTTCGCCTGAAGGACCAGCCATTGAGCAGTAGGTTGTAAATTGAAGCAACTGCGTGACATATTGTGACATTTTGACTTCAAATTTTGACATACTGATGATTTTGGGTGAAACTGTTTTTCCAAATCTCAAACATTTGTGACTGAGATCTACCGTGAATTGTCAGTTGGAATGTTTTGTACCATCACTGTACTTGGGTTGTTGTGACGTGGTACATAATGGGCTAAAGATTTTGTATGCCATGAAAATTAAAGTTTAGGTTTTGTTTTTTTAAGTCTTTCATTACTTAGTCTTGTAAAATTTTCAATTTTATTGGAAAAACAGTATGTTTGACTGTGTTCTTTAGAGACGGTAAAATTATATGAAATGAATTGGAACGAAATTGCAACCTATGCTTACAAATTTTGTAAGAGTTATTTATATGAAAATTTAGCCAATCTGTAAAAATTTTTGACTTGAGTCCGTTTGGATATAGCTTATTGTTGCTGAAAGTTGCTGAAAATTGATTGTTGCTGAAAACACTGTAGCAAAATAATTTTTAAATGTGTGAATAGTACTATGGGTCCCACTTTTAATATTTTTTAATATATGAATAGTGTATGAACAGTGTATAAACAGTGACACACTGTTCATGCACATTAAATTTTGTCCCCCAAAAGTTAAAAAAGCCGGCCAAAAAAAAAAAAAAAAAACAGAAAACGCAACTCAAGTTTCAGTAAGAAGATGGGCTATCCAAACCCACACTTTGTCATTGGGCAGAGATCATGAAAATTTCTGATAGTAGGTTGAGACAGCTTTCAGAGTTTGCATAACTTGCGCCATGCGAATAATCAGCTACATGGACTTCTGGTTTCTAGCGAACATTGACGGAAAGACTAAATTAAAACCAGTTAAAACATTTAGGCATTTAATGAACTGTGGATCAATTGGATCTTTGAGCAAATTTTTGGGACCAAAATTGGTGTTTTACTCAAATTAATTTATAATTGCATGCATTTGCGTAGATGAAAGAACACAGGATAGGATTGATATTGCTGGCTTCAGTCAGGATAGTTTGCAAGATCTAACTCCTACAACTTTGCAGGACTAGAAATGATAATATGTTTAAGGATATTTGTATTCAAAGTCTAAGCTAACTTGAAAATTCAAATCTCAACAAGAGCTATAATTTATTTATTTTACATGTAAAGCACTTCATTTTATTACTCAAAAAAGAGAATTATTTATCAACAATTTATTTTCTTGGTGTGTAATGAAAAGTGAAAATCAAATCTATAGTTCCTCTTCCTCCTCAACAATTACGCTGCCACCTCTTTGAGCACCACGCACAGCTTTATTTGCCTGAAAAAGGAAGGAAAGACATTCCGTAAAATATAATACAATCACTTGGCAAAATTAAACCCAATGTTTGTAGGGAATAATGTTATTTATTTATTTATTTTTGATGAACAAAAAAAGGGCCTCAAACGTGTGATCATTGATTTGGCCAACTTAAACCCGCTATTGATAGCGTGGGGCACTCCTGGGCACGTTAGGGCTATCTGCGTCGTGGCATAGCATTTTTGCAAAGTGCACGACTCGAACCCGACAACTCTTGAACTCGCAGGTGTGACTAAGTCTAAGACTCCTACCAACTCGCCATGCCCCCAGGGGCTAGGGAATACTGTTATGCCTTTGAACAAACCCGGACACATTATATTGCAGGTATAAATTTGGAACCTGAATAAATTATGAGAAATTTTTTTAAAACTTTTAAGTTTGAAAGGACTTTTCTAGTCTAGTACGTTTGGAAGTAACTTTATATCGAAAGCTTCTTTGTAAAAAGTTTGTTAAGTATAATTGTATTTAGAAAAAGTGAGACATTAAAAAAATTAGACATAAGCAAATAAATTGAAAAAACAGTAGCCAAGCTGATTAGCACATTTCCAATAGTCATGATCATTTTAGTCCTATGGCATGGTCCCAATTTATTGGATCATTAATTAATTAGTGCCTCTTTATAAAGAGCTAGTTTCTTACTTTTTTGTGTGTGCTGAATATGCTAGTTTCTTACTTGATTCCTATAGGTTAAGTCCAAGTTATGGGTTAAAGTTAAATAGATGAAATTTTCTTACCTCTTTTTTCCAATCAGCTCGTAAGTTTACCATAACAAGTGCCACAACTTGAACAGAAAGTCCACATATGATGCCCATCCAAAGCCCCTAATTAAAATCAATTCACAACTCAAATATTAGTATAGCAGAATACTAAAATTGCTACCAATTTTGCTATATATTTATTAAAAAAAAAAAAAGTAACTTGACCTGATAATAAATGTGATTGATAGCACGTCAACAATATAATAATATTGTTTATCAATTACTTTTTATTGTGTATTTAAAAATTGAAATAACAGTTTTTAAGACACATGAGAGAGAGACATAAAGACTTACTTTGCCTCCAAAATGGAAGACGAAAGCAAAGAGCACAGCAGAAGGAATTCCCACAAGATAGTAAGCACCCAAATTTATAAATGAACATAGTTTTTGCCACCCACATCCTCTAGCAGCCCCTACATAGCCAAAGCAGAAATCACTAAGCAGTTGAATCAAAGTAAGAAAAAACCAAACAATTGTTAACAATTGAACTTGATTAGTACTTGTGACATAAATTTAAGACCTGAAAGAACACATTGGAATCCATCCAAGAAGTCTGATAATGCAAGCAGTAGCATCATTTTAGCAACGTATCTGAGAACATCTTCCTCTTTGCTATAAAGCTTTCCCCAAACATTGCGCACCAAAATTGTAGTAATTGCTATTATTGTACCCTCTGAGAGAGCAACTATGATCATCACACGAAGAGCCAAACGTGCACCATATGGGCTCCCAGCACCCAATTCATTTGACACTCTTGTACTGTATAATAGCAAGACGATTCTTTTAGTTTTGAGGGGCAATAGTATTAGTGGGAAAAGTCATATGAACTAGCTATGTCACTAACCTTAAAGTACCACCAAGACCAACAGAAACCATATAAACCAACCAACATGTGTTAAGGCTGCAGAACAATTACGAATGATTTTAAGAATATATTATCATAAACGAGGTTTAAGTAATAAACTTAGCTATTAGAAAAAGGTAAAAACTTAGTTACAGTCTTCTAGATTTTCAATTAAATTCAAACACATGATTGTATTGATTAATACAGTATAAATAATGTTATTTTTATAAAGGATAATTAAATTCAATGTAATCTTGTGTTTGAATATAATTAAGGAATCTAAAGTATAGCACTTTAGGAAGTGTAGCAAATACCTTATTGATAACACAGATGTCTCCAGTGTTGGATTTGGGAGAAGTCCCGCTAAGAGAACAACCATTTCAAATGACCAATATTCTAAGCTGTCAATCAAAATATTCAAAGAGTTAAACCCCTAGAAGAAAAAAGAAAGAAAAAAGCTAAATGCTTCAAACATTACAACAATGCAAATGAATAAACCGCAAGCTGGAATGATCCAAATTTCTTTTGCAAATAGAAGAGCTCCTTTTGTTAAGCATGCTTCAAACATTACAACAATGCACAGAACAAGACTCTTTTCACAATCTTTTCCATAACTTGTTAAGGTGATACATTGTGATTGAAACATCAGTTTCACGTGAATCCACCATTGATACTGCTTTTACAATACTAGTGATAAGCAGCTAGAAATTACCAGATCATAATTGCTGAAGGAACTGCTAGCTTTAAGAAGCTGAGAATATCATGCAAGGCTTCTTTTGAAAACCCAGTCCAAGTTTTCTTGCAAGCTGGAGAAAATCTTATATAAATCGCGAACAAAAGCACATTAACCCAATTGGAAATGTTAATTGCCAAGGCAGCTCCTTTAATCCCAAGTTTGATTTTAAACACAAGAACCCAACACACAAGAACGTGTAGCAAAGCTGTGAATCCAGAGCCTATCAACATAGGAATAATGTTGTTTTGTGTTTGTAAAAACCTGTTTAGGCATTGAAGAATACCATAGGCAAAAAGGCTTGGGATCATCCAACGATTGAAAACTCCAGCTTCAGTAGCTATTTCATGGTTTTGGTGTAGAAGTATGAGAATGGTGCTTGTATTATACCAAATTATTGCTAGAGGAATGCTTAAGGCTAGGAGGGTTAGTATAGCTCGCTGTGTGTGAACACCAAGCATGCGGTACTGTTTTGCTCCATAGGCTTGTCCACATAGAGTCTCTAATGCGCTTCCCATACCTAGCTTTAAGAGATTTATGACGTATTAGAGATGAGAATTTGCATCAAAATGATACTCTATGATGAAAAATGATGAAGAATGGGGATGATGCATTAACTGGAAAAAAAAAAGGCTTTGTTAAGGTCATTAATTTGTTTAGAACGATTTGGACAAAAACAGGCCAATTAATATTTATGAATTCTTCTTTGTGCAGTGACCTCAACATGGAGTTGTGCATGCCATTGTTTAATCCTATTTATAGTTTCAATGTTTCGAAAAAAAAAAACTATAATCTCAATACAGTTGGAGACACAAAAGTTATCATAATTGTTGGTGTAATCTTATACGATTGCTATGTAATAGAAATTTTTAAGTAGTGGAAATTTCTGTGTATCTAATGATATTCTTATAGTTTAGGCCTTAATGATCAGGAGTGGAAGGAAAAAATCCACTGGCATGAAAGTAATGGGCTAAACTTCCGATATTTTCATTTCAAGCCCATATATATGGACTTAGGAAGATAGCAAATACCCAGGAGGTAGGCCTTTTCAATTTTGACACAAGATATACTTACTCAATGCTACAAACACAATTCTCAGCAAAAAAAAAAAAGAAAGCTACTAACACAATAAATTTAACTTTTTTTTTTCACAACCATTTAAGGTGACAGATTGTAATTAGTCAACTAGTGGTGGTAGAGATATTAAATTTTTTTTAACATAAGGCTTAAAAAAGATGTGTACAAGAAAAATACTTCACCACCAATCATAATTATTGTCACATTAATTTGTAAATATTTTATAGTAAAATTTGTAGTAACTTTAATATTTTCTTTAGTGAACATTACTTTTATTATATCCAAATCACAACTTACCGCCCCGGCACTTATAAAAAAGGGTTGTGAAATTTGTTGTGTATATAGTCTTTTATCGCTTATAGTTATTGATACTTACTAGACTTATCTTTAATTAATGGAAGCTCTTTTTTTGTGATGGTGTACAAATATTTGACACCAGTTAAGCTTTCCAGAAATGTGACAGTTATGCACAGAATAAACTACTCATTGCAGAGAAAATTATTCAATAATCCAAGAACATTATTCCTTCCTCTACATGAATCCAAGAATCCACTTACCAGGACATAGAGACCAGTGACTGAAGCAAAGGAAGATCCCAAGGAAGCACCAGAAAGAGGCAGCTCTCCTAAATGACCAGTGAACATCACTGATACAATTTGTAAGCTGTACTGCAACAAACTAACCGCTATAAGAGGCCCTCCTAGCCGTAGTTGCTTTTTTGCTTCTTTAGAATATTTTGGTCTCCAGCCATGGTTTTCTGATCTTTCTTCTCCTTCAACTTCCATATCATGAATTCTTACTTGGGTTGTTGTCACTTAGTGCTAAATAATCTAATGCCACCTGCGACAACACAAACCCAAATATCACTTAAACGTTAAAGCTTTCTTAGTTCTAGCCATGTGGGTTAAAAAGCAAAGGCCTTTTTTACCTTTTAATTTTTTGCTTTTCTCACCTTTTTTTTTTTTCATCACAAAACTAACTTAAAAATAAAGTTAATTCTTATCATTTTGTTTCACATTGAGTAAATAGGTTACCAAAAACTACGTGATTATTATGAGTTATACCCAAAAATAACAAGTATGTAAGATGCTTTGTTTTTATTTTTTTATTTATTTTTACAGGACCAGATTAAATATAATAAAATTCTTAAATTAAAAATGAAAACTTTCATAATAGAAAAAAAAGCTTTATTTTCATAAATTAACTTTTTTTTTCAGGGTATCAAAATTATCTATAATATTTCTAAACTAACTTTTTAGCAAGCTCTTTTTTTATGTACACAAATAAAACATCACTCAAAAACTCATTTTTCATCTTATTATGAAGTTTTTTTTGGACAAATTTCAAGCGCGAAAATACACCTTTTGTAGTTGCTGTTGAAACAAAAAGAGCAAACACAAGTTTAATCAACAAATGAATAGATTGCTGATTTTCTAACTCTCACAAACCCTTGACATAATTAAAAAATTATGGATAAATTCTTTAGATCTGGATGTTGAGGAACAGCAGGTTGGATTCTCAAATGTATATATATATTTTTTCTAAACATAGTTATACAGCAAATTTAAAAAGAAGAAAAAAAGTATGAACAATGAAGTATAAACTACTATTTAGATACAATGAGAAATTTTTTTGTCTTTATCTCAAATTTAAATAGTTAAATATATTAGCATACAATAAGCACCACTATTATATTATTATAATAATAATAGATTATATTATATAAAGCAATCAGAAACCTAAAGAAATTGACAATCACTAATGAGAGAGGTGTTACATATGATTGTTAAACTATTTTTTTTTTCGTTGTTCATCATGTCATGTTTGACTAAGGCTGTAGACAAGATTTCGAGAAGGGGGGGGGGGGGGGGGGGAAGAGGTTTTATTTCCATGAAAATCCAAGTTAGTATTCATTTAGTATTAACACAAAAATGATGTAAGGGATACCAGGAATATTTTAATATAAATCTTATAAATTTATATGTCATCAATCATAAACAAAATTCAAACATTAATTTTTATGTTGTTTTAGTGGCACTAATCATACATCAGTCATATCAATTTGTAAGATTTTTGTAATAAAAAATGTAGTACTTTTGTCATTTTCTTTTACAAACTATCAAATACAAAATAATTTTTGTTACAAGTAAGATATTATTTATTGGGAAAAAAATAAAGAGTTAGTTTGTTTTATGCCAGAGTTACTAGCAAAATCTTACAAATTGATATATAAATTAAAGAATAGACAAAACAAACCATCTTCCATTTAAGATGGAAGAATGCTAAAACTATTGTAAATAGTAACAAATTGATGTGACAATAAACATGATTAACTTACTTTAACAACCTAATAAATGATATTTAATTATTTTTTTGTTCTTGATAAAAGATTAGTTTATAGAGATCAGGCCTTAGTGCAATGGTATACAGCCACTTTCAATTTCAGGAATCAATCTCTCCAAAAATAAAAAAATAGAAGTAAAACAGTTTATTATAACATCTCTCAAACCCAGCAAATATAAGAATTTTGTGCATATGATACCACTTTTAGAACAAATCATTTTATAAATCTATACAATAAAATTTGTAAAATTCCAAATAACATTTTTTATTTTAATATTTAATAGCACTAACACAATTCAAGTCACCACCCACCACCCACTATCATCATCTCTTTGTTAATTTTTTTCTTCAATGTCAAATGGTTAATGTTACAATCATTGTCGGCTCTAGAAATTTTTCTTAGGTGTTTTTTAAGAAGTATAAATTATACCATCTAATAAAAAGAGAATTTTATATATCGACAATAACAAAAAAAAAAATACGCAAATATATAAAGTTTACAATTGTGTACTACGAGTTTTCATATTTTGAAATCGTTGTATGATAGTCTTATTATTAATGCTACAAACTACGTCTAAGCAATTATTCATCCCCTTAATGTAGAACAAATTATGGAGTAAAATTTAAATTTATTAGCATAAAAAAACTAAAGGTGTTTTCAAATTTTTCTTCAAGGGTAAACAAATAAAATTTTTTAAATTATTATATATAATTTGTTTTTTCCAGATCAAGTGGTCCTGGGACCACCCTGGCCGCCGCCCGTGGTCACAATAGCTACCATTAGATTCATCACTCAATGCACAGTTGCACAAACTTTTTGACTTTCTCTCATTCCACCGCTTGTGATTCCACATTTTCTTTATTAAAAAAACAAAACTCATATGCATAGTTAAATGGTCTTGCTGTCGGTTTGTCTGTCTGCTTTAGTTTCTGTTTATCTATCGCTATCTGTGGTCTGTACGGTACTCTCTCTTAAACAATAAAGCTCAGCCCTTTTATGCAAAACTAAAAAAGAGAAAAATAGAAAAGCCATAAAAGAGGAGTTTTGAGAGAGAGAGAGAGAGAGAGAGAGAGAGAGAGAGACATACCAGCTGGTCCAGAAGCGTCGCCGGCGTGGAGTGGCTGGGCGGCGCAGCGGCGGTGCTAGATGGGTGGTGATTTCTGCGGTTGGTGTGGGGATTTTTTTTCTTCTTCTTGAAACCAGTGCATTTGGGTATAGGATTTGATAAAATGGGTTTCCTTTGTAATGGCACATGGATAAATATAGGCTCACAAACACACGTGAACTGGCAAGTTGTTAACTGTTATGGGGTTATTAAAGTAATTGGAGTGGTGGGCTTCAATAAGAATCCATAAAAATTACCAAATGAATTGCTTTAAAAGTATTGTGAAAATGGGTGTGAGAGCTGTGAATCATTACTCCCTAAACGGGCCATATTGGAAATTTTGTTGGGCTAGACCTAAAAATATCACGACAACTTGTTAACAGTATAATGTGAATAATAAAATAGTGTCAATGGCAGCCTATGCATGTGTTAAAATAATTTGCCAACTTAACGTGTATGAATTTTGTGGCGAAATCTGCTATCTGTAACATTGCCGTATAATTATCGCGTACTCTTAGTGCGGTAGTTACTACACAAATATAAATGTTGGTGAGGTATGGGGGGCAAAGACTGGAGTTTAAGTTTTTAGGAAGGAGCTTCATACACATATACACTTAGATTATGATGGAGTAGAAATTCTATTTTGTAAAAAAAAAAAAAAAAAATTGCTGTATATTTATGGTTTTAAGTGTTTGAAATTTTGAACCCATGAAAGCTGAGTCTTGGTGGTTCGGATTCTGTTGGGTTCTTGCTACTTGCTAGTACTCTAGCAAGTCTTATCGTGTTGTCATGTTGTTACCTAGTGTGAATTTTTTTTTTTTTGAGAATCCTAGTGTGAAAATTAAAGTGTGGATGATTGTGATATATGACTAGCTGTAAACTATGATAAATGTTATGTATAGATTGTTGCGTGATTGATTTGTTTGCTTTTGAATTTGATGATTGACTAGAAATTTGGAAAGCCGTTTCAATGTTCTTGTTGTGTTCCTGAAGGGTTAAAAGGCTTGTCTGTGTCACTATGCAATGTTGAACTTTTTGGTCAAAAAAAAGAGGGGGAAAAAAGAGAGAGGGTAAGCTAGGACCGTGTGTACTGGTTTATACTCAAGTCTTAAAATTAATGTGGTTAGTCAAACCAAAGATGCTTTAGTCTTAAAAAAATAAATTTAACTTTTTTCATTAATTTCGTATTATTTTATAACCTTCCTCAAAGTTAATGAAAGAAATGCTTTTAGTTTGAGCAAGGAAACATAAAAAAGATGAATTTGTGGATGTAATCCTAAGATGGTGGTCATGATGGAGAATCATTTGAGACGGTTTTGATATAAACAATTCAGGCCTGTGAATATTTCCGTACAAAATTGTGATTTTAATAATGTGGATGGAGCAAAAAGGGTGAAAGGGAGGCCAAATTGGATGGGGTAGAAGTAGAAGTTATAGTGAATAATGGAAAAAGACATTTTTGTTGGGACACAAGTTAAAACATGACCCCAAAATAAGGTTGAGTGACATAAAAGGTCTTTGTAGTTGACCCCAATTAGTTTGGCTTAAAGACTTAGTTGAGTGGTTGCTTGTAATGCTAAGAGTTGTGGAAGAGATTTGTAAGTGCCTTCGTTTATATTGTAATGAATTTTTTACTAAAACACTCAATAGGATTAATAGTTAGACAAAACTAAAATTTTTTGAGTTACTGGTCTCCAATTATAATCCCAGTTCTTTCCTTTTTCTGCTGTTGAAATTTGACTTAAATTAAACTCTGCAACAATATTGAAATTTGAAAGTGTGATAATGTTTCGTTCTAATAGTTGTTTAATGAGTTAGTACTTCGCACGTTCAAACTTACGAGCATGCCTGCCTTCGTGTAGTTAATGATTTGATTAAGTTGTGTTTTTGCTTGATGGGCTATTAGATATATAGTGGTCGACCTCACCTGAAATTGATGAGTAGTCCTATATATATATATATATATATATTGGCTTGTTTGTATGTTTTTCAATTTTATGACATGGGCTCCGGTGGGTTTGTTTCGTTTGTCCATGCAACACGACTCAAGAATTGAGAAAGGGTCACCATTGAAAAGTGGAGTGTTTAATTTCTTTCATTCTTTTCCCTTTTCAAATATGTTGGAGGTGAAATGAAATATATTTTGAGAAGAGAATGCTTGATATGGTCAGTTCACAAAAAGAGAATATCTTTCTTAATTGGAACTGCTTATCATTTGTACACCCCAAAACTAGCATTGTTATTTATAACTCTTTGGTCCATAGAGTTTTTAAGGCAAAATATTTTGCGAAGAAATCCTTTTTGGAAGCTGAACTAGGTTGTCGGCCTTCCTATGCCTGGAGGAGCATTATGGCAGCAAAGACTATAGTTGAAAGGGGTTCGAGGTGGGCTATTGGAAATGGGGAGAAGGTGAGCATCTGGGCTGACCGGTGGCTTCCTACACTGGAAGCTTTTAAAGTAGTAAGTCCGAAACCCCCTCAGCCCGAGGCTAAAGTAGTGGCTGAGCTTATAGACATGGATAGGCGAAGCTGGGATGTTGCAAAAATAAAGAGAATGTTCCTTCCCCATGAAGCCAATGTTATCCTTGGCATTCCTTTAAGCCCTCGGCTGCCTAGGGACTCCATCATATGGGCTTGGACACCAAAGGGGATATTTACGGTTAATAGTGCATATAAGGTGGCCCAAACTCTTATACGAGAAGCGCACCCCAAGCTAGAAGGAGGAGAATGTTCAGACTCAGCAGGTATGAAAGGCTTATGGAAACATATTTGGAGTTTAAATTGCCCAAATAAGGTGAGAATGTTTATGTGGAGAGCTTGCTCTAATATACTGCCTACCAAGTTTCAATTACGAGCTAGGGGTATTGGAAGGGATGTTGCATGTAATTTGTGTGGGGATTGTGAAACATCTGGGCATATTCTGTGGGGGTGCAAAGTGGCAAGGGAAGTGTGGAGCAACACAAGGTTGAAGCTACCACTGTTGGAGGTCATTCCAAGAGACTTTATTGATATTGTGTGGGACTTCTTAGGGAGGCGGCCTGGGATTGATTGGGAGCTGTTTGCAGCCACGGCATGGGGTCTGTGGAACAACAGAAATACGGTTAGCCATGGGGGTAAGTGTAAAAGCCCGGAGCTGATAGCACGTGAGGTGGCTGCGTACGCGAAGGAAGTCAGACAGCTTAAAAAAGTAAAGAACAGACCGAGTCCTTCACACGGACAGTCATGGACCCCTCCAAATATAGGTTTCTACAAGATAAATGTCGATGGAGCGGTGTTTAAGGAATTGGGATGTTGTGGAGTGGGAGTGGTCATAAGGAATGAACTCGGACAACTAATGGGAGCAATGAGCAAAAAATGTGTTTTTCCCCTAAACGCTTTGGAAGTGGAGGCCAAAGCAATTGAGGAAGGCATTATGTTTGCAAGGGAACTAAGTCTAAAGAAGGTAATTCTGGAAAGTGATGCCCAGGTTGTTGTTAAGTCCTTGACAGAGAAAAGCACGGCGCCAAGTTCTATCATTAAGGTGATTGAAGGTGCAAAGCTGAGCCTACGTGGTTTTGACTCATGGGTAGCTAACCACATCTGCAGAAACAAGAATTCTGCAGCACACATTATGGCACAAAATGCCAGGTCTGTAGTTGATGTTGCTGTTTGGGTGGAAGATACCCCACCTGTTATTGAGCAACAGATTATGTATGATGTATCCATCTTGAATGTTTTTATAGATTAATGAATGGGAAGTTTATTTGGTTATCAAAAAAAAAGATGATGGACTTCCTTGGAGCTGTCTTGAAAATCCCTCTCTCTGGTGTGTGTTTATAATCTTGAGAGATGTTCATCTTGACTTCAATTACATACTAGTAATTTGAGGGGAGCACAAATACTCTTAGATTGCATACAAGGAATTTTGTAAACCATTGGAAGTTGGAATTTCTTCTAGAAAATACATAATCTTGGAAGATTTTGAAGTTGTGGTAAGCTGGAGTAGGAAATGTAAATTAGGAACTTTTGAATCTGCAAAGGGCATGACCTATTGCTTTGTACCTTCACCGGTCTCATTAAGTATTGGAATTTGGAACCTATATTATAAATCTGCTAGTACAATTCAACAATGAGTCACTGAATCATTGATGAATTTAGGATATGACAGGTTCAGGGAAAAGTGTTCAATGGGAAGAGAAGGTCAATAAGGAGTTCGATACTCTTTGATTTAATTAGTACCGTTTTAATGTTCATGCTTTTGTTTAAGATATGCTGTACACAGGATGAAACCACAAAGAAGGCCCTGCCGGTTTGCAAAAAGGCACTGGAGCTAACTGAAGGCTTTTGGCCAGTTCCTTCTATTTTTTTTTCCTTGTCCTGAATGAATAAACTAGTCTTTGTCTTCAAGTATGTATATATGATTATGTATACGACATAATTCATAGAAATATTTCTATATTTCCTACAGAAGTTCTGTTTTGAAGTCCTGCTATCAATTACTTGGATTTGATATACTAATGCTTTGAAGATGTAGCAAGTTATGTCAAAGGAGTTTTGTGCATCTGCTTAAGTTAAAATCGGCAGGTACAGCAAAGCTGTTTTTGGTTTCTGTTTACTGCGCGATGCCTTCTTTCTTCTCCCCCGCTCTCCCTGTTACTGTTAGGGTGAGTGACCTAATATACTAATTGGAAATTTGGAATCATTCATCTTTTCTAGTTGATTTTTTTTTTAAATTTTAAAAATTTTAATTCTCAAGTATGAACCATAGCATTTCTCTTCACTTATTTGTTGTCAACATCTAAGTAGTTAAACTTGTTCTTTTGAGTACTGCTTTGCTAGCCTTGCCATGTTTTATACTCAATTAACATTGCAGATTTGGAATGGAAACTCATTTATGTGCTGAGGATGAGATATATGATCAACTTCATGAAAGCATGCTTGTTGGGCCAGTAATGTTGCCAGCTACCCTTTTGTCCATGAGGTATTTTTTTTTTAATGATTACTGCTTGTGCTAAGTCCGGAATTTGAGTTTTTATTGCTAATAAGCTCATGAAAATAACACTAAATTATTTCTTGTTAGGCCCCTGGCAGGCAGATCCTCCGGATCCATAAAAAATGTGTGATTAAGAATTGAAGACATCATTGGTGTCACGGTACTGATATTGACATATGCTTATCTGGGACTAGAGTTTATTCGAGTTGGATACTATGTGAACAATGATTATGATGATGAACAGCTACGAGAGGAACCTCCACCAAAGGTTTTGATTGATAGGGTTCAAAGAAATATTTTGGCTGACAATCCCAAGGTCATGGAGATGTAAATCGAAGAACCCCCTCCTTTAGCTGAGTATGCTATTGAAACCAATGAGAATGGATAATAACCATGCCACTCCCTTCACCTGATCGTCCGTCCAACTGAGCAGTAGTTGTGAATCGAAGAAACTGCATGACATACTGATACCGTGACATTTCTGCTTCAAATTTTGACATACTGATGATTTTGGGTGAAGTTGGTTTTCCAATCTCAAAATCTCCATCCATGATATGCAAAATTGGCTAGATTGTGCTTTCTTTATGGCATATATATTGGTCATTGGAAACTAATAATGTCAAATTTTTTTTGTCTTGTTTGTTGATCTCAACAAGAGCTATAATATGTCAAATTTTATTTTCTACCTGAAGTATAATTTTCTTATTCAAAAAGAGAATTATTTACAATTTTAATGTTATTTATTCCATGGAGCAAACCTGGACACATGATATTGCAACTGTAAAATTGACACCAGAAAAAAATTATTAGAAATTTGTTTCACTTTTAAGTTTGAACAATTGAACCCCACTTCTCTAGTCCAGTGCATACGTTTGGATGTAACTTTTTACTGAAAGTTTAATTGATATAAATTGGATAAAATATACTTTGTATTTAGAAAACATGAGGTATTTGAAAGTTGTACATTAAGCAAATAAGTTTTAAAAAATTTGTTACTCGAAATATTTGCACATCTCAAATAGTCCAATAGGAAGATCATTTTAATCCTATGACATGGTCCCAATTAATTAGTTCTTTAGTTAGTGCCATCTATGTAGAGCAAATTTGTTACTTGATTCCTATAGGTCAAGTCCAAATCAAGAGCCTAAACTCATAAAATTTTCTTACCTCTTTATTCCAATCAGCGAATAAGTTTATTGCTACAAGTGCCACAACTTGAACAGTAAGTCCACATATGATACCCATCCAAAGCCCCTAATTAAAACCAATTTCACAACACGAATATTAGTATAGGAAAACACTAAAATAACTACTATAGAATTTTTTACAAATTGACGTGATAATGAATGTGACTGATCACACATCAATAATATATTAAATAAATTTATCAATTATTTTTTTATTACCTATTTAAAAATTGGCACAATATAGTTTGTAAGACATATAAGAGTGAGAGAGACTAAGAGACTTACTTTACCTCCAAAATAGAAGACGAAAGCAAAGATCACAGTGGAAGAAATTCCTGCAAAATAGTAAGCCCCAAGATTTATAAATGCACATAGATTTTGCCACCCACATCCTCTAGCAGCCCCTATATAGCCAAAACAAAAATTACTTTATAAGAACTTGAATCAAAGTAGAAAAATCAAACAATAATTAACAATTGAACTTGAGTAGTTCTTGAGACATAAATTTAAGACTTGAAAGTACACATTGGAATCCATCCAAGAGGTCTGATAATGCAAGTAGTGGCATCATTCTAGCAACATATCTAATAACTTCTTCTTCTTTGCTATAAAGCTTTCCCCAAACATTGCGCACCAGAAGTGTAGTAATTGCTATTGTTGCACACTCTGAGAGAGCAAGTGTGATCATGACACGAAGAGCCAAATGTGCACCATGTGGGCATCTAGAACCCATTTCATTTGACACTCTTGTGCTATACAATACCAAGAAAAATCTCTTAGTTTTGAGGGTAGTGCGGAGACTATAGGAATTGGCAATGGTGTTAGTGGGGAAAGCCATATAAACTATGTCACTAACCTTATAGCAGCGCCAAGGGCCCAAGACCAACCGAAATCATATAAACCATCCAACATGTGTTAAGGCTGCAGAACAATTACAAATGCTTTTAAGTATGTAGTTTGTGATGAGAAGCTATAAGAACAATTCTTTAGGTTCTCCAACTAAATTCAAACACATTTATGTTGTAATGATAAATGTAACCATGTGTTTGAATATAATTAAACTTAAAAAATTAATAAAATGAATTTCCAAAAAAAATAAATTAATGAAGTTGTACACTGTGAGAGTGCTTTTATTTTTAGCACACAAGCCCAAGGATCCTAGGCTGAATAATTTTGATTTGGTAGACTGGACTTAGTTCATCGCAACTAAGGGGCTATTTAAGAACCAAGTGGTGCACATGGCAAGCTTCCTACCACACAAATAAACTAACAAGCGAGAATATCTGTATTGAATGACAACGAAACTAGCAAAGGAATGTAAAATAATCAAAAAGAAATATAAAACAGTGGCTAGGGATCTTGGGATTAATGAGAGGCACTTTCTTAATTTCCTTTAATTATGATTATGGTTACAATATGCTCACTAATACGCGATACAAGGTTCAAATAAGCCCAAAAATTACAGACTTTGATGGCTATCCAAGCCTCTAAGACTTTCAAAGTTTGAAACATTTTGAATCCGAATATGTGCTATAGTGGTTATTTCTGGGATACCGGGAGGTATTCCTCTATTTTACTTAAATTTAACAGAGCTTTTTTTGTGATTCTGTTATGAGGTTCCCCTCCTTCTCCGTTGGTTGCTTCTTCCGTTTATAGTGTGACTTTAGGGCTCCAGGGTACCAGTGATTTCTATCTTTTGCCCCTCCCTGAGTACCAGAGCTCATGCTGCGTCAGTTATCCTGAGGGCTGGTCCTTTTCTTCTTTCTCATATTTTCCTTCTTTTGGTGCTGCCAAGCTAAAAACCTCTTGCTGACTTTCTATTCCAGAACTCCCCTCAGGTTGCTGACCTTAGCTATTGGCCTTTTCCACATTTTCAGCTTTTGCCTGCCTTCTTTTCCTGTCATTTTTCCCAAGTAGTTGGAATCTTTTGCTGCTGAGTTGAAAGTTTCTTTCCAGCCACTTCCACTTATAGTTTCTCGTTCTGGGTTTCTTGAGATACCACTCCTTTGCTCATGAATGATTGCTTTATACCTTCTGTATTACTAGGCGCTTAAGGGGGACTCATCTCCCCTTCATTCTTTGTGCTTTTTAGTACTTCCCTTTGAGCGATTTCAATCCCATTTGAGCTGTATTGCGTGTCCCAAGGATCTTGGGCCCCTGTCAGTCTCTGGGATCCCGGCCCAGTTCTTCATTTTTGGGCTTCTTTTGGCTTATTGATTTTTTTTGCCGGCTGGGCCCTTCCTTTACTTCATGGGTTCTAAAACCTATTCCTTCATGGGTCTTCATTATGTAAGCCCAACTCTTTTATTCTTCTAGCTTTATTGCTCATGGAGTTAGCCCAATGTGTTATTTCCCTGGGCCTTGGTCTGTGATTTTTTTTTTTTGGAACCTCAACATACACTACATTTTAGTAATTTCTTTTTATTTTTTCATTATATTACTAAGACTTGTTTTGACAAACTTCATGGTTGAAAATGCACTTTTCATAGTTATTGTTTGAAACAGAAAGTGTAAGCACAAGTTTAGTCCATCTATCAACAATGAATAGATTGTTGAATTTATAACTCTCATAAAACTTTAACATAATTCAAAAGTTATTAATAGACTCTTTAAATTTATAAGATGTTGAAGAACATCAAGCTCAAAGTGTTGAAGTTGAGTTTGCAAATGTATTCTTTTTTCCTTAAATTAGTTATGTAGCTCCTTTCAAAAAAAAAAAAAAAAAAAAAAAAAGAAAAGAAAAAAAAAAGAAAAGAAAGAAGTTATGTAGCAAAAAATTGTATGACAATAAAGTGTAAACAACTATTTAGATACAGTGTAAAACTGAACAATTAAAATATTATGTCTTTATAGGAGTTTGAATCTCATCTACGCCTAAATCATGAATTTGACATAACAAAAAGTTGTCGTTTATTGAGTGCCTAATAAAGCTTTTTTAACAGAGAATAACCAGAGATTTGAATTGAATTAACTTGAAAGTTGAAGAATTTAATTAAACAGAGATAAAATTAATTAAGAGACTGAATTGAATTTTGGTTAAAGTTATAATGAGCAATTTATAATTTAGCCTAAAATATTAAAGTGTAGAGAGAGTTTGAAAGTTAAGAGCATGGACGCTAACTATACAACACCCATACAACAAACATAAACACAATTAGAACATAGTGGTGTACAATACACATTGACCATACAATTACAATTACAATTACAATCACAGACTAGTCCCTTCAAGGTAGGTGACTCCTATCCTATCCCAAAAGTAAGTAATTGATCATAAAAGTGAAACATGTATCAAAAGGCGATTTATATTGCAATTAATTGCGTCCATGTTTAGCCCCATTGTTGACATAAAATAATCACGAACTTTTTATTTTTATTTTTATTATATATATATATATATATAATAACCACCGACTATTATATATTGTATATATGGCAAATTGTATAGTATTCATTCCACAACACCACCGTTACATATATATATTTTTTTTGCTGAATAACACCACTGTTACATATTCACTTAATATAACAACACAGTTATATATTATACCGTACATAAAGTTATATACAGAAACCTAAAGAAATTAATAGCCACAAGTTGAAAGCTAGCAAATTTGAAATTGGAGTACAGCACAACACACACAGTATCTAGACTATTGGCTGCTTTAGTATTTATATTAGTCTTTTAGTTTTTTTAAAAAATTAATTGCACTCTTAAAGTTTGAATTTTTTTTTTTATTCTACCTCCTAAGTTCTTAAAATTTTGATACACTCCTTCAGTCCTTTGACATTAATTAATACTGCTTAAAAAAAAGGCCTTTTGTCCAAATCTGTTAATAAAGTAGTCGTTAAATGCTACCTCATTTCAAAATAGCATAGTTTTGTTGCACTTATAAACTAAGGATGATGCTATCAACACTCGACAATAATTCAATATATGGCCTTCTCTTTGTATGTAATGTAATGGAATGTGAGAAAGATTTTGGGGAAGAAAAATTAGTTGGGGGGAGAGGGGGGGGGGGGGTGTTGTTCATAATATATTGAAAAGAAAAAGAAAAAAAATAGTTTATAAGATTTTAGGATTTATTTTAATTACATGGAATAATCAAATTGGCATGGCATGATTTCATTAGGTTAACGAGTTGCGATAGGCTTAGGTGACATTTAATAGGAGCATTAGCATCTAATATAGGGGCAGAGTTTAAAAAAAAACAAAATTCAATCAATATTAGTATAAACATTAGAGTTAATCAAAATGTTAAAACTTAAAGGGATAAAATCAAAATTATCCAAAACTTTAAAGGTGTAATTCAATTTAGTCTTTTTTTTTTTTTTTTTTTTTTTTAAGTTAGTTTTAAATCAAATCATTAAAAAGTCTAGCTTTAATTTTGAGAGAGGGAGAGAGAGAGAGCCAGGGTCGTGGGGTTTATATGAAGGTGATGGATCACCAGTAATGATTGCGCTATTATTAAATTTATGGCAAAAATGGTATTAAACTATGTGATTTTAGAAGACCTATTTTAAAAGTAATCAATAACTAAAAATTATGGTGCGATTACATTAAAAAATTAGGAGTAAAAAAGCATGGCCAAACGGACACTAAGCTAAAAACAACAAACCATTTGCTTTTCTTTTCTTTAAATTTATTGCACGCCACCCTTTATTATTAGTATTTTTATTTTATTTTATTAGGTCACATCTTGCTTCGTAGCCCGTAGGCCACAAAGGCCATAAGGCTGAAGGCTCACCCATGTAGTTAAATCAAATGACCTCACTTCAGTCAAATTAGGCATATAAATTAAGGAAATTTAAACCCAGCTTTTTCAAGGTTTTGGACGAAATCCATGGGTTGAATAATTTTTGAGACTTGCTTGACTAAACTTCTGCAAATGCCAATTTTTTTGAACCAAGAATTGTCACGAATATTAGCTAGTTTAAATAGTAATTTTTTTTTATGGTCATTTTTATAGGACTTTTTACACTATTTTTAAAGTGGTAAAGTTGTGAATGGTAAATAATTAAGTGATTTTACTGGTGGATCCTTGTGAAACTCAATAACAACTTACATTAAGTCGTGAAAACATATTAAACTTTGGGTACTGATTGAAACTTCAAGAAAAATTTTGAAACCAAAATTGGTATTTGCCCATTACTATACATCTATAAATGCACGCATTTGGGTACATAAAAGAATATAAGATTGTAAGTTTTTAGTCAAATTATGTTGCAAGATCTGAGTACTCCTAAAGTTTTGTAAGGTGGATAATATGTTGGTTAGGTTGTGTATCCATTATTATTATTATTTTTAAAAAGTGATAAGGTTTATGCATCTACAATGCTAAAAAAGTGAACAGGGATAAGATAGCAGAAGTTTAAATATCTACTTATTAATAATGCATCTAATAACAATGAGTTTATGTAAAATAGAATATGTGAAGATTTACTTAATTTAACCTTAGACTTATACACGTCAATAGACAATCTCTAGGAGAAAGTTTCATTGAGAAAATTGAGAGATTACAAAAATGGCACAAATACTTATAATCCTCATCTACTTGGTTTCTTTGTATACTAAGCAAACTTGACTGCGTTCTCTTCTTTGTTTTCTAGTGATGTTGCACAGCACAAGTGAAATATCCCATATATATATATATATATAATAGACTAATTTCAGTGGAGGATTAGGTTTGCCGCACCTCAAATAGTGAAAAAGTGTAGTCAAATATATACAAGATATAATCCTACGTGGTTCAAATGCAATCATGTACCATGTGTGTGTTTATCATTAGCTCCACGCAACTAATTGTTGCATACAGTTTTGGTATGGTGTGCTAGTGTAATAAAAAAAAAAAATGTACAATCACTCAAGCCAATGACCAACAAATTTGTGAGAGTAACACTTATAATCCTAATCCACTTATTTTCTTTGTTTACTTAACAAAATTGACTAGGTTGTTCGTTTTTATGACATAGATATATATTTAGAAATGCTAGTTTTTATTTTAAAATCTAAACGAGAGCTATAAACTATATATCGGGTTTTATTTTTGGATTTTCCCCCAGAAGTACATAATATTTCTTCCTAAGAAAAGAATGAATTATCATCAATTTATTTTCTTGGTGTGTCGTGAAAAATTAAAAACAAATCCATGGTTCCTTGTCAACAATTATGCCACCTCCCGAGCACCACGCACAACTTTCATTGCCTGAAAAAGGAAGGAAAAAAATGTAGGTCAAAATTCTTACTTGATTCCTACAGATTTAAGTCCAAGTCAAGGGCTCAAAACTAATGAAATTTTCTTACCTCTTGATTCCAATCAGTGCATAAGTTTACTGTAACAAGTGCCACAACTTGAACAGAAAGTCCACATATGATACCCAACCAAAGCCCCTAATTAAAACCAAAATTCCACAAATCCAATATTAATATACAAGAGAGAGATCAATAAATATCTAATATATTTGAAATATACATAATGAAAATGTTAAGGACACTGTATATATATATATATATTTTTTTTTTATTACAATTGTTGATATGATATTTGTGAATACTGATTAGAATGTCATTTTCGCTTAAAACCACAACTGACACAATTTTTGTTATGTTGCGAAAAGGAAAATGTATATATCTGTCTTGAATGTGGGCGCATGGATTGCTCTCAAGTGGAGTTGTATGGGATTAAAACCCAATTCAAGTTTCCTACTTGGTTGCTGAAACCAATATGGCTTTGAAGTCATTGATGAATGCAAAATAGTGCTGTGACCCACTCAAATAAAGGCATAAACTTATCCGAATTATACCCTTCTATTATCCCATATATAAGATCCTTTGTAGTGCGGCAATGATAATTCTCAAACTCTAGCAGCCTCATATATAAATATTTGTGGTTTGGTTTTTTTTAAAGAGTATTTGTGCCACTATTAGCCGCTCCATTTCTATAGTAGGACTTTCTTTGTGTGTGCTTGTGATTTATTTTTTTAATGCATGAGAGAGAGACTCACTATGCCTCCAAAATGGAAGATGAAAGCAAAGAGCACAGCAGAAGGAATTCCCACAAAATAGTAAGCACCTAGATTTATAAATGAACATAGATTTTGCCACCCACATCCTCTAGCAGCACCTAGATAGCCAAAATAACATTAATTACAATAAAAGCAATTGAATCAAAGTAAGAAAAATCAAACAATTATTAATAATTGAACTTTGAGTAGTACTTGTGACAAGATTTTAAGACCTGAAAGTACACATTGGAATCCATCCAAAAAGTCTGATAATGCAAGCAGTGGCATCATTTTAGCAACGTATTTGATAACTTCTTCCTCTTTGCTATAAAGCTTTCCCCAGACATTGCGAACCAGAAATGTAGTGATTCCTATCGTTGTACCCTCTAACAGGGCCCATGTGATCATGACTTGAAGAGCCAAAAGTGCACCATGTGGGCACCCAGCACCCAACTCATTTGACACTCTTGTACTATATATAATAGTCAGAAGAATCTTTTAGTTTTTGAGGGCAGTGCAGAGACTTTAGGAATTGATAATGGTGTTAAGTGTGAAAAACCATGTAAACCATGTCACTAAGACACTAACCTTATAGCACCTCCAAGACCAACAGAAATCATATAAACCATCCAGCATGTGTTAAGGCTGCAGAACAATTACACATGAATTTCTTTTTGGCTGCATAGATATATATTTTACCTTAAGAAAGGTTTTAAGTACTAAAATTGTAGTTTGTGATCACAAGCTATAAGAAAATATGAGATATATGAATGTGCTCATTCTTTGATTTTTATCTTTGCAAAGATTAAGAATGTGATAAAAAATACCTTATTGATAATACTGATGTCTCTAATTTTGGATTTGGAAGAAGTCCAGACAAGAGAACAACCATTTCAAAGGACCAATATTCAAGACTGTTAATCAAAATTTCCAAAGTTAATAAAAAGAAGTAAATACTTCAATAGAAGTGACTTTTTGATGTAGCAATTACAATTTTATATACATTTTGTTGCAGTTTGTTTTGAGTCCCAACATTATCTCTACTTATGCACACAAATCAATGAGATAAAAGATAAAAAGGTCAATTTTTTTGGCAAATAGAAAACATATTATTGGTGGGGGACAGATAAAAACTTACCATATCATAATTGCTGAAGGAACAGCTAGCTTTATGAAACTAAGAATATCATGCAAGGATTCTTTGGAAAACCCAGTCCAAGTTTTCACGAAAGCTTGAGAAAATCTTACATAAATTGCCAACAAAAGCACATTAACCCAATTGGAAATGGAAATTGCCAAGGCAGCTCCTTTAATCCCAAGCTTGATTTTAAACACAAGAACCCAGCAAACAAGAACGTGTAGCAAAGCCGTGAATCCAGAGCTTATCAACATAGGAATAACATTGTTTTGTGTTTGTAAAAATCTGTTTAGGCATTGAAGGAGGCCATAGGCAAAAAGGCTTGGGATCATCCAACGATTGAAAACTCCAGCTTCAGTAGATATTTCATGGTCCTGGCCTAGTGCTATGAGAATGGTGCTTGTGTGATACCAAATTGTTGCTAGAGGAATGCTTAAGGCTAAAAGGGTTAGCATAGCTCGTTGTGTGTGAACACCAAGCATGTGGTACTGTTTTGCTCCATAGGCTTGCCCACATAATGTCTCCAATGCACTTCCCATTCCTAGCTATAAGAAATTTTTGAAAGAGAGGAAGTTGAATATATGTAACAGAGATGAGAATCTGCATCAAAATGCTACTTTCTAATGAAAAATGGGGATGATGCATGAAAACACAAAAAGCTTTAGTAAGGTCATTAATCTATTTAGAACAAATTTTGGCTAAAACTAGAAAAACAAAATATTTTTAACTACTTTATTTAGATTTGTAAAAAAAATTAAACCTCAATCTTTATAAATTAAAAAAAAAAAAAAAAATTAACCCTACATTTTCAAAAGTAACAAAATAAATCATAGCCAATTTAAATGGAACAACATTGTCTTATATATAGGCTGAAATTTACTTTTAAAATTAAGCTATTGAATTTATGACCTTTTAAGATTTCAAGGTTTATTTTATTACTTTAAAATTAATGATTTAATTTGTTATGCATAGCTGTGTGTGTGTCTGTTTGTTTGTCAAAAAAATAAAAATTGGTATACCCTAAATTATAGAATTTTAATTTAAAAATGTATTTTTCCCATGTATTCTTATTGTGTTCTTACCGCCAGTTTAACCTGTAGGTTGTGCGGGCCACGGTTTAATCTTATTCTTATTTAAAGTTTACGGTCCAGAGTCCAGACTGGAAGGAAAAACCCATTGACACGGCATTGGACCCAATTTCCTATATTTATTTCAAGCCCATATATATATGGACTTTTTGAAAAAAAAGGCCTATATAGATTTAAGAAGCAATCAAAAATCCATGAGGTACGCCTTTCAATTCTAGCATATGCTGTGAGGGTTAAAATTTAGAGACAATTCTTTACGTGATCTATATTAGGCTTTTTAATTAAATTCAAGCATATGGTCATATTAAATTTAGTTTAATTTTTACTAGAAAAAAACATTATTTGGGTTGTTTTAATCAATGCAATCAATCTTAAAAAAAAAAAAAAAAATTCAATGCAATCATGTATTTGAATATAGTTAGAGAACCTAAGATATGATTGAATCATATTGATGAATCAAACAATCAATAAGTACAAAACTGTAGTTTAAACATTTATTTATTATTTTTTTTTAAAATTCACCAGTCGCATTCATTGTTACATAAGTTTTTAAAGGTTGTGTAATAAAATTGTAATATATATTTTTAACATTTTCCTTAAAAAAACTATACTTTTTTTTTTTGGAGGAAAAAAAAAAAAACTATACTTAAGTTTTAGTCAAGGGTTTTGTAGATCAATGGATAACTTGTCTCCTTTCTCAGGATAACAAGATTTTATATAATGGAATCCTCCTCTCCTATTGTGATGATCTTCAACATTTTAACGCTTATTGTGAATCTCATGGTCATGTTGCAGTTGTGGTCAGGGGTGGAGCCAAGGGGGGGAAGAGGGGGCAAGTGCCCCCCTGCCTCCTCAAAAAATGACTTTAAAATGAACAACCTTAACTCTTTATGGTCTTGCCCCACCTGACAAGAGATATGAAAAAACAAAGAAGCATTCCCACAACAACCAATTTGTACCACTGACATAAGAAAAAAGCCAAAAACCTATACTACTTAATTAGCAAGCCTAGCACCTAAGAAAAAGACACCAACTCTCACTTCTTTAAGTGCTCGTTTGTTTAAGTTTTAGAAGTTGAAATGCACTTTTTGAAACCAAAAAAATAAAATCTGCGTTTGGTAAGGTTTTAAAAGTTGCTTTATCTAAAAAGTTGCGTTTTCATTTGTGAAGGAAAAGCCTAAATTGCGAAAACAGCAAGGAGCTCCATTGCAAAAAAGTGCTGAAGCGCGTTTCATGTTACCGTTTGAAGTTGTGCAAATTTCCCAAATTGCCCACTAGTTATTCTTAAAAACCCTATTTTATCCCTTTGCTTATAACACAATTTTACAAGATGAAAGTGAGCACCACAAATCAAAGATTGCAGTAGCAACCCTAGAGAACCAGAGCAGATCACAAATTCACAAACAAGCTTGATGAACAGTGCAGCCCCAGGTTCCTCTCTTCTGTGAAAATTGATAAACTGAGGAGGTGAATGAAAAAAACGATGAAGTAGATTTGAAGATGACAAGGGAGAAACAAGAACTTCAGAGCTCTAGCAGAACGGCAAGGGAAAAGATTAAAAAAAAAAAAAAAAAAGGAAGATGAAGATGTAGAGAAAAGACAACGATGAATGGAAATGGAAAAAAGAGAATGTGGTCAAATAAATGTGGTGGGGGGTTAAAGAGTGAAAAAGGAAGCTTCAAGATGTGGTCAGATATAAGGAGGGGGGCGGGGGTTAAAGAGTGAAAAAGGAAGCTTCCTTGCAAAATAATATTATTAAAATAATACCAATAATATATTTATTATTGTTATTATTATTAAGTAATTTTTTTTGAGTAAACTTTTTTATAAAGTAGTTGATTTAAGTATAGAATAAACTCATTTATATATATATTATCATTTTTTGGTAATTTACCACTCAAACTGTCACTTTTATAAGTGCTAGCCAAACACTCAGCTTTTTTCAAAAAATACTTTTTAACAGCTTTTACCAAATACTCAATTTTTTCAAAAAACCCAGTTTCATACCACACTTTTTAAAACTCCCACTTTTTCAAAAAGCACAATACCAAAAAGCTGAACCAAACTCACCCTAAAGCCACCGTCAAACATGATTTCACCACACCATTCCTGCTACCCTTTTATATTTTCTCACAATCCTTTTTTTTTTTTTTTTTCCTTTTCAAACCAGCCACAGCAACTCAATCAATGGGCCCCATATTAGTATTATACAAAATATAATATAATAATAATAAGTAATTTTAGAGACACAATAAAATGTTATAATAATTATAGTTGTTACAGTTGTTTATTTATTTATTAATTATTAATATTGATTAATTTTCTTTAGGCTATTCTTTTATATTGTCTTTTAATTTTGTCCTTCTAAACTGAAATTCTAACTAAATCCTAACTCCGCCACTGGTTGTGGTTACCGTTGATCACCACGAAAATAGCCTACGGTACAAGAGAAATTAAACTCATAAAAGAGAACCCACTTACCAGGACAGTGTAACCAGTAACTGAAGCAAAGGAAGATCCCATGGAAGCACCAGAAAGAGGCAGCTCTCCTAAATGACCATTGAACATCACTGATATAACTTGTAAGCTGTACTGCAATATACTAACGGCTATGAGAGGCCCTGCTAGCCCTAGTTGCTTTCTTGTTTCTTCAACAAAATTTGCTCTTCTACACCAATCTTTTTCTGATCTTTCTTCTCCTTCCATTTCATGACTTCTTTCCTGGGTCGTAATTAGATTAGATCCAAGACCTGAATATTCTCCTCTTTCCATTCTCAGTATCTTTAGCCAAAGTGAGATGGAGGATGGAGGTGAATATTCATTATAACGTCATATAATATCGCTAAATATAAAATAATTAGTAACCGGACAAAAAATGTCACACACGCATCTTTAATTAGTACAATATATATATATATATATATATAAACTCAAACTTTGTGGTTGACACCAATTAGTAACAGTAACACAAACTAACCAATGACCTTTAGATCAAATAATATTATTATTTGGTGTTTCTAAGGAACATATTAAAGGTTCAAATTTATTTTTTCCCTCTTAAAATGTATCAAAAATTAGTAACAAGGAACAGAATTTTTGTTTTCTGAATTCTGATCCTCATTGTGCAAACTAATTAGGGAATAATAATTCTACAAACAATGTAATCTTTTGTTGAACTTGGATCAAATTTTCAGGTCAATCTAATAAACGTATTTAAGGTTCAAATTCTCTTTCTCCTACTTAAAATATAATATGTCAAAATTGAAAATTATATGGAAAAAACAAGAACTTTCAGGAATTTAAGGGTAAAGAATACTGCTTCTCAAAAAAAAAAAAAAGGGTAAAGAATAATACTAGCTAGAAAAATTTGTGGTTTTGAGACAAGCTGAAAAGGCAGATGCCAAAGTTTTTGTGGTATAAATTGTTCTTATCTCCTACTGTCGTGTTAGATCCCGACCATGCATCGTACTGAATGTTTTCATTCCACTTCAATTATCTTGGAGATATTATGAAATTGGCTAAACAAAATGTGCAACGATGAGACTGTTTTGTTTATTTTTTTAGAGAGTACATAACAAAGGATTTCACCTCAAGGACCAAAACAAATTAACAGAAACAAGCAGCAAAAGAAAACTGCACAAACTACAAAGTAGATACTTATATGGGGACAAAAAACTACAAAGCAGATTAAGGTATTTAATTGGCCCCATAAGCAACTAGCTTGCAACCCACTATGAAATCAAACGCACAGCAACCCACAGCAAAATTACCCTAGTTCAAAAACAGTGAGAAAGGGACATGTCATCTGCTACAAAGATTCGATTTACGAGAGAACTCTTTACTTTCCTAGAAGCCACTACTCTATGCCTTATATTTAGTTATATGAAGAAGACTTTCTTGAGTTCTTGCTATACTATCATAATCTAAACTTGTGCTATGTCATAACAATAGTATTAATGAGATAAATATATGTATTTTCATGTATTAATTATCTATAGGTGAGGCACAAGTAATTTATATGGTTATTTTTCTAAAACTAATAAAAAAAATTGTTTTGGTACGGCATTCTTGCTCAAGTTTAGTAATTGCTTTGGTAATAATTAAAACAAAAAAGAATTAGCAAAAGGCAAAATACAAATTTAATAACACCCACAATCAAGAATTAAAAAAAAAAGATGTGCTTAAAATAGTTGAAATAATTAAGTATTTGTAAATTTATTCAAGCAATAAGTTCATTTTTTTTTATAAAAATTCTAATCTTAAAAATTTATATCTCCTTTATTTTTAACTATAAAGCATAGGGGGGCGCTTCTCTAAGCGATGTGGGACGGACGTTGCAAAGCACAAAGTGCCTAAGCATGCCTTCCACACTCGCAAACGAGGACAAAGCCGTGAAGGGGTTTGAAGCTCAGGACGTTGCGCTCTAAGCATGCCTGTGGCCTACCCTCTAAAGCGGACAAATAGATTGAGGGCTGAAAAATTCTCCCTACAAAAAGGCGCTTTTGAGGGCAATGCCCATCTCCAGTATTGTCCTCTTTGGGGGCAGGCCACAGGCATGCTTATTGTGCAATGTCTTGAGCTTCTATCCCCTCAAGGCTTTGTTGCCTGACCGAAGTGCAAGGCACGCCTCTACCACTACTACACTAAGTGTTGTAGTGGTACACTAGTGTTAGCTCCAGAAGCATATAAGGCATTAGTGGGAGGGAACTCCTGCCGATGTGGGATTACAAGCAAGCTATTGGTCTTACACTCGGTTGAAGAGAACAAATTCGTGAGGACCTGGCTCTCCGAAGCGAACAATTATCCTTTGTGTGGAGTCAAGTACCCACAGTACACTTCTTTTAAGTGTTATATATGACAAGTTTTATGTTATTCGAATGTTATCTATTATAAAATCAATCAACTTATGTCCATAAACTTATAATGTGTCAGTTTTGTTAATTTTTGTGCATGATACAAAAAATTCTAAACAAGTAGTGTAACTTGAATTTGATTATCTTAATGAGATAATTATTAATCTCAGATTATATTGATAGTTATCATCTTGATAGTTATATGAGATGTAAATTGACTTTTTTTTTCCTAAATAAATTCTAGTGGGAGGATTCAAACTCAAGCGTTATATTCATAATGAAAATTGGGTGTTGCCACTAAGATCACAAATTAATGTAGTGTTTTTTTATTTTATTTTTTATTTTTTTACAGATGTAATTAACTTAATTGAATATATATAAACATTTCGAAGATGTAACTCGAACATACGTAAGCATTTTGTTACATATTGGTACTGATTTTGTAATTTACAACTCCATTTTACTGTTTTGCGTATAGTATACAAATTTGAACAGTAAGTGACTACTCTAATGTGGTTAGACATGGCAAAACGGGTTAGAATTTTCTGACCCGACCCAACCCGAACCTGAACCATTTTTTTAAAACTTTTTTTTTTTAGTAAAAAAAATTAATGAAATTAAGACAATATTGATTTAATTGTTTATTGTGAGCTTTAAGGAAACAATTGATACATTTACAGAATTGCATGCAAATTAATTAAAAGATAAATGGTTGAGCATTCTGTAATGAGTAAAGATTTTTAGATTTCAAATAATAAAGTTCATACCAAGATAATCTGGTTATAGTAGAGTTAAAAATAAATTTAAATTGTAGACATGTGTGAGACACATTCACAAATATGAAAATAGTAAAGCCAAAATATCAAATTAACATAAATTAAGAATACTTAGACCTATTTTTTAACAATTTATATTCAAAATAAATGGTTTTTCAAAATAAATTATGATATTTCATAGAGTGTATACTGCTTAACAACGATATGATCTTTATAAAAGAGACCATATATAAATAAGTAAGCAATCAAACTTTAATGTATATCTCAAATTGAAATAGAATGTCAACCACAATTGATAATAGATTATAAAATTAAGTTTCAAAACTGTAACTTTCTTAAATGTTTTTATTCTTTATCAAATGAGTTATTCAATAAGTCATTTATAATTTTATTTTATATTTTGGAATGTTGATATTGTGTAGAAATAAAACTTGTGTATTTGTTTTACTTATCTTTGTGTTATTTTGTTTTAGATAACAATGTTTGGATTTGTATAATTTTAAAATTATTGAATAAGTATTAATAAGTTTAATTGAATTCATTCTTGATATAAGCAGTGAATTTAAAATAATGCATTTTACATCAAGTAATATATTGCATAACTTTTCAAATGGCAAATACATATTGTTTTCTTTATAAAAATAAAAAATAAAAAATTTCATATGAAAAATACGGGTCAACCCGATTGACCCAAACCCGTTTTTAACCAGCTTAAAATGACCCGTTTTTGACTAGTGACCCGATTGACCTGCAACCCGATTGACTCGACTCACCTGTTTTACCATGTCTAAATGTGGTAAGACAAAATTTTCAGATTGAAACATGTTTTTGGCTGTGAAGTCTTAGGCAGCATAATATTGCTCTTAACATGCCTTACTGCTTTGTGTCTCCTCTATTCTAATCAAATATTAAGGAGTGGCTCCAATAAGAATGGCAAGTACTATAGGCAATCCATGAATTTGAATATATAGTCTTTTGTTTTGCTCTATGCCTTATGCATTAATTTGCATGCCAAAAAAAAAAATGTAATTTTTATTTTTATAAAAACAATAAAATTTAAAATCTGTAATTTCTTCTAATATGATTATTTTTATTAGGCCAAAATGCAAAACTAACCCTTTAAATTTATTCAGATTTCATTTCATTCCTCTAACTCTGCTTTTGTTCATTTTAGTTCTCTAACTTTCAAGTTTATTCAATTAAGGTTTTTCCATCAACTTTTATTATATGTTGTGGTTAATTTTTCAATATTTTAAATTTTTCTTCAAATTTTTAAATTAAAAAAAAATTCAATTAATGATTGAAAAATATTTTCCAGATTTTTTTTTTTCAAAAAATCTTAAGAATATCTTCAGCAGTTTCTCCAAATTTTTATATTGTTTGGAGAATGAATAGTGACATTTAGCTTTTACTTACCCATTTTTTCAAATATACTTTTCAACAGATTCTCTATCACATTCTCTATCTCATTTAAATATTATTTCTTCATTCATTGTTTATTCTTTTTTTAATCATCATTTATTCTTTTTTTAACAATTATATTTTTTAATGAGAAGTGTTATATTTACAACATTTTACGCAATACTTTCACAACAAAATTTATGTGGAAAGTTGTTACTAGTTCTAATTTGAACCCACTACTGAAATTATTTTTTTACTCGCCAATATTATCTAATAACAATCCGTTACTTAAAATTTATTGTGAAAATATTATGGTAGCATTTCTTAATTGCAATTTCTAATTTTTTATATTATTTTTCCCTTCACACCATCTGGACACTTTTTTTTTTTTTTTTCCTCTTGGTTTTTTCTCCACCACCCACGTATCCGACTCCTTTCCTCTATCTACCTTCTTTTTCTTTTTCTTTTAGTTCATTCCGGATCATTTCTTCAGCTGTCTCTCTTTCTCTCTTTCTCTAGCTCTCTCTTTTTTTACTTTTTCTATTTCTACTTCTATTTTCTTTCCTCTTTACACACACACACACAGCCGACATGGCCTTCGTATATCTTTTTTTTTTTTTTTTTAAATTTTTTATCTTGTTTTGATTCACTTTGTTGTTACACACACACACACATACACAGCCGACATGGCCTTCGTCTATCTTTTTTTTTTTTTTTTTTTAATTTTTTTTATCTTGTTCTGATTCACTTTGTTGTTACACACACACACACACACACAGCCGACATGGTCTTCGTTTATCTTTTTTTAAATTTTTTTTTTTTTTTTTTTTATCTTATTCTGATTCACTTTGTTGTTACAATGGAGCTTAGATAGGCTTTCATGCTCTTAATTTGTTGTTTTTGTTTTTATTTTAGATTTTTTGTTCTAATTAAATTTGTATTTTTCCCTGTTCTTGATCTATTATTGTGTTTGTGTTTTGATTGTGTTACCGTTTGAGAGAGAGACAGATGAACTAGGAAGAGAGGAGGAAAGAGAAAGAATATTTTTCTTTATTCAACCGGGTATTTTTTAAAGATAAAATAATGGTTTGGAGTTGCTATAGTGTTCTCTAAATTAAGAGAACTACTGTAGCAACTCAAAAAAAAAGAAAAAATGGAGAATCTATGTGTTTAGAGAAGCTGTTGGAGCGTGAACAGTGGCATTTGGTGGTCCAAAAATAAGTTTACAGTGACTGTTGGAGATGCTTTAACAAAGGTTATTGAAAATGCTTTAATTGAATAAATCCAAAATTTAGAGGATTGAAATGAACGAAAGCAAAGTTAGAAGACTGGAATGAAATCTAAAGAAAGTTAGAAGACCAGTTTTACATTTTAGCCTTTTTATTATTAAGTCAAGCCATTAATAAATATATAACACATCTTATTCCACAAAGAGAAATACCTTACTACTTAAACTAATTAGAACCCACTTATGCATGAGTATATATATATATATATATATAGAGAGAGAGAGAGAGAGAGAGAGAGAGAGAGAGAGAGAGTTAATAATCAGAGAACATGTCTTTATTTTCGTGGTCAAGCCCAATTGGTTTGACTCTCTACTTAAACCTCAAAATTCTACGATTTATCTTAATAGCAATTGGTGGTAGATATAGGATTACAACAAGGCACCAACCCAGACATGAATTATTGATCCTGGGAGAAAAATTACACACTATTGACTTTACAACTGTGATAAGGCTAATGATCTCACCTTTATCATAATTATTAGAGCACGGCTAATTTTATTTGTATGCCCCAAAGGTGAAAGCTGTCATCTAAAGAATGCCGCCATATGAAGCCAAATGTAACACTATTACACAACAAGAGCTCGTTTGTTCTTTTCTATATTGTGGGACTGTGAGAGGTGTCCCTTCAACTCAAAATCAACTGATAATAAGGAAAATACACTAGAATATTTTACAGTATTTAGCATTACGTCTACTGCTTTGATTTTAGAGTAATTATAGAAAGTCGAATTTAAATTGTGATACTAACATATTTGATTGAAATGACATTTACCACTAAATATTTCATGAATACACGTATGCATGCAAGTGGGTTCAATTAGAAATATAGAATGCCGCGCCATATATGTGAAGCCAAATGTTGCGTACTATTTAATTTTAACACATTTGGTTTGATTGTGGAGCCTAGGAAAAAAATTGTTGGATGTACATGGGATCGGAATCTTTAGTATCATCATGATGAAAATTATATTATAAAAGGCCAAAGGGATCACAGCCAAAAAGTAATTAAAAATCCATACCAAATCAAGGCGGCAAAAAATTAGTGGCCAATTTTGTGAGATGTAACACTTTTTTGCCTTTTGTGCGATTACATCTTGTCCATCTTCTATGATTTTTTTTAGAGTTTATACATAAGTGCACCTTTTATTTTATTTATAATTTGATAGTTACATTAGGATATTTAAATCTTAGACATTTCTATTGAAAACACAAAAAGATGACATTTAAGCTAGAAGGATTTTGACTATATGTACACTTTTTTGAGACTTTTGATATGAACTCAAAAATGTTGATTTACCTACACATAACAATAAGAGAACCCATTTTATATAGGTAATATCTCATATTTCCATTTTTTAGCCATGTCTTGTGTGAGTTCAATTCTATCACTCTTGAATCATGATGTAGGCTGTGAGGCATCTTTTTTTTCCTTGAGTGGAAGGATCCCCTACTCTTTGTTGAGTAGAATTGTCCAAGATTTGATTTGGACTCGCAAAATTGATGGAATTGACTAGACCTGAATCGCTGCTGATTGATCCGATGACTACGGCAGGTCTCCACCTTCTAGAGCTGGCAAGTCAAGTGGCGGGTCTCCCCTTCCAAAACCCCATAGACTTGACTTGACAATGAAAAACTCAAATCTGATGAGTTCCAAGCATTCCAGTGACCATTCCTTTTGAAATCTAGTAAGATCCACTTATTCTGGTGTCATTTCTAGCTCGTTCCAGCTATGAATCCAACAAAATCTGGCAGAGATCCACCAGATCTAATGAGATCTTCTCTGAATTTGGCGAGATCTCATCGGATCCTGTGAGATCTCATTGGATTTGGTGATTTTTTCGCCAAATCAAGCGAAATTTCCATTGTTTCTTGGCCTCCCTCTACCATTCTTGGTTCATTCGAATCCGACTGCCACTTGACGAGAATTTGATCTATCCAACTTGTCTTCATTACCAGTTGGCAGCGAGTTTGGTTCTTTTCCACCTAATATGATTGGTTGATTGTGGGTTGGGCATAAACCCTACCCGTGGACACTTGTGTTTTTTTAATAAGAACCTCCCTAGTGTTGAGTGGACAAGATGGAGATGGAAATTCATCCAACTCTTTCCTTTTTAATAATATCTCAAAGATGTATGCCAAAAAAATGAAAATGAATATAAAAAGAAAAAGAAAAAGAAAAAGAATTGCTGTGATATCATAAATTCTTGAAATTAGGGTGCATGAAATTAAATTCACAAAAATAACAAATTAAAACATGCACACAATAATAATATTTAATATGGTTTAACAATATTGTACTTACAATAAAGTTCAACTTAGATTATAATTAACTATTGGCAATATTGATTCTATATAACTAACATAACCTTTACACAAACACTAACTCACGCATAATTTCTCATCAAGAGAAACTAAACCAAGTAAAATACTAAAAATAAGCTCATAACGTGAACATACAAGCTTCATACACTCTCACAAATACTAAAACCCCAGATGATCCAATTCTATGCTCCCATACTAACATATTAATCAAACTCTCAACTCATACATGTGAGCTAGCTCAACCCTTAAAAATAAAAAATATTTCAACACAGCCATTTTTTTACACTTTCAAGAAACACACTTCACGTTCTTCTTAGTGCCTTTCTTCCCAAATGGGAGGACCGTTTTGGTCAATTCTATGTTTTTTTTTGGAATTTTTCGTTTTAGGCGTAAATCTCGTCAGGTAAAATCACATTGATTTATATTTATAATTCTGAAATGTGATAAAGAAATAAAAGAATACATGTAAACCATAAAGGGGCACGTGAATTTATCATATCTTTTCAGAATTTCTGATACATAAATATTCTTTAGGTTTCTATATTATTACTATAGCAAAGCCGAGGTCGGTGACAACGAGAGACTAATGTTGAGATGGATACCATTGGGCACAATGCAATGATTTCTAATTTTTTATTAAAAAATGTTATGTCTATAATATTTTCATAATATTTTATTTATAAATCTTAAGTGGTAGATTGTTACTGACTGTTATTAGTGAGTAAAAAAATAATTTTAGAGGTGAGTTCAACTTAGAATCAATAACAACTTATCACCAGTAAAAATATTGTGATAATGTTGTAGACGTACGTATCATTTACCTAGCTATTTCCAACTGTGTTTTTGTTTTTATTTTTTGCGTCAACTATGTTTTTGTTTCTTTGCATTACTTAAAGTGGACTTCTATTTAATTCTGGTATGGTGCACTGAATTCTTCTCAAGGCTATTAACTAATATATGTTAGTACATAAGATAAACTTAATTATTAGCAAACAAATACATAAATGAATAAAAGTTTCGTATAATTGACATGTTCCATGACGAATATCCTATATTCCTATCACGCATGAATCTCACCAACACACGAATATTTATAGCCATTGAAATGTACCAATGTCCTTGTCTCTCTCTCTCTCTCTCTCTCTCTCACTGGCACTGAGTCTATGCTAAGGAACGCTCACCAGTGAGTACCATGGGGGAGATCACAGAGAAAAGCATGGAAGAGAGTTTATTACTGAAAGAGAAATCAGAAGTGAAAAACGAAAGTGTAACATGGAGTGCTTTGACTCAGGAGTTGAAGAGAGTGGGATGCATAGCAGGACCCATGGTGGCTGTGACTTTAACCCAGAACTTGATGCAAGTTATTTCATTGATGATGGTGGGTCACCTGGGTGAGCTTTCTCTCTCTAGCACTGCCATAGCCATCTCTCTCGCTGGTGTCACCGGCTTTAGTCTTCTTGTGAGCTTCTCTCTCTTAAGTTTCAAGTATCATTTAAATAATTCAAAAAAAAAAAAAAAACGATTTTTTTTTTCTCAAAAGATTTTTTTTATAGAAGAAATGCCTTAGACTTTCGTTATTATATTAGCCACAATCAATTAGAAGAACGTCTTGAAAGTGTGGAAATACATCCTTCATCCACATTGAATAATCACTAACGTACCTAACGTTTTTAATTAGGTTATGAGCTATAATATTTCCTAGTTCATAGTATGAGAAAAACATATACTTTCTATATGAACAAAGAAAAAGATTGACAAAAACTAGGCAAGAATATAAGGACATGGTGACTTCTTGTCATGACCAGATGGATGCCTTTTTAACAATTAAAAAATCTATTGGAAATGATCGGGGCTTAATAAATTTCATCTTCAAAACTTCATGGGATTCCTATGTTTTACATTCTGGTGCTGGTTGCATTGCATTTGGGTAGTGTACTTATAGAAATACAAAAAATAGCAATTTGTGATTTAAGTGGGACACTTCTATTTTTGTTTTTCTTTTTATAAGTGAAATGTATTAAGAGATTAATTAAGGGTGGTTTTATTGCTGGACTCAAAATTAAATTTATCTTTTGGAATTTGGATGATTATGAGGTTGTTTGAATGAGATAAGTTTTGAGTGATATCACTCAATTTTCTGTTTCCATCATCCAAATTGTGTGGGTCTCACGAAGGAGCGGTTGTTTGGATGAGTTTCTAGTCATTGTTTTCATGACTCAGTCACTCAAAAAACGGGATCACAATCATGGAAAATGAAAACATGTGAAACCTGTTTTCATAACTCAAAATCTAATTTTCAGTGACATGTTCATAAATAGGAAGAGATTGTGGGGCCCATGACTTGTGTGTTGTCAAGTCAAACCCACTCACCAACGGCATTTTCTCCTTTTTCTTTGTTCTTCTTCTTCTTTCCTTTTCTTTCTTTCTTCCTTTTTTTTTTTCCTCATCTTCTTTATTTTTCTTTCTTCAAACCCACTCCAACATTTTTTTTTTCTTCTTCTTCTTCTTCTTCTTCTTTCTTTTTCTTTCTTTCCTTCTTCTTCAAACCCACTCCAACGTTTTTTTTATTATTTTTTTATTTTTTTTCCTTCTTCTTTCTTTTTCTTTCTTTCTTTCTTCTTCAGACCCACTCCACCATTTTCATACTTGCATAAATTTATACCTAGAAACAAAAACCCACACCTCATTTTCGTGATTTTGGTTTTTGATCTAAGGATTCTTGGGTTTGGGTTTGAGTTTTTTGTGTTTGTGGGTTTTTTGGTGGAGGTTGTGGTTGTGTTGAGGGCTGTTGAAGGAAAGTGAAATTGAAAAAGGAAAGAAGATTAAAATGAAGAAGAGAACCTTGGATGATCTGCGCGTGCGATGATGTGGGAGGTGAGGGAAGAACCTTGGATGAATGGGTATTGTTAGATGCGTTAAATGGGTTTTTTGATGGGATAAAATGAACCACTGTGTAGTATAGAAGAAGGGGACGCGGGTAGCTGTTAGTGAATCACTGTGTAGTGTCAGTGGGTGGGGTCCATAGTTTTGGCAAAAAGTTGAGTTAAAAAGGTGAGATATGTGATTGGGTATTGAAACCAAACGAGTTTGATTTTGAGGGAGTGAAAAAATAGAGTTTGAGTGATGAGTAATGGGTGATGAAAACTGAGTGATGAGTGATGAGTGACCATTTTTTTTTAACCAAACAAGCCCTATATGTCTATGATCATCTTGCCAATAATGAGCCCTAAGCATTTTTTATAAATATTTTATTATTAATTGTTGTACTACACTGGTTTTGATACCATGATAATTATCACTTGTTTCTAAAAATTAGAACAATTAAAAATGAATAAATTTATAACTATATAATATTACAATAGTATTAATATTAAATATGTAAATACAAATCTATTACAACATTTTCTATTATTCTTGGATGTGGGTGCCGCATAAGTCGCAGAATGACATAGGTACCTGTTTGAGGCCAATATTAAAAGCAATATTAAAAATATATGACATTAGTATATTTGGGTTCCACCAACAAGACACCAAATGCACAATGACATTAGTATATTTTGGATCTACCAACAAGACACCAAATGCACATGTGGATATATATGAGCGGTAGATATGTAACATGCACACAAATAACTTTATTCTTGCACACACTTGGAGTGCTACATTGGTAATTATTTATTCTAAATCACGATTTGAAATGGGAGGAAAATTTCTTGAAAAAAAACTTATGTTCAATTTCTTAGGTGTTTAAATTAAGTTCTTTAATTAAATTCAATTGTGTAATTGTATTAATCAACCTAGCACATCCTTTTGTATAGACAACTCAAATTCAGTATATAATAGTTGAATTTAAATAAAGAACTTAAGGAACTGTAGTTAAAACATAGTTTACAAGAAATTTTACTTATGTTTTGTTTAAAATTTAATATGCATACTTTTTCAAAATATTAATATCATCAAATAAAGATATTAATTGATTTATTTTTAATATAGACGAGATTTGAACTTATATCCTCCATTTGATGATAATAAATTTTTACGAATGGAACTAATTAACTAAAATCCAAACCACTCACTCAAAAAAAAAAAAAAAAAAAACTAGAATCCAAATCTCCGATTAATATTATATTGGTCTACATAAGCAATTTGGAATCTTGTCATTAAATACGCTCTAGTTGGTACGAAGCGGTTGCTGTCATTTAACTTTAAAACATGCAATAAGACGGAATATGATGAGACAGCGAATAAACTCTTTTGGTTTGATTGTAATTGGATGCACATGGGATCGGTATCTTTAGTATCATCATGATGATCGAAAATTATTTCATATTCATAATCACAATCATAGAGGCCAAAGGGGTCACAGCTTGGAGTGCTACATTTTGTGTCATATCTTTAAGTATCATCATGATGAAAATTATTTTTACTTGGAGTAATAAACAACTTGAAGTGCTACTACATTCATGATTATTTAATCTGATTCATGATTTGAAATGGGTGGGATAATTTTTTGAAAAAAAAAAAAAAATTATGTTCAATTTCTTTCTTAAATGCTAAATTAGGTTTTTCAATTAAATTCAATCATATACCATTGTATTAATTAATATAACACATCTTTTTGTAAAGAAAACTCAATTTTAATGATGGTTAATAATAGTTAAATTTAATTAAAAGACCTTAAGAAACCATACTTAAAACATAGCACGCAAGAAGTTTTATTTATATTTTGTTTATTTCTCAATATATATGTAAATGAATAATTCTAGCATTATATAAAATGCTACAACTTTATTTTGCATATCAAATTATGACTGATTACTGATTATTTTCATATGAACTCATTATTTTTTCTTTACTATTCACAGTCTACCATGTGGATAGTTGTAGCAGAAATTATGATATTTTATGTGGTATTAGAATTTTTGTATGGAAATTATCTACATTTGATAACCATCTAGACTTTGTAACTCCTTATGTTCCCAACAGTTTGGAATGGCAAGTGCACTAGAAACCCTATGTGGGCAAGCTTATGGTGCTGAGCAGTATCGAAAGCTTGGAATCCAGACACACACAGCTATATTTTCTCTAACCTTAGTCTGTTTCCCTGTGTCTTTGTTATGGATTTACATGGGAAAGCTACTTAGTCTCATTGGCCAAGACCCTCTAATTTCATATGAAGCTGGTAAATTCATTGTTTGGCTTATTCCAACACTCTTTGCTTCCGCTGCTCTTCAACCGCTTGTTAGATTTTTCCAGACACAAAGTTTGATCATGCCCATGCTTGGGTGCGCTTGTGTTAGTCTTTGTTTACACGTACCTATAAGTTGGGTTTTGATATTCAAGTCTGGCTTGGATAACCTTGGAGCAGCAGTGGCACTCGGTATTTCTAATTGGTTGAATGTCATTTTACTTGGATTATATATGAAGTACTCTTCTGCTTGTGAAAAAACCCGTGTCCCTGTTTCAATGGAGTTGTTCCAAGGAATAAGAGAGTTCTTTCGCTTTGCTATTCCTTCTGCCATAATGATTTGGTAATTTACCTTTCCCTAGCAGCTTGTTTAGAAAGGTTGAGAGAATGGAATCAATATATCTATTTTTATATTGTATAATAATATAAAATAAAGTCATTAACTTTTTCTTTAATATTAATGTTGTCGCATAAGTTTTTGAAAGTTTACAATTTTCTACATTTTTATTATAATAATTTTTTTTTAACTTGTGTTTAAAGTTACTAATAATATTAAATTTCGTTATAGTTTGAAGTTTGAACTGTTTAAAACTTATTGTAATTTTAAATAAACCAGCCAAATATTAACATATTATGATTAAATTAGGTTTGATCTTCCCTAGAAATATATGAATTATTTTCCCTAAGTTGAATTCAATATGTATCGTGTATAAGATTTTTTTTTTCCAAATTATTGCACGGATTAAGGATTAGTGCAATATATTTTTAAGAAGTATTAATTCCATATATTTCTCTATTTAGAACTGGAAGTTTATTGGTAAGGATGATGGCTAGAGCTAATGGACGTGAAATATTGATTTTATTCCTATCAATTGAGAAATGAAAAATAAAACGAAAGGGTGTAATAATAAAATCGTATATTTATTTTAATTATATTCATTTATAATTTACTTTTTACATCTTATTCCATTCCTTTTATGATAATTGTAACAATAAGAAAAGGTAATTCTTTTTTAAGAGACTAATTAATAATTATACATATATTTTTGCAATGATTGTTGATTCTAGCCTTGAATGGTGGTCGTATGAGCTTCTCATCTTGCTATCTGGGCTTTCACCTAATCCGCAGCTTGAAACTTCAGTTCTTTCTATATGGTAGGTTTTTCTTTGAAGAATCAGTACAACTTGGATACTCTTAAAGTTAACTGGAAATTGTGATTTGAACCTCAAAATTGTTCTAATTTACTGTCTATTTTTTTCTGGACAGTCTCACTACCATCTCAACACTCTATGCAATGCCTTATGGACTTGGTGCTGCAGTAAGGTTTGCTCCTACATAAGTATACACACACACACACTATCATGCACAAATGTGTAATGCATTGTTTAATTAATCTTTTCTTTGTATTATAGCACTAGAGTTTCAAATGAATTAGGAGCTGGAAACCCACAAGCTGCTAGGATAGCCGTCTTTGCTGGGTTTTCTTTTGGAGTCACTGAGGCTTGCATATTAAGTACAACCCTCTTTGTCGGCCGGCATGTTTTTGGTTACAGTTTTAGCAACGTGAAGGAAGTTATGGACTATGTCACAGCCATGGCTCCTCTGATTTGTCTATCCATTACAGTGGACGGCGTTAAAGGGGTACTTTTAGGTGGGAATTTCGTCTTTTCTGCCAATGAGTAAATTTCTAATAAAGAAAATAGCCTGAAAAAATTACATATTAAGGAGTAACAAATTAAAGAGTTCTTCTAGGTCACAAAAAAATGATTCAAAGCACCCCCTTAATTTGTCCATCACCTTACATATGGGTCATTTAAAAAAAAAAAAAAATTGTAAATTGTGGTGGGCTTACATGGGAGGTGGTAGGCAAATTGGGGGTGTTTATTTTTGTTGTGATCCTAACCTTATAATGAACTTGTATTATTCTCGTGCGATGCATGGCTTGATGAAGATTCATATATAAGCTAATTTTTTTCAAAAAAAATTAAAACAAAATTATTAAATAAATAGTAATAATAAATTCTAAAATGAGTAAGTAATTTTAATAACTTTAAGTTTTGATTGTTTAGAGTTTGGATTTTATCAATGTTTATCTATTTTTGTATTTTAAAATTCTTTTTGTGCTTTGTGTTAATTTCTTAATAGGAGACATGGAATGAGTTTGATTATTCCTATTGGGTTATGTTTAATCTATACCCTAGCCAACACAAATAATAATAAACAAAATAGCTTCTCAATACAGATTTTTTTCTTAGTGATAGTCTAATTAATTAAAAAAATTAAAATACTCACAAATTAAATATAATAATCAAAACCAAAATCAAAGCATATACAAAAGAGTTCAAAAAATGAGAATAAAAAAAAAAAATTAAAAACTTACATAAGAGAATCAAGAACTTATAAAATGAGTGTTCATTATTTTGCTTCTTTATAGTAAACTTCTTTTGGCAGATATCCTATTCACGCAAATTTAGAAGTAAAGAAGAATAAGTAAAATAAATTTATTAGATTAAAACATAACATAAGTTGCACATTGGGAAAAAAAAAAAGTGAAAAAAAATACAACAACGTGGGGTGTATCCTAATAAGATCCAACTTGGGGGAAAAAAAAAACTTTGTGTCCTTATATATAGAAAAGTTCTGAAAATTTTGATAATAGACTATTAATTGGAGTAGAATTTAAATTTCTAAAATTTAAATGATAAAGTTTTATCTAAATTAAATTATTGTTAAATTTTATCTCTTAGTCAAGAGTTTTGTATCTTAAAATCCTAATAAAATATTAATTTAATAAAATGCAACTTGAGGAAAAAAATGTGAGTTGTGTGGCATTTATTTTTAATAAATTTTGATGATAGACTTTTAGTTTTATTTAAGTTAAATAGTTGTTAAATGTTATCCCTTAATTTGAGAAAATATATCATAAAAAATAATATAAATTAATTTACTAATTAATTATTCTTAAAATGTTGATAATAGATTTTTAGTTGGAGTAGAAGTCAAAATGTTGTTTTTTTTTTTCTTAGAAAGAAAACGTAGGTTGTTGTTTGAGATTTAAGTTTATAATTTCTGGTAATAGACTTTTAGTTTGAATAAAATTTAAATTTATTAAAATTTAAGTGATATATTTTATCTAAATTAAACTATTGCTAAATATATACCTTAATTTGAGGAATTATATCATAACAAATAATATAAATTAATTTGTTAATTTGTTATTCTTAAAATATTGATAATTGACTTTTAGTTGGAGTATAAGTTAAAATGTTTTTTTTTATTAATTTTTTTATTTAAAGAAAGAAAACATGGGTTGTTGTTTTTGGGATTAAAGTTTAGAATTTTTTATAATAAAATTTTATTTTGAATAAAACTTAATATTTGTTGAAATTTAAATGATAAAATTTTACCTAAATTAAATAGTTTTTAAATATTAGCCCTTAATTTGACGAAATATATCCTAGCAAATAATATAAAATTAAATTATTAATTAGTAAGAGTAGTTACTTGGCGCAATCACGACTTCTAAGCTCAAATTTTATTGTATGGTATAGTATATGATTAAATTCTATAGTTTCAAAAGTAATAAATAAACTCTCACCTTTCAAAAAATAACTAATTAAAACCTATAGTTTCAAAAGTATTAAATTAAACCTTATTATTTGAGGTTTAATAAAGGTTGAGGGTCTAATTTTTTATTTTCTGAAATTTCAAAATTTAATTCGTTACTTTTGAAATTATAAGATTTAATTTGTTACACTCTTGAACTATAGGGTTTAAAATGAATTTTTTGCAAATTTATTTTTTTGGCACAATTCTATATAGTGATATTTTATAACAGGTGTTGCTAGAGGATGTGGGTGGCAGCACATAGGAGCTAATGTGAATCTTGGTGCATACTATCTTTGTGGAATTCCGACTGCTGCTATGTTGGGTTTCTGGCTGCAGCTGAGGGGGAGGGGCCTTTGGATTGGAATACAAACCGGGGCTATTGTTCAAGTAGTTTTGCTCTCTATCATAACAAGTTGTACAAATTGGGAAAAACAGGTCCAATCTACATTCCTTTTTAATCTTAGTTTAGCCAAAATGTTCACATTCATGGAAAATTATTGTGTATTCCCAGAGTACCATAAATGCGTACTCCCTCTTCTTATGTGAAAGGTGAGTTCCACTAATTAACTTCATGGTGGGATCCATCACTCATGTGAGAGGAGGAACTACGTATTTATAGTATTTCGGGAGTACCTAATAATTTTTCTACATTCAAATCCCTAGTAGCTAGCACTAATATTATATGATCACTCCAAAGAAAATCCAAATGTGCAATGATATAGCACAATCAAGTGAGGCCCTCCACATAGAGCCAATTTCATGCCAAACAAGTCCTTTCACTTATACTTTTTCTTTTGGGGGTAAACCCTTTTAATCAAACTTTAATTGTGTATTAATAACGTTTACATACAAATTCATGTATCTAAACTTAATTAAAAAATACAAAAGTACTTAATTTGAATTTATTATACTTCTATGCAATACTATGATTGCATACAATTTATTACTCCCTTCGTCCCAATTTGTTTGTCTTCTATTCCATTTTTGGATGTCCTAAATATTGTCATTTTTTAAAATTAAAAACTATTAATTTACTAATGTTCCTATTATACTCCTACTTTATTTCCAAAACTATTTTTGATAAATTTATTTAAGAGTAGTTTTGGAAACTTATACATTTTTATATACATTGTTTTTAAACCTAGACCGAAACGGCCAGTTTGGCCGGGTTAACCGGGAATCGGTCCTTGGATTGCAGTTCTGCTATGTCATTATTTTGGTAAAAATTGATGAAAATATGCTGCTAGCAAGACTTAAACCTGTTCTTAGCGAGTGAAATAACAATTGGGCCACGCACATCTTGTTGGTTAGGAATGAAAAATTAATAAATACAAACCAATTTAAGTATCAAATATATTAAAAATTAAATGACACATCACGGTTTGATCTCGGTTGAACCTCGGTTTAATTTCAAAAATCTTGAAGCACTCCATTTTTCGGTTCATTAAACGGTCCAGGTTTCTAAACCATGTGCATATATAGGAATTATAAGCTAATTTACATGTATATATAATTAACACAAAAATAGAGTACAATTAAAAAGACACTTGGCATATAGTTGAAATTGATTTAAAATCTAAAGACAATTAAAAGGATACATTACACAAAATTTGAGTCCAACTAAAATTTAATTTGAATTCTTGATTAAGTTTTCGCTTTAATATACAATATAGATTAGTACAATAAGGATGATCATTGATAGATTATTTATTAGTTTTTGCTCATAAGAAATGATATTTAGTCACCAAAGTTATGGAGACTTGATTCTATATATGGATCATGTCACCTTAATTATTAGGACCCAAGCATCATGGCAGCATTATTAAAAAAAGAAAAAAAAAGGGGTAACACATATAGCACCTCTCTCTCTCTCTCTCTCTCTCTCTCATGGTAGGGACATTGGGATAGGCGATATTGGGATTTTGTTATAATTATAGTCAAATTCTGACTTAAATCATAAATGATTAAAGGGATCTTCATGTGCAGGCACGTAAGGCTAGGGAGAGGTTGTTTGGGCCAAGAAATTGATTAAAAAATGAATTAACGTCAGTGTAGCATGCGAAGAATTTTCAAAGAGCTGATTTCATGTTGCATCTGTATGGGAGAAATATTGCTTAATTGAGGTAAAATCAATTTTCACATTATATGGAAATGAAGCTTCTGTAATAATTGTATTTGATATTGATAAAAAAAAAGTGTACCGTCGTCCGGTCGATGAATTATCATCCAGCAGATAATCATCATCACGTACTTGTACATCATAATATCTTAATCTTAGATGATTTGATTAAGAAATATGTGATTATCTAGAAGTTCATAATATGTTCTCAAAAAAAAAAAATAAAAAATAAAATAAAAAATAAAAAGGTAAATTGTACCTTCTGAATTTGAGGGAAATTTATTTCGGTCTTCTTGCTTTACTTTCGTTTAATTAAATAATTTAATTTTCAAATTTATTTAGAGTACTTGATTCCTGTTGCTTTTGTTTAAAAGCAATTTTCAAATTTATGCAAATTAAGGGCCTGTTTGGTTTAGAGGAGTTTTAAGTGATATGATCCAAAACTCATAACTGAGTTATCAAAAAACGTGAGACCCACACAATTTTTTTTGTTTGGCTTGATTTCCTAATCTTGTTTTCATCACTCAAACTCAAAAATTTTGAGTGAGAGTGATGAAAACCGAAAACACCAAATTGGTGTTTTCAGAAGTTGAAAACTGAGTTTCAGTGGCATAATGGTAAAAAAACCAATTTGGTGGAACCCATTCTCTTGAGTTGTCTCTATCAAGTCAGACCCACTCCACCCACGGCTTCTTTTTTTTTTTTTTTTTTTTTTTTTTTTTTTTTTTTTCTTCACATCTCTTTCTCTGAACTGGTGCTTCTTTCTTTTTTCGTGAATGTGAACATAACACACTTAACTCAAATCTAAAGCCAATTGCACATATAGTATACAAAATTTACATGGGTACCGATGTCTCAAACCTAGAAACACAAACCCATAAATACATGGGTACTGATCAAACACATAAACACAGACCCATAACTAGGTTCATCATAAATCTACCCAGAAACACAAACCCACAACCATGTTCATCATAAATCTACCCAAAAACAAATTGGTACTGATCAAACACAGAAACTAAGACCCATAAACATAAACCCACAAATTAAACACAAACCCACAACCATGTTCATCATAAATCTACCTAGAAACACATTGGTACCAATCAAACACAGAAACACAAACCCATAAACATAAACCCACAAATTAAATACAAACACAAAAGCATAAGTCTACAAAAATTTTCCCCCAACACAAAAAAAAACCCAGAAATAAGAAATCTACCAAACCCTTAAACGAGACAAAGCACAAGGCTGTCGGTCTAGGGAGAGAGAAAGACTGAAAACAGATCTTTAGTTCCTGTGGGTTACTGCGGGTTTGTTTGCTATTTGTAGCCTATGGGTTTCTGAAAAAATTTTGTGGAAGCAATGTAGAACAAAAATTTATATTTTGTTTTTAAAGATCGTTGTACCACACAACCATGGATTCTAAATAGAACAAACATTGCGTACCTCTCTTAGCAACCCAAGCGTGTTGCCTCCCAAGGTATTCACGTCTCTCTCTCTATTTCTTTTGAGTTTTCAGAAGACTGCAGTATCACTTAGTAGTTCTGATGGCCAACCACTAAATATGATATTATAAAATCTTATTTTATAGTAGACTTCTAAAACCCTAGAGAGAGATTGGATGTGGGATCCTAATCTTTAGCCGTAGGATTTTATCAATAACCTTTTTGAACGTTATTGACTTTTCTTGAAATTCTTTCCAAAAATATTCCTTAATTTTCTCAATCATATCAAGAAAATATTTGAACTTCTACAAATTGCAATAATGTCCATCAACACATTGCAATTGACCCCTGAAGATTAGAGAATTACAAATGAGGTCCCATTACTTACAATTTTATATCTATGTCCTTCCACCATACTATATTCCCACAAGCCACTAGGACTGGATTAATATCACTGTCATGTCCCTAGCTTATGTAACCCTTAATTTCTTGATTTCATAATTTCTATTGGACTCCAAAATATCTTTAAAAACTCTTTAAATATATATATATATATATATACAATATTATATATATGAAAAACATTTTTTGAAAAATGTCACCGGCCGGTTTTTTTTGAGTCCAACTTCAATATGAAAATCAACTGAATATACTATCCTCTTTAGAGACTGGTGGATTCATTGTTGAGCATTTATATATTTTACTCATTACACACATAACCTAACGTGTCTGTATATAGCCTTTAAAAATCGGCATCACCAGTTGACATTGTCAAAGTTATATGCATAATAAATAAATATACACAAACCCTTCATGTTTAAGGACAATAGAAAAAATTGTGATAGGACAACCTTTTAATTAACAGTGATTGCTCCATAAGGTGTCCTTGATCGGATCCAATTCAGTGTATGTACTTGTTACATTACACTCACTTGTCTGCTTAAAGTCACTACCTCAATGATGGAGTAAATCATCCTGTCATATAGCAGCACAACAAGTGTAGGTTTTAGTGGTAATATTCAATTAATATCCACAGCCTAGAACAATTTAATAATCTATGAAAAATTATTACTCCCTGTCTTTGGTTCCTTAACCATTAACATGATTTTTCTACAGAGGTGACATCACATGCCACATTTAAACAATGAAAAATACCTATAAAATTATGAATGTGAAAATAAATTTTTATTATCAAATAAAAATTGCATAGTATTGTTTTTGAGGGCAAATAATTCTAACAGTTTGATTGTTGTGGTGAGGAGAACTTAAGGAAAAATCAAGCTTCTTTCCCATTTACTTGTTCCTTCTGATTTGAGGAATATGGGGGAAAGAAGTGGTGGATTCAATGAGTGAAAGAGAGGAGAGGGGTGGAGAAGAGGGGTGAAATTTTTAGGTCTTAAGGGAGAGTAAAGGCAGAGAAGTGAAGAGAGGAAAAAAGAAAAAGAAGAGGAGAGAGAACTTACGCGGGTAGGTAACTATCCGTCTGACCCAGTACAGTAAATGAGTCCCACCATTATTGCAAAATTTTGAGTTACATAGAACAAGAAATGAAACCAAACATGTTTTAATTTGAGTGAGTGAAAAAATAGAGTTAGAGAAATGAGTTATGAGAATTGAGTTTGAGTAATGAGATTCGAGTTATAAGTTATGAGTTATGGATGAGCCTTAATCCAAACGGGCCCTAAGTATCCATTTGGATACTGAGTTTCATGTCTGCGTTTCACGTTTTTTTTTTTTTTTTTGTTTGAGAAGAGCGTTAACTGAGTTCCAGTGGGTCCCGTGTACTGTTCATGAAACTCATAAACCTCCTTTTTCAATAAAACTTTAATTAAAAATGGGTCTCACGGCACTATTCACATATTTAAAAATTATTTTGCTACAGTATTTTCAGTTTTTAGTTTTTAACAAAATAAGTGGTATCCAAACGGATCCAAAGTACTCTTAACTTTATTTCGGTCTTCCCTAAAAAAAAGAAAAACTTTATTTCGGACTATTTTTTTTTTTGTGTGTGGATAGTGTTCAAAGTACTTGATCCTTATTTGAAGTGAACAGTTAAACAGATCAGTCCATGTCTCCAGACTCCAATAACCATTTAAACGTTATTTCGGTCTTCCCTAAAAAAAAGAAAAAAATTATTTCGGACTATTTTTTTTTTTTGGATAGTATTCAAAGTACTTGATCCTTATTTGAAGTGAACAGTCAAACTGATCAGTCCATGTCTCCAGACTCCAATAACCATTTAAACGTAGAGATTAGAGAAAAGAGCAATTTCCCAAAAAAAGTAAAATTATCAGATTGTCTTTTGATGGAATTATCATCGCCGAACTACAATACCTACGGCCTCCTAGATAAAATTTCATCTTTAATGTTGATGAATGCCCTGAATTTTTTCTCAGTCGATTTGTTTGTATTAACACTTTATACATTTCTCATAAAAAAAAAAAACACTTTATACATTATATATTTTAAAAACAAGGTTATGTTAACCGGTACCCTTAAAATAATTGTTAATAAATTAAGTTAGAGAAGTTTTAATACTAAGTCTATAGGAAATATAAAAAGTTGTTAGGAAAATTAATTATTTTATTATTTTATAATAAAATTAATTGCTTTTATATACTCATTTTAAAAAATAGAAATTCATATTCAAAATTCATAAAAAAGTAAACAGGAATTCAAACCTCATGCAAACTTTTGCAACGTGGTTCATTCATTCTACACAAATGTTACAATTTCATTGTCGCCTTTTCTCTTTACACACTCAAAAAACAAAATCTAAGGCATATATAGGCCTAGCCCATGAAATGAAATTCCAAAAGTCCAAAACGCATCTCTATCCTGTTACACATTTGAGCGAGTGAGGTGGCTGAGAATGAGTTTTAACAGAGACACAGAGAAAGGCATGGAAGAGAGTTTATTAGCAGAAGAGAAAAGAAAATCAGAAACTCCATCTCTAACATGGGTTACTTTCACTGGGGAGCTCAAGAGGTTGGGACTCTTGGCTGGTCCTATGGTGGCGGTGACTCTATCACAGTACATGTTGCAGGTCATTTCAATAATGATGGTGGGTCATCTGGGTGAACTTGCTCTCTCTAGCACTGCTATAGCCATCTCTCTTTCTGGAGTCACCGGCTTCAGTTTTCTCGTAAGCATTTGTTATTTATTTTTTTGTTTTCTTTGTTGCCATTTGAAAAGATATCAGATTTTTTCTTATCAATCAAATTGTGACAACATTTAAAATTTTAAATAATGGACCACACTATTTAATTTTAGAAATAAAATCTTAATCGTAAAATGGATGAAATTGAGATTGAAAGAAATCAAATAATGGAGGAAAATTATTGTATATTTTTAAAAGTATAGAGTGTGATCACGCCTCATTTTATATGATACAAAAAGCTTAAGTCTATAATATATAATAAGAATCATAAAAATATGCAATCAATTGTATGAGGGAGTAATTATTGGAAATATTATGTGATTGCTTACTTGGAGGGATTCAATAACAATAGTGGTTGACCAGGACTAGATTTGGTATGATGGGAGCTAGTGATCGCCTGGACTCTGGAGGATAATGTACAATTATTTCCTTAGAACATCTCAATATTAAAGATATGGTTGGCTAGAGTCAGATATGGTAAAAATGGGATTGACTAGATTTCGTATCTTTGCCTTGATTTCCATTAGTAAAGACAACTAGAGATGGAGAGATCATGTTCTATATAAATTCTTTGATTTTTTTTTTATTTTATTTTTTTTATTTTTATAATTTGTAAAAGTGTTAAACTTAACTTGAAAAAAAGAGATGAGTTCAAGTTATAGGTACGGTAACTCGTGTGAAGTTACATCTTTTATACATAGTAGAACTACGAGAGATTCAATGATAAAAAGTCAACTACCATATCATTTAACTTAATTTAAGGTAATTCTTTTCTCTCTCCTCATTTAATACTATATAGGTATAAGGAAAGTGATATTCATGGAGAAAAAAGCCGATCAATAATAAAAGTGTAGAAGGTGGGAGAGAGTGAGAGAAATTGCAAAGAAAAAGGAAATAAATATTTAATAAGAGAGAGAAAAAGAGACCTAACAAATATTTAAAGAGGAGAGAGTTGACGTGGAGACTATTAATTAGATAAGTATTTAATGTTGCAATGGATAATAGTGTAGATTACCAATAGACTTTTGGTAATGTACAACTTATTAATTAGATAAGTATTTAATGTTGTAATGGATAATTGGAGAAATGCTATGTCTACAATATTTTTACAACAAATCCTAAATGATAGGTTGTTATTAGTTGTTACGGATAGATAAAAAAGTAATTCAAGTTTTGAATTCAAATTAGAACTAATAACAACTTTACACTTATGATTTGTTGTGAAAATATTGTGGATATAATACATCAGTTTAAGAGTAATGGTATACTCACAAAATCTTTTACAACATTTTTATAAATTGTTTTGATAGCAAATTCCTATTAGTTCGCATATGGGCTCACCACTTACATCATTTTTTTAGCTTTGTCCTTACAAAAGTCCTAGCCAGGATTTTTTATTTCGGGGGCCGAATTATATATTCATAAGTTAGTCATAACTCACACATATGTTATATACAAAAGAGAAGTGCTACATTCACAACATTTATACAATAAATTCTAAGTGGTAAATTATTACTAGTTCTAATTTGAACCTACCATTGGAATTAATAGTTATTAATAACCTAACACTTAGGATTTGTTGTGAAAATGTTGTGGATATAACATTTCTCTATACAAAATGATCAATAAAATTTAATAATCTTTCTAAACTCAAATCATTGTACAAAAATAACTAATTTGCTATAAACATGAACCAAAAAAAGAAAAAAGATTTAGCATCTCCTATAAAAGTTATGTTCGATGCTAATCTTTCATAGAATAAAATTCATCAATATCAATTCTATAAGATTTTCTATTCAAATCTTAAAATATATAAATAAATAAATCTCTATTGTAACATAAATTCTCTTCTAGAAAAAAAATTAAAAGGAAATTCAATGTTAGCACAACTTATCAATCACCTAAATCCAAAAGTAAAAGATAAAATCAGCTAGAGAGATGATGAGAAAAAAAAAATCAAATTTGTTGGGAGTATAAAACTCTCAGTGCATTGTGCACAATGCACATCAAAATTGAACACACAAAAAATACATAGCACTTTTGCATTCTTAATATAAAATATAAAAAGGACACATGGCAACTAGGCATTTATTAGGTTTTGTTAAAAGCGTGTGTTTTATTTGGATGGGGTCTTTATAAGAAACTAATAGTGGAGTTCTTCTATTAAATTTTAAGGAGGGTGGGGGGGCAATCGGTACTATTGTAGAAGCACAGTTTATTATTGTAGAAGTCTAGCTTATTTTTATATACCATTATAAGGGGCTTCAATAGTTTTTTTTGGGAGGGGGGGTGGGGGCTCAAAGCTATACCTGCCTCTGCTTTTGACCAAGTGTAACTCGAATGAAACTTATTATTATTATTGTTGTTGTTGTTGTTAGTGTTATGAATAATCAATTTGAGTGTCTCTCAAAAAAAAAAAAAGAATAATCAATTTGAGTGATTTTGACATGATTCAATAGTGTGCATCGTTTATCGAATAAAGCAGCTGTTAATACACAACATGAAAAATTTTGGTTACAATTGTTAGAAATCAACACCGCATCTCTCCTTCTAGAAAATAATCTCTCATTTCAGAATTTTTTCTCTCTTGCTCACACCGGAAATATCTACAAAACATTTCTCATACTTCCGCTATAAGCTTCCCTAGACAATTAACTTTCAGCCACAATTTACCGAAAGTTCTATAAGCTGTCTTGCGAAAGAAATAAGAAAATGGGAGAAGTACAAAAACCGGAAACTTGTAGAATACGGACTGCACAGACAGAAATTAAGTTTATTTACCTTAGTTTATATTGATCAGTTTCATTTATCTCAATTGATCGAGATGCACATCTTGACCGATCGAGATTTGTGCTAGATTTCAGATCTTGCTTTTCTCTCGGTCGTTGAATAATCTTCTTTTAAATCTTAGGCTATGAGAAAAGGTCTTATCTTTTCATCCTAACTAGTAAGTTTCCCGTGCAATGCACGTATAATTTTATAATATTTTATGTAAGACATTTTTGGAGAATGTTATACATATATTTAAATGAAAAAAAAATCTAAATTTGAGTAAAAAAACATATACATTTTGAGATATTAAAAACTATATTAGTAACTTCACTGCAAATTTGTAGCCTTCTTAATGTAAGTTTAATTTTTCTTTTTAAATCATGAAACCAAAAATAAATACAAAAGAGTAATAAGACTATGAAAATTAACTAATCTGTGTCGTGTTCACATATTGCATACCATGAAATGAAAATACATCCAACTCTCTCGCTGCCTTCCACTCATCGATAATGTAACATTAATAGATAGTGTGAGCAAGTATATATGCGTGTGTCATATAAATGATTTAAAACTATGGTAAAAAAAAAATTACCCGTAGAGATTTTGACGGCTTGATGGTGGGGAGAGGCCAATATGAAAGAGGTGGCGGCCCCTCAAATTCCTCTTACAAATACTTTATCAAACTCAAGTATTTTATTTTCCTTCTCAAAAAAAAAAAAAAAAGTATTTAATTTTGGTAATAGTGAAACAATGCGTTTTATTTAACTGTCCACAATATTTTCATGTTTCTCTATCTCTCCCTAGTGCCTTAAATGGTTAGTGTTTTTTTTTTTTTTTTGAGAGAACATGGTTAGTTATTAGTATTAGTCCTTAATTATTATTTTTTTCTTTTGTTTTTAATTCTAAAATGGTGGGTATGCTAAAAGAATTGAAGAAGAGAGAAAATGTGTGGTATAAGCTAAGGCAATCAATGGGAGATTAATGAGATAACAGTAAAATATAAGTTAATGTAAACTTTTGAGTAACAGTAAAAAAAATACTTAATAAAAAGAGGTAAAAAAATGTTAAATGTAAAATTAGAGCATCATATGGTAAGACCTCATGCACTATCGCATGAGATCTCTGTTTTTTTTATTTCCATTAACATAATTTTTATCTTTAACTTTGCAAATTATGAATGATTGCAATAAAACAAAAAAGAAGCACTTACTGACTTGAAGTTAAATAGGGGAAGCACTTATTTTGATTGGGCAAAAATAGAAGAAAGAATGTGTTGGACTTAGGAAAGCACTAATTGCATATGATGCTTGTGATTATCTTTCAAAGTTTTATGGTCCGTTTGGATTGAGGGGGAGTAGAGCAGATTTGACCCAAAATTAGCTTATTTTTAGTCAATTCTGCTTTACTCTCCTCCACTCTCCCTCCTTCCCCTCTTAATCCAAACGGGCCCTTAGAGCATTACGCTCCACCACTAGCAATTTAACTGTACAAAAACGAAAGAACTTAACTCTGGACTTTTGTCTCTAGGAGTATGATCTCAATAAAAAGAGTTAATTTTTAACCATTTAAATAAGATTAGCATAGTTCAGGTAATGCACTTTTGCTACAATTCTTATAAACATCACATTCTACTGATGGTTTTGAGAATATTATACATATATTATAGCATAATTGTTATAGAATTTTGGTAGTAATGAGTTCATGGTAAGAATTAACAAAGAAAAAAAAGGAAAAATACCCGTAGAGGTTTTGTCGGCTTGATGGTGGTGGGAGGCTGGCTAGCATGGTGGTGGTGGGAGGCTAGCCAGCATGACGATGGTGGTGGCCCTTCAAATTCCTTTCTTTCTCTCTCTTACAAATGCTTTGTCAATCTCAAATTTTTTGTCAATCTTAAATTTTTTATTTTGGTAATTGTGGAACAGTGCATTTCATTTAACAACCAAAAATATTTTTATGCCTCTCTATCTCTCCCTAACACCTTATTGGATTAGTTATATTAGCCCTTAGTTATTGGGTTAGTACCTTATTTATTTAATTTTTTTGTGCTTTTGTTTTTAATAATTAAATGGTGGGTATGGTAAAAGACATAAAGAAAAAAGAAAGTTGTGGTGTAAACTTAGTCAATTAATAAGGTAGTAATAAAAATAAGTTAATGTGATATTTTGGGTAACAATAAAAAATACTTAATAAAAAGAGGTAAAAGAAACTAAAAACAAAATTAGAGTGCTACATGGCATGACCTCATGCACTTCCGCATGAGGTCTCTGCTTTTATATATATAAATATTGATGATAAGGAGAAAATAAAAAGAGCATATTTACAAAGATATTCTTGTCAACCTCTTAACCATCATTTCCCTAAAAAAGAAATGAGTGGAGCATTGCATTGATTTAATCCTGATTAGTTTAAAGAATACAAAATATTAGGTGGAACATATCATAAAAAAAGATGATGCATTTTATTTATATTATTACTTATTTAGGCAAGATTTTGGTAATTGAATGAGAGAGCAGTAGTTTAATAATTACTTGATTGTGTGTATTGAAAAAGATGTAACTGATAACATTAATAATGAAGCTATCATACAACAATTTCAAATATGAAAAACTCATATCACCATGCACCCCTGGTGCGGTGGTCACTCCACAAGTATAAATGCTTGTGGGGTGTGGGGGGAAAGGACCGGGGTTCAAGTCTTCAGGAGGGAACTTCATACACATATACACTTAGATTATGCTAGAGTAGAAATTCTATCTTGTATTTAAAAAAAAAAAAATGAAAAACTCATAAAAGGAAATTTTATAACTTTACATATTTGAGATTTTTTTATGTCAATATATTCAAGTTTTTATTTTATTAAATTCCGTTTAATTTAAGTTTCTTAATGACCACTCTTAAAAAAATTCCTAGAGCCGCCGCTGGTAGCAGTAGATTTAAGGTTAAATCTATTCTATAAACTTCGATTTTATTATGAAATCTTGCCTTAAGAATTGTTTAGGTTAAATCCTTCTAGGTTTTTTACTTTGAAACCAAAATTTCAAAAGTCTTCTTAGGTTATCATTCTTGGTGTTCATGTAATCTGTGCTTGTTTAATCTTCAATTGATTCAGATCTATTGCATAATTAATCTAATTAATTATTTGGTTAATATTTGATAAAATCTGAGATAGTTGGGGTCTAAAATCCTAACACCTTTCAGTCCCACTTTCTCTTCAATAAATGGTTTGGTTTGCATAAATAATTGTTGTAGACTAGTTACTATCTTCAATAAATGGATGTCTTTTTAACGTGGACTGGACGATGGGTAGAGTTGGAGATGGGTGAGTAATGCATAGTTACTTGGGGGAGTGAGTATTGTTAGTTACTTATAGAACAAGTTTCTTTACAAGATTATCAAAAAAAAAAAAAGTTTCTTTACACTTGAATTCACAAATTTTTACTGATTTTTATATGAATTCTTCAGTGATATTAATTATTTTATCTACTAATAGCAATTTATCATTTTAACAATTGTGTTTTTTGTGCTTCTAAACTTATTGTGGGAAAATTTGCAGTGTTACATTATTTAGTATCAATTTCATGATGTTAGACACGTGCATTAGTTTTATGAGGAGAAAATATGAATTCATATGTGACATAAGATCAATGAGGCCACATTGAAGATCCCCATAATCCTTATCCCATTAAGAAAAAAAAAATTCATAACGTTAGATGATTGAATTTAATGTGCACGATAGGAGTCTGGCTGACCGATGAAATAAAATCCCATTCCTAATAATTATAAATGCCAGCCTTCTCCTAATAATTATAAATGCTTTTGTTTAACACTAACCCAACAATAAGGGGAGAAGACAGCTGTAGATAGAAACTAGAAAGGGATGAAATGGTTTAATTCATCATGTTTGGATTTTAAAAAGAAGATGGTAAATGATTTGAGGGGAATTAAAATGATTTGGGACAATTTCAACAAATGGAGGAATGTGACTAAGTGGATTTTCTATTAAGATCAACAGAACTTGAACTTATTTATTTTAAAGAACTAAGTGGATTTTCTATTTTGTATGTGTGACAACAGTTAGGAATGGCAAGTGCACTGGAAACTCTATGTGGGCAAGCTTATGGAGCTCAGCAATATCGGAAAATTGGTGTTCAGACTTACACTGCTATATTTTCTCTGATCCTAGTCTGTCTTCCTCTATCTTGGATATGGATCAATACGGAAAAGCTACTAAGTTTTATAGGCCAAGACCCTCTAATTTCTTATGAAGCTGGAAAATTCACAACTATGCTTGTTCCTGCACTCTTTGCACATGCAACTCTTCAACCGCTCGTTAGATACTTTCTGACACAGAGTCTGGTCATGCCAATGCTTATAGGCTCTTTTGCCACCCTATGTTTTCACATACCTTTATGTTGGGCTTTAGTATTCAAGTCTGGAATGGAAAACCTAGGAGCAGCTTTAGCACTTAGCATTTCATATTGGTTTAATGTGATTTTGCTTGCATTATACATGAAGTACTCTCCTGCTTGCGCAAAAACCCATGCTCCAATTTCTATGGAGCTCTTTAAAGGAATTGGGGAGTTTTTTCGCTTTGCTGTCCCTTCTGCTATAATGGTTTGGTAATTGCTTTCATTTGCTCCCATTGTAAAGAATTGAGCGTATATGTTCATATTTATTATTGTTTTTCTTTCATGTTTTTATTCATTTTGATGATTGCAGCCTTGAGTGGTGGTCTTTTGAGCTTCTTGTACTCTTGTCTGGGCTTTTACCCAATCCAGAACTTGAAACTTCAGTTCTTTCTGTATGGTAAGTTTTCTTGTAGCATTTCATATCAAGAACACTATGGATCTTCTACAAATTAATCAGAATTTTTCTTTGATCTATATGCACTAATGAGATCCATTCCTCTAAAGAATCTGAATATTTAATTTATTGTTAACTTTTCTTGACAGTCTCAGTACCAGCACTACACTCTATACAATACCTTATGGATTTGGTTCTGCTGCAAGGTTTGCTCAATCAAATATATTTAAACGTACATATAAAGACATTTATAGCTAATATTATTGCCGTTTATTGTGGTAAATGCAGGAGATATGATACTACTTGTGTAATAACATTAAGAATGTGAACATATATCAATAAAAACATATAAATCAATTGGCACACACAGAGAACACTAGAATTTATGTAGTTCAACAAATAGCCTAACTCCATGGAGAGAGATCAAATCCACAATAGTTAATAAGAAATACAACTATCATTCTCTTACATAGCTCTCACAAATGGAATTCCTGTCAACTCCAAGAAAACTATCAAACTATTCTTATTCTAAGAAACTTCTCCTTTTCCCATACAAGAGGATCCTTGGGCCAAGACCAACAAATCATTTAATGTATTGTCTATCTATAATCACTCACATCCTATTTTTTGATGGACAAAAAATATCAATTAATTATTTGACAAGAAATACATTAATTATTTTTTACAAGGATTAGACTTTTCATTCACACAAAGAAAACCACAATAAGTTAAAAATTAGGAATTTTGAGCTGTTAAAATTTCATATCTCTAAGAATGTTTTCTCTTTCTTTTTGGTTTAGTACTAGAGTTTCAAATGAGTTAGGAGCTGGGAGCCCACAAGTTGTTCGTGTAGTTGTCTTTGCTGTGTTGTTTCTTGCACTCATGGAGAGCAGTTTAGTAAGCACAATCCTTCTTGCAAGCCGGCGAGTTTTTGGTTATGCTTTTAGCAATGAGAAGGAAGTTGTGGATTATGTCACAACCATGGCTCCTCAGATTTCTTTATCTGTTTTATTGGACAGCTTACAAGGGGTCTTTTCAGGTTGAAAATTTCTCTTTTTTGCCAATGAGTACTTTCTATTCATAATATCAGTTTTTGCATAGTTCAATCTAGTTATTGTTAACTCAGGTATTGCTAGAGGATCTGGGCGGCAGCATATAGGGGCTTATGTCAACTTGGGGGCATTCTATCTTTGTGGAATTCCAGTTGCTATAGTATTGGGTTTCTTGGCAAAGTTAAGAGGAAGGGGCCTTTGGATTGGAATACAAGTTGGTTCTTTTGTTCAGACACTTATGCTCTCTATTATAACAAGTTGTACAAATTGGGAGAAACAGGTCCATCCTCCAATTCTATCTCTTGATCCTTTTATTCCTAGTCTAGCTTGGAGTTCCCTTTTCTTTCGCTTGGTTGCCAAGACACTAGGAGGAAGGATTTTTCAATAACCATTGTGATCCTAAATGCTTATCAAATTCCCATGTTTGTTTCCTTTCTTCCATTTCTTTGGATTTTCATCTATCCACTTGGCAATTGATACCAGGGAACCTCCCCAAATAAATGTTATTAAGGAGTATGTTAGATTTTCCATTTAAATTTAAACACATTATTTTTTTGAGAATGAAATTTAAACACATAGTTGCACTGAATATAATTATGCTTGGAAAAAATATCGTTATTTGTCTTTCGTTGGTCAATGCAACCATATGCTTAAATTTAGTTGGAAAATCTAATGCACTATATTTAAGAAATTGTACCTAAGTATATCCCTTAATATTTTCCATGAATTTTACTCATAGTGTTCCTTTTTTAAGGGGTAATTTCTTTTGGACTTTCTTGATATTTCAGGCAAGCATGGCAAGGGAGAGGATATTTAAAAGGAAACTTCCAATAGATAATGATGTGACTGAGCAGAGAACCAAGGTGAGCTAAATTTTCTTTGATGTCAGAACCACCCCTATAAATTAATAATGTTGGCCAGGAAGCTACCTTGTTGAGAAGGAAAATCCAGCTGTGTTAAAAGTGTAAGTGCTATGTCTGCAGTACAAGTGGAAGCTAAGGGAACAAGTGATGCAACTGAAGCTAATCTCTAGGTGGCCGAAGATAGAGCAGCTGAAGATAAATGCCTCAAATGTTTCGTATTTGAATTAAGTGATAGTCGTTGTTGATGCCTCAAATGTTGTTATCCCTTTATTTGAGTTAGTCGTTGTTGATGTATCTAAACTATGAGCTATTGAATAAGAGGCAAGTTGGTCAGGTTTTGCATTGGCAAATTAGGATCTCCTTGCTATTAATAACAACAAAATGGGAGTATTGAGCCAAGAGATGAGATTGACCATGACTATGAATTCAAACCCCATATATAAATCCATGCACTGGGAGACTCACTGTGAAATTAAGGCTTGAGTCAATTTCGAGCTGTTAAAATTGCATATCTCTAAAAAAAAATTCCTTTTTCCTTTTGATTTAGTACTAGAGTTTCAAAATTTCTTACAGTCATAGAGACGAGAATAGTACGCACAATCCTTCTTGCAAGCCGGCAAGTTTTTGGTTACACTTTTTTAGTAATGAGGAGGAGTTGTGGACTATGTCACAACCATCGCCCCTCTGATTTTCTCTGTCCGTTTTATTTGACAGCTTACAAGGGGTCCTTTCAGGTTCAAAATTTCTTTTTTGCCAATGAGTAATTTCTGTTTGAGAATATAAGTTTTTGCACGATTCTATCTAGTGTTTGTTAACTCAGGTATATTGCTTGAGGATCTGGGTGGCAAATAGGGGGCAAAATTTGCTGAATACTACCATTTTAGAAATCTTTTTTGGTGAATAACATATGGCTTAAGTTAATTAGTTAATTAAGTAGACTATTTTTAAAACTCAAATTTGGGCTGAAACTCGAGTTTCAAAAACAGTCTACTTAACTAATTAATTTTATCCATGTGCTACTTTCCTAAATTTTTTCTAAAAACATGCTATTTGGCAAATTTTGCTCAAAGAGGGGCTTATATCAACTTGGGGGCATTTTTTCTTTGTGGAGTTCCACTGACTCACTGAGTGTGTGAATATAAGAGGGTTTGTGTGTGAATCAAATTATTAGTGTCTGTCTAAGTTCTGAGGTGTCTGACTAATGTTTTAGCTAGTGAGTTTTGTTAGTGTCCTGATCATATATGGTGGCTATGTCTTTTTGATGTGTCATGCATATGTAATGGGACTCTTATTTATGTACTATAGAGCATGTGTTGTACCTTTTGTTGTAACTTTCCCTTAAAATAGCCCAGCCAATATCCGTATGATATATTGGTATTAGTACTTTCGCGGTTCACCAATTGAAACTCCAAGCCGTTTAGCAAAAAAAAAAAAAAAAAAAAATTTGAAACTCCAAGCCGAGAGGTGCGAGAGAAAGGACGTAAGAGAATAAAAGCAAAGATGTTCATAGAACAATCTGCCAAAAGGGTGAAAAGAGTATATACCGCTCTGAATTTTAAATTTGCTGAGGTTTAACTAATTATTGACACCCCCAAGAAGATAAAAAGCCTGGTTGTTGTTGTTGTTGTTGTTTTAATCAGAGTTGTGGGTGGTGGTTGTTGAGGTGGGTTTGGTGTGGCGGTGGTGGTGGTTGTTGAGGTGGGTTTGGTGTGGCGGTGGTGGTGGTTGTTGTGGTGGTGATGGTAGTTTAAAAAAAAAAAAAAAATCAGAGTTGTGGGTGGTGGCTGTTGAGGTGAGTATGTGGTGGTGGGTGTTGTTGTTGTTGTTGTTTTTTTTTTTTTTTTTTTTTTTTTTCTTAAATCAGAGTTGTGGGTGGTGATTGTTGAGGTGGGTTTGTGGCGGTGGTAGCGGTGATTGTTGATCTATTTTTCTTTTTTCTTTTTTTTATTAGTTAGAGTTGTGGGTTGTGGTTGTGGCAGTGGGTAGTGGTTGGTTGTGGCGGTGGGTAGCTGTGACTGGGTTGGTTGTGCTAGTGGAGTTGATGGTGGGTCTTGCTTCTGAGAGAGAGAGAGAGAGAGAGAGAGAGAGAGAGAGAGAGAGAGAGAGAGAGAGAGAGAGAGAGAGAGAAAAATTATTTAATTGAAGTGGTTGCTAAAATATAACTATTGATGCTGGGTAAATTGTAAAGTAAGATGATAAAATCGATAAAATAGTTTTTTGAATTGATAAAAGCTAAAAAATATTAGTCCACCAATGTGGATGCTCTAAAAGCATATAAATACCTTAATTTGACAAGTAAATAGTTAATGAGCAGTCCTACTAATAAAATTTAGATTAAATAGAAAATTACATCCTCCATGTTAATTTTGATTTTAAGTTTAAAACTTTGGATTTAAGCCCCTTACTTATATAATGCTTCGAGTCCTTCCTTCTAAGTCTATTTCTAAGGTGGCCGTCAAGGTGAAAATTCATACTACTTTAATTTTTTTTATAAAATATTTGCCCACCTAATTAGTTTGGTATTTATTATAAGGGTCCACCGGTGCTCCTTAAAACATTTTTTAATGGATCATTTTAGAACATTTTTAGCCTTTTCATAGAAAATATAAAAAACTGTAAAAGAAAAAAAAAATCAGTTACTTTTTTCTTTTTCTATAATAAAATTTTTAAAATAATTTTCTAAACCAATGCTTTTAGGATATGCATTAACATTTCCATAATAATAAAGATCCATTTTATAAGCTCTTATCTATATCTACATCTATTCAATATATATCTAAAAATTGAAGCATAACATTTATTATTACTACACTCTTATTGAGTCATATCGGCAGATATGTCATTATTTTCTTTTCATTAATAAACAAAATTATTTTATTTTCATTCTTTTTCTATTAGCCTTTTAATGATTCCACAACTTTCACCTCAGCTTCCATAACACCCTTGACTCTCTCTTTCCATTGTTTTCAACTTCTCACGTATGCTCTTTAATACCTCAGACTCTCCCTCATCTCCTTTCTTGCCTCATCCTCTTCTCATTGAACCCAATCAGTTTATACATGTTTAGTTGCCACCACCACCACCACCACCACTACCACTGTAAAATCAAAGAGATAATATATAAACGATGTCCTATCTCTCTAGACTAGAAGATGAATGATTTTGGATTTAGCTCTTGCCAAAAAATAGCTCATTTTAGAGCAATAATCTTATATTCTTGAGTGGAGATATCACTCTATTCCTTAAAACAATATGGAATGTCAAGCATGTTTTATATAATGGAGTATTATGAGATTTTATTTTTATGTATCTTTTACAATGAATTTTTGCCGAGCAAAATGGTTTGCTCTCTGTTTCAATACTAAAGGCGATCCCAATATTTGCAATTCTATGTTTTCATGTGTTTAATAAAATGAAGATAAGAAGAATTTTTTTTTAAATTTTTTTATACAAGATAGAAATTCTACTCTAATATAATCTAAGTGTAAATGTGTGTAAAGTTCTCTTCTAAAGACTTGAACCTCCACCCTTACCCCTTACACCCCACAAGCACTTATACTTATGGAGTGACCACTGCACCAAGGGTGCACGGTGGTACATGACTATAAATGTTTTATAAATCAACACAGTTAGGACATTCATTAACTTTTCCTTATCTTTAATATTAGTATTTTATTTTTGATAGCTACAACAAAGATGAGGGAGTTTCAAATTTAGGTTTTCATTTAGAGAGATGCTACGTATACAACAATTTTATAACATTTTTACAACAAATCACAGGTGGTTAGTTGTTATTAGTTCAAATTTGAAACTAACACTAAGATTACTTTTTTGCCCCAACAATAACAACCAGTAACAATCTGCCACTTAGGATTTGTTGTAAAAATGTTGTAGACATATCATTCCTCTTTCATTTAAAATGAGAACAATCAATGTCAATGCCACTAAATTAGAAGGTGCTTGACTTTAACATCACTCTTAAGATAACATTAAAACAAAAAAACAAAATAGAGAATGGAGGTGATAGTTACAATTTACAACACATACATATCAATAAAAAAAGGCTTTTTAGTGCATTTGAGAAAGTTAGATTGGTAAGACTATAACCCCCATCAACAACCAGGTTCATCCCACTCACATACTTAGACTTTTTAGTGCATTTGAAAAAGTTGGATTGGTAAGACTATATCCCCCGTCAACAACCAGGTTTATCCCACTCACATATTTAGACTCATCACTCCCCAAATATAGCGCCGCCTTAGCAATATCTTCAGGCTCCAATACCACTCCCTTTAAGTTTGCACAAGATGAAACCACATCCTCCACCTTATTTTTCTCCATCATCCCCATAGCTTTTCTTAGCATAGGAGTTGTAGTCGAAAAAGGAGACACACAATTAACTCTTATTCCATATTGTCCCAACTCCACACTTAAGTTCTTAGTCATTCCCACCACAGCATGCTTTGATGCCACATAAGAATGTGGACATTGCTAGCCATTACTGAAGCAATGCTTGAGGTGAAGAGAGTGCTTCCTTTTTTAGCTGGAATCATAACCCTAGCAGCATGCTTGGCACCCAAGAAAGCACCGAAAATGTTCATGTCTAAAACCCTTTTGAAATCTTTGTTTTTTTTTTTTTTCTAAAATTCGTGATTCCATGTTGCCTGAAATGCCAGCATTGTTGAACATGATGTCTAGCTTTCCATACTTGGATATAGCCATGTCCATAGCCTTTTCAACATCAGATTCATTCGTTACATCACAATGGATGTAAGAGATGGATTTAGAGCCAATGTCGTTGCAGACTAAGTGGCCAAGCTTGTCTTGGACATCAGCAATAAGGACCATAGCACCATGTCGAACAAAAAGCCTTGCAGTGGTCTCACCTATGCCACTGGCACCACCGGTTATTAACGCTACCTTACCTTCTAACCTTCAAGGACAAAGAAATAAGGAAACTAAAATTTATTAGTCTAAACTCTTAGCTAATTTTTAATATAACATAAATGATAGAAAAAAAAAGTGAATTAGAGGACATAGAAAAAAAAATGTTGTTATAAGAATACCTTTTGGTGATGGGAGTTGCTGAAGAATTAGCATTCATCTTTTCCTTAAAATTGATGTGAAATCTCTGCCAAATCGAAGATGTGAGTTATAGGAAGGTTGAGTTTGGTGATGGAGAGTTGGCGGGGGTAGTGATACAATAAATAAGTTACTTTTAACTAATTTTAGCATCTGAAGTTTTCAGCCGATGTAAAAGATAGCAAAAACAACTAATGTCTTATTTAGATTAATTTAAGGTCATTCAAAAGTGTATAAATCAATTTTAAATCTTTTGACAAAATTATAAGAGAAATATTATGTTAACAATATTTTCATAAAAAATTGTAAGTGCTATGTTCTAATTGGCCATTACTAGTGGGCAAAAAGTAATTCTAGAAGTGGATTCAAATTAAAACCAATAATAACTTATCAACTAAGATTTGTTGTAAAAATATTATAAATATAACACTTTCTTAAATTATAAAAATCTAAACATAGGCCTATGAAAAGAAATTTCCTGGCATTAAATAAAACTTTTTGTCCAATTGAGTCACAAATCTTATAGATAATCAAATTGACTATTTGACCGCCATGATTTAAGAAAAATGATAAATAAAGCTCTCTACATGTTTAAGATGACGTTTATCCAAGAAAAACATGTTTAAGATGACAAGCCTAATCCTAATAAAGGCACAAGACCATCTTCTTCTTTTTTTTTTATTTTTCTTTTTTTTTTTAATACAAGATAGAAATTCTATTCTAGCCTTATCTAAATGTATATGTGTGTGTGAAGCTCTCTCCTAAAGACTTGAACTCGGCCCCTGCCCTCGATACCACAAATTTATTGATAGTATTTTACTTGTACAACAAATTTATTAACCATGTATTATGTCTGGTTATTTTAAGATTTAGTATCAAGGTGGTCGATAATGTACCGACCGGTATGTACCATACTAGTACATATACTAGTATCGAAACGCCTATATTTTGTACAGGTTTAAATACCGGCTATACCCGTTGATTTCGGGCATTACCAGGGGTACTGGTTAGTACAGAAAAAAGCTTTTTTTATTTATTTATTTTTATTTTAGTTTTGTAATTTTTGAATTTTTGTAAGGATAGAATGGTAACTTATTTGCATTAACTTATTAGTATTATTTATTTTCTTTGTATGCAATGAACAATTAAGCTTTCTATTTTTTATATTGTGTTTTTTTTTTCTTTTCTTTTAATTAATGCTAAAGTCTAAAACCATGAATAATTTGTTCTGAATTAAAGTAATGTTTTATGGTAAACTTTTATATTTATTATAATAAACACACACACACACACACACACACACATATATATAAAATAATAGTAAACCCGAAACGGTATACCGATATTGACCGGTACCAAAATATATCATTCTACTAATCAAATCAGTACAGCTATCGGTATGAGATTGACTCCCTTGTTTAGTATCCTACAAATATGATATCTCACATTGAGTTCATTATAAAACTGTACTCAGTATAGTAAAGATATAATTGTTAATGGCTTTCTTATATGAACGTAGGCCGAACCATGTAATCCACATCTTCCCTCTATAAACAATCCTATGATCTAGCTACTTAAGATGATCAAGATCAAGTGGCTACAAACTTTCGTACTTATATCTATCTTCAAGCCATATTAAGGAGAGGAGAAACAAAGCTAGCCCTAACAAGTGGAGAGCATATGGTTGAAGACTTGAAGTATGAATTTCTAAATGTAGGTCATCAAGTTTATTTTGATTAACAGTCTTATTAATGAACATAACTTTGTATCATAATCTTTTTTCACATCTCTTTTTAACTTATTTTCACATTGAGGTGAAAATCATCATTCATTAATCAATTTGTTAAGTTCTCAAGGTTACGCACAAATGAAAAAATGTAAATCTAATACCTAAAATGATGTATGCCAATGTGACATGCATACACACAATGATAGAAAATTGAATTAATATTAAAATTACATTCAATTTTATTACAAAATAATACCATAAATAAAATTTTAATTATATTTAAAAATTGTTATATCAAATTATAAGATTTGTAATATCTTTAAGCATATCTGGTTGGATATAAATGGGGATGGCTTGACGTTCTTTCAATTAGCGTTAGTGAGCACTGAGCAGTGCACTATACACGAAAAAAAAAAAAAAGTGATATGAAACATTGATTAAACCCGCCAAAAATTCGATATCTTCTCTTTTTTCTTAAAAAAGAGACATACATAGCCCACAAAATACTAATTCCAGAGACATACATAGCCCACAAAATGATATACTCCACCAAAATCTAAAAGTTCCAAAAACTTCCTTCTCTCTCTCTCTCTCTCTCTCTCTTATTCCAAGCTTTAGCTAGTGAGGCCGCCGAGACCGGAGAGTTTCACGAGACACAGAAATAGAGAAAGACATGGAAGAGAGTTTATTAGCAAAAGGGATCCAAGAAGATGATAAAAGAAGATCAGAAACAAATCCATCATCTCTAACATGGGCTACTTTCACTGAGGAGCTCAAGAGGTTGGGCTCTTTGGCAGGTCCTATGGTGGCAGTGGCTTTATCACAGTACATGTTGCTGATCATTTCAATGATGATGGTGGGTCATCTGGGTGAACTTGCTCTCTCTAGCACTGCTATTGCCATCTCTCTTTCTGGAGTCACTGGCTTCAGTCTTCTTGTAAGTCTTTGTTTTGTTGTTTCCAACTTAATTATTATATATTTTGTTTTCTTGCGTACTGGATTATTGTTTTTTTTTTTTTTTTTTTTTTTTTGAATTTTTATTAACTGGACTGATAAAGCTTTCTTCTCAAACAACAAGAGATCTGAGATTTAAACTTCAATTATATTAAAAATCAGTTGGTGTTTTAGTGTAGTGATAAAAGTTTATATATTTATATATATTAATTTTGTGTTTGAGTCACCTTGGGAAACGTAAAAAATGTTCTTTTTGAGTTCTTAACTTCTTATAACAACCTACGTCAGATTCTTGATTCACTCATCTGGTTTTGGAAATTAGGTTTTAGGCTCTTTGGATGCTTAAATCAAAATATCTTATTTGGGCAGTTTAAAAGATCAATAATTTGAATTTGGGCCAGCTAAAGATTTTAGAACCTATCCTTTGATTTGAAATAACATCTAATTAGATGTTATAAGCATTTGGTCATGAGCATATGGATGAAATTTAATAATTACAATCTCACTATCAAACGGCACTGACACACCAAAAAAAAAAATGGCAGTGACATGAATGGGTGAAGTCATGCATTTACAAAAAAATATATATTGGATGATTGTCAGTTGAATGTTCTAAAAAGAAATATCATTAAGTTTGTTGACATAGTTACTGAGATGAATCCAACTGCCGCTAGCAGTTTTGTGAGATGGCGTGTTCTGTTATCAACAACAACAACAACAACAACAAAAATTTATTGAGATGAACAGGACTTTGACTTATCTATTTCAATTTTCAAATAGCTAAAGTGAATTTTCTATTTTGTATGCGGTAAACAGTTAGGAATGGCAAGTGCACTCGAAACTCTATGTGGACAAGCGTATGGAGCTCAGCAGTATCAAAAAATTGGAATTCAAACTTACACTGCTATATTTTCTCTAATCTTGGTCTGTCTACCTTTGTCTTTGATATGGATCTACATGGGAAAGTTACTAATCTTCATAGGCCAAGACCCTCTAATTTCACGCGAAGCTGGAAAATTCACAATTTGGCTTGTTCCTGCACTCTTTGCATATGCAACACTTCAACCACTCGTTAGATACTTTCAAACACAAAGTCTAGTCAAGCCAATGCTTATAAGCACTTGTGCTATTCTATGTTTTCATATACCTTTATGTTGGGCGTTAGTTTTCAAGTCTGGACTGGAAAACCTTGGAGCAGCTTTAGCTATTTGTATTTCATATTGGTTGAATGTGATTTTGCTCGGATTATACATAAAGTACTCTCCTGCCTGCACAAAAACCCGTGTTCCACTTTCTATGGATCTGTTCCAAGGAATTGGGGAGTTTTTTCGCTTTGCCATCCCTTCTGCTATAATGATTTGGTATTTTTTTTTTTTTTTTCATTTCCTCTAGTTGTAAAGAAAACTGTATGTTTTTATTTAATGTTTTTGTCCTTTTTGATGATTGCAGTCTCGAGTGGTGGTCTTTTGAGCTTCTTATACTATTGTCTGGGCTTTAACCAAATCCAAAACTCGAAACTTCAGTTCTTTCTGTATGGTAAGTTTCTTGTAGTAGTTCATAAGAATAATGCTATGGCTCTTCTACAAATTAATTAGAATATTTTTTTTGCCTAATCTATATGCACTAACATGATCCATTCCTCTAAAGAATCTGATAGTTAGAATTTTTGGTCAACTTTTCTTGACAGCCTCAATACAATCTCGGCACTCTATACAATACCAATGGGATTTGGTTGTGCGGCAAGGTTTGCTCAATAACTGAACATATTTATACATACATGGAAAGACATTTATATACTCAGATTACTAGTGTTTATTATGGTTAATGTTGTGTTATAGTGAAAAGCTCTGACACCACTTGTGGAAATAACAATAAAGGCAAATAAATCAATAAGCACACACATAGAAACATAAAAATGTTTGGCATACAGCCTACTTATACAATTAATGAATTACACCAATAAAATTGAAATTTATTATAAGAACATATCATGGAATGGGCCGACACTAAAAATCTAACAGTAACTAAGCCAACTTTTTTTCCATACCAAGAAAAGCCAAATAAGTAACCAAATGCAATTAGAAATTTGAGACAATTCCGAATAAAATTGCATATTTCTAAGAATTTTTTCTCCTTTTTGGTTTAGTACCCGAGTTTCAAATGAATTAGGAGCAGGGAATCCACAAGCTGCTCGTGTAATTGTCTTTGTTGTGTTGTTTCTTGCAATCATCGAGGCTGGTATAGTAAGCACAATCCTTCTTGCAAGCCGGCAAGTATTTGGATACACTTTTAGCAATGAGAAGGAAGTTGTGGATTATGTCACAACCATGGCTCCCCTGGTTTCTTTGTCCGTTATATTGGACAGCATACAAGGGGTCCTCGAAGGTTAAAAATCTCTCATTTTTGCTAGTGAGTAATGTCTATAAAGAATATAAGTTTTTGCACAATTCTATCTGGTGTTTGTTAGCTCAGGTATTGCTAGAGGATCAGGGTGGCAGCATATAGGGGCTTATGTCAACCTGGGGGCATTCTATCTTTGTGGAATTCCAGTTGCTGTAATTCTGAGTTTCTTGGCAAAGTTAAGAGGAAGGGGCCTTTGGATTGGAATACAAACTGGTTCTTTTGTTCAGACAGTTGTGCTCTCTATTATAACAAGTTGTACAGATTGGGAAAAACAGGTCTATCCTCCACTTTTATCTCTTGATGCTTTTGTTCTTAGTCTAGCTCAGAATTCCTTTTTGCTATGCTTTATTGCCAAAACACTGGGAGGAAAAGATCCAAAATATTGGGATTTTTCAGTATCCACTGACCCTGAATGCTTATTAAATTCTCATATTTGATCATTTGTTCATTTTCTTCTATATATTTGAATTTTCCTCTATCCTCTTGGCAATTGACTAAAGAACCTCCCTAAATAAATGGTTATATGGACAATGTCAGTCACTGTGAACCCCATAGTGATAATCAATCACAATTACAAAGATTTGGAGAGTTAAATGCTTTAAGATTTTCATGAATTTTACTCATATTTTTCCTTTTTAAGGAGGTTATTTCTTTTTGGGCTTTCTTGATATTTTAGGCAAGCAAGGCAAGGGAGAGGATATTTCAAGGGAAACTTCCAAGAGATAATGATGTGACTGAGCAGAGAACTATGGTGAGCTAATTTTCTTTGATGTCAGCACCATGCATCGCTATAATGTTAGGTCAGGAAGTGACCCCACTGAGGAGGAAAATCCAGCAGAGTTTAAAGTGTAAATAGTACTCCAGAGAATGTGTTGTAATTTATTAGTGACTGTTTGGATTCTGCGTGATCCTTTTTTTTTTTTTTTTTTTGCACGCGTTTCAATTTTAGGGAACAAAATTACTGTTTATAGAATGTTCATGAGACCCGCAAATACTTTATTAAAAAAATATTAAAAATGGATCACACGGTACTATTTACACATTTAAAAATTATTTTGTTATAGTATTTTCAATTTTCAGTATTTAATAAAATAAATTGTATCCAAACAAAACTTAGAGTAATATTCATGAGTTGTCGTACTAAGGAGAAACAAAGCTTAAATGAATGAACTATCAGCTTTTTTTCCTTTATCTTATTGGTGGAAAAGACCCAAATCACTGCAACCCAGTAAGGCAATGACATACTTGAGTTTGGTTTAGAATTTAAAAGTAACCTAGCTAGATAGAAATTGGCATAGCCATTTGATAAGGTTTAAGTAAAACTTTTGTTTAAAATTATCAATTCTTCCTCCATAAAGCCTGTGTGATTTCCATGGCAATTATATATAAAAAACAATATTCACAACCCAGATTAAAAATCCTCTTGCCACTTCATCATGAATTAAAGTAAACAGCTTATTCTTCAAAACAAGGAGGCAAAGAAGCCTGGCAGTTCTCAAATCCTCTAGGCATCAAAACTTGCATCAGGCAAGGTTTTTCTTTCTATGTTCATCTTTCTACGAGCTCATGTATTACTATGTGTTGATAATTGCCTCAAATTATCAACATATAGGATGACTATGTTGGTTCCTTTGTATAAGTTCAGGCACTGCTTGGATTTGGTTGGCGTTTGAAGCTGGTGATAACGCTTAATTAGGGGCTCTGATGGAGGAGTTTCATTCATGATTCTTTATCAAAATTCAAGCTAAAAGGTGAAGATTTTTTAATTGGTGGCTTGAATGAGTGCACATGAATAACCACTTAGGTTTATATCAAATTAATAAAAAATATATAGGAAAAAAAAAAACTTAATATCAAATTAATATGCATCAGCAATGATTTATTCCCAAATGCATGCATTTTTCAACTAAAGGTAACAATTCCACTGTACTCAAAAACTTTTTGACTGCTAGTATAGAAGTCTTTTGCCCTTCACCAATCACCTTGCTTGGACGATAATGACTATTGGCTGTTACTTTAGAATGGCAAATGGGTTTGTACGTGCCCTCAGGCCTCCACCTTAGCACTTGTATGAAAGAAGCGCACTGTGCATGTGAACCAATTAATGTATTACTATAAGCTTAGAAAAGTGTTACAAAGTAACTAAGTGAGAGAAAGCAGACTATATATATATATATATATATATAGCCATGCAAGAGAAGGCCGTGTAATATTTACTAGTACTATATTGAAAAGTGCCTAACGTGAACGAATTCTTAAACCCATCTACTAGGAACTTGTGCATGGTGAAGATATCAATTTGTGCTTGTCTTCCAATAAAGACAATGAGTCCAATTGTGTTGTCTGTTATAGCTAGCTCAAAAAATCACTGCCAGCTATTGCTCATGTTCTGCATTAGCAAATTAGGATCTCCTTGATCCTCGCTATATATTAATAACAACATAATAGTTATGCTTGAGCCAAGAGATAAGATTGAATATGCCTATGAGACAGCCAATATCAGGTTTGCCTTGTTTAGATCTATTATTTTAGCCCAATTTTCCCCAAAGAATATAAATCCATACACGGGGAGACTCACATTGAAATTAAGGCTTAAGGAAATTTGAACGTGCAGCTTCATTTCTAAAATCCATCCTACAAACACTTTCAAATCACATGGCCGAGCTGCAAGAGACCAATCCATACCCTTACACCATAAGGGTACTTTTGTACACGTATACATCAAACTTTTTGTGTCTTGATTCTAATTAATATTGAGTTCAATGATATTTTGAAGTAGAATTAATTAAATGAGTAATATGCAAAGAGTGGGAACATATATATATATATATATATAGAGCTAAAGTTGAGAAAAAATCTAATTAGATTTTAAATTGGATTTTAATAGGAGTCTAATTTTAAGCCATGTGTCTCATCTTTTTTTTTTTCTTTTTTTTTTTAGTTTTTGTACCAAGTGAATTATTAGGTGCAAAATTAAATCAAAGAGTTCAAATCTCATTAGATTTTAAATTGAATTTCAATTGGAATTCAATTTAGCTCCAAAAAGAATAAGGTGAATTATTTGGTGCAAAAATAACTAAAGAGTCTAAATTTAATTAAATTCTATATATATATATATATATAATGAAAAATCATTATTTATTTTAAAATTTATGACTTAAAAATATGTAAATTGTAACTCTTACATTATATATAATTTAAACTTATATACATGTATAATTGTGATTTACTAATTATTTTTAATTATATCCGTGTATATGCATAATATTATATATTAGTTTTTTTATATGAATACCTGCGGACTATAGGAAATAGATTTTGTTTTTGTTAGTTGTTTTTCAGTCACATCATTTATTAGTTTTTTTTTTTTTTTTTTGAATAACATTAGTATATCATTGTTAATTATTAGTTATATAAAGATGTTTTTGGACTTTTCCTTGGAGATGAAAATGCATGAAAGGAACTTCTATTAACTTTTCTGAAAGTGAACCCTTGCTCCTCAGATGTGGAACGAACGCAACACGTGAACTTTCTTCTAACCCATACAATTATTGTGGGTTTCAATATTCATAATGTCAACACTCTTTTTTCCAGCATGTCACACAGTTCGTAATCCATTACGTATTCAGACACTATGAATTCCACTTTGTTCCTAAAAGCTGTATTCATGATGTTATGTCTCTTGCACATTAATGCTTGTAATTTAAACATATTCTTGAGACTTGGTTGGGTGTTGCTCCAAACTTGACTCACCCACATTGCAGATCCCTGGTTTTTCTATTGAATAAAAAATATGGAAAATACTATGAACACGAAAAGTTTTACAATTTTTGTCACAACTTATCATGTGACGAGTTGTGAATAGCAAAAACCAAATGGTAAGTACATACATTTACCACTCACAACTTATAAAAGTTGTGACAAAAGTTATGAAATTTTATAGGTCTCTAACATTACCCATAAAATATTTGCCAGCATTATATTAAAAAACAAAAGAAGATAATGTGAACTCTTTGTAATCATGTTGTCAATTACTCCTTTTTATTGGTCTTAGTGTTATGGAGTTCGACTAAATACATGGCTTTTTGCTTGGGTCCTACAAAAAGAAGGAAGATCATTAGTTGTAATTACTAATTTGAGTAAATGTTGAGATGGGTTAAAAATGGTCTCAAATTGCTTATTTGATTTGGTTTGGGTTTTTTTTTTTTATTTTTATGTTGGTAGAATGAAATTCTATTCCTTCCTTCTTAAACTAAGATTTGTTGTGAAAACTACATGGGCTTGGGAAAAATCTTACAAATAAATAAAAGGATTGAAGAAAACTAAAAAAATAATAAAAGATACAACACAACACATAAGAGAAGAACACTAAAAATGTGCATAATAAGAATGAAGAATAGATAAGTTTCTATTTGCCCTAATCTAATTGCAGCACAGGACAGCATGCTAAGGTGAAGAATAGATAAGACTGCACAACAAAACAAACCCAACAAAAAAAAAAACAATAATAAACAATTAAGAAACCTAATATATATCACACATAAGTCAGTTTAAGGTTAAAAACAAAAGGTGACGCACAAGTAATAGACAGACACCAAAACACAAAAGTTAAAAGTCGGCTTGTGTACTGAAATAATTTAAGCCACAAATTGTCAGGCAGGACCATCTTAAATAAAATGGAAAATTTTTTGTGAATCAGTGTTTAGTGAGATTGGGTTCATGTCAAAATGGGTGGACATGCTTTAACACAATTATTAACCGGTCAATTTTGTGTTGACTTGCTTAACTTGCAATTAACCCGACATGACTCAATTAATATAAGTAAATGTCATTTTTATCTAACATAAATTTGAATTCTAAATATAATTGAGTACTTTAAAAATTTTTAATGGTTTATTGATAAATTATTCGTTAAAAATCGAAAGTGCCTAAACCTTTATTTTTCTTAGATTATCTATTAAATGGGTTGTGTCGCACTAAATAGTGTTTAGATTGAGGGGTTTTGACACAACTATTAAATGGGTTGGATTAGGGTTGAGCAATGTATTCAATTACCCTTACCTCAACACGATACGATCACAACCTCCTAACACAAATTGCCACCCTTATTGATGATTGAATAGATCATTCATGAGTAATTTTGTGTATGTGACTTGTTTATATAATACACATTGATAGTTTTATATATAATCATGTAGTAGGTCGGAGGAAATAGCTTCAAACTAGTTTGAAGCTAAACTTTGTGCCATTTTACATATGTATTAAAAGAATTTATTAAATAGTAGGATCAAGTCATATTTATATTCTTCAAAAAAAGAGTTATATTTATTTATTTTTTCTTATTAGTCATATTTATGTTGATTGTATGTCATATGCTTTTTTATCCATAAATTTATATTTTGTATAATTTTAAATTTAAATACAAACATTTTATATATAAGATAATTGTTGTTAATCTTAAAATTTTGTAAGCTAACTATAAGAGTAAGGAAATTTTTAGCTTCAAAATAGTTTGAAGTTATTTTCCTCTGGCTTATTAATGAGTCATGTTAATAATACATATTAATAGTGTTATGACTTATGAGTAATGCTATTGAGGGCAACAAAAAGCCACAATAATTTTATAACATTTCTAAATTAACATGACACATTATTAAAAAAAATATTAAATTGGAGATTGTAGTGGACCATAATATTGGAATATTGTAAAATTATTGTTTTTTAATTTTTTTGGCAAAAGTAAAATTATTGTGACTCGTTGGTAGGTAAGGGGTTGGATGAGATTTTTTTAAGGTAAAAGTTAACGGATGTCCTAAGAGTATTGGTTTAAGAACTATTTTTAAAAACTTTTTATGAGAAAAGAAAAGAAAAGAAAAACTAATTTTTTTTATATTTTTCATAAAAAAGTAGTATTAAAATATTAACAAATAAAGAAAATTACACAAAAATTGGAACTGGTCTTTGTTCCCAGAGGTAATTCCACGGATATATACCACACATGGCCCTCGAAATATCAAATAGTCCAGGACTCTCTCCTTCTCTGTTTTTCCTTGGACCTCTCATATTCCACGTTTGAACTACTGAGGTGGCTTAGAGACAGAGAGAAAGACATGGAAGAGAGTTTATTAGCAAAAAAAGGGATCAAAGGAGAGAAAAGAAAACCAGAAACTCCATCTCTAACATGGGTTACTTTCACAGGGGAGCTCAAGAGGTTGGGATTCTTGGCTGGTCCTATGGTGGCTGTGACTCTATCACAGTACTTGTTGCAGGTCATTTCATTAATGATGGTGGGTCATCTGGGTGAACTTGCTCTCTCTAGCGCTGCTATAGCCATCTCTCTTTCTGGAGTCACTGGCTTCAGTCTTCTTGTAAGTCTCTGTTTTTATCTACTAAGCTTTTATATACATGTTTTTTTTTCCTTATATACAGTTTTAAAGTCTCACTTTTTAACCAACTTTTATTAAATAAACAATAACAAAAAAAAAAAAAAAAAAAAAAAAAATCCCAAATGTAACATTTAGTTTGTTTTCTTTCATGCATACTTTGGATTAATTCTTGTTCAACCTCTGTTTTATATATGTATATATATATATAATATTAGTACAAGATATTTTTAAGCTCACCTTGGAAAAACATGAAACTTGTTTCTTTCTGAGTTTTTGTGATTACCATTGTGACAAGATTCTTGATTCATTTTATGTGATTTGAACGCACTGCAATTTTAGTTTTTGTGATTACTTCTTCGGGGCAAGGCAGGTCATGCCGGGTGGGAAATTGATTACTTTTCAACTTAACCGGGACTAGGGGTAATTGGAGATGTCAGATGAGGGAATGGTGACTTGGGTAGCCTTATAATGTTTTATCTTTGGGTACCAGATCCATAACAGTTTAGTAAACTAAACCACTTCCATGTTTTGTTAATGAATCACTAAACATGTCTATAAGTTTCATTTGTTCTTTCAATGTTTGTGTGATTTATGTAATGATCAGCTTGCTGTCATAATAGATTGGACTAACATTGCTCAACTTGTGATTTGGATAACATTTATGAATACTAGTGCAGAAAAGCATTTGTCATGATTTGGATGAAATTTAATAATTAGTCTCACTGAATGGCAGTGACACACTGTCAAAACAAAAAAAGAAAAAAATTCAAATGGCAGTCACATGTATGAGTTTCAATAAGCCAGAGCTACTAGAAGATATGGGTGAAGTCATGCACATACAAAAATACGTATTGGATGATTTAAACGTTCTAAAGGCCAAAAAACATTAAATTTGTGGACCTAGTTACTGAGATGAAAGACTTTGAACACATCTATTTCAAATAACTAACTGGATTTTCTATTTTGTATATGGCAAACAGTTAGGAATGGCCAGTGCGCTAGAAACTCTATGTGGGCAAGCTTATGGTGCTCAGCAATATCAAAAAATTGGAATTCAAACTTACACTGCTATATTTTCTCTAAACCTTGTCTGTCTTCCTTTGTGTTTGCTATGGATGAACATGGGAAAGTTACTAAGTTTGATAGGCCAAGACCCTCTAATTTCACATGAAGCTGGGAAATTCACAATGTGGCTTGTTCCTGCACTCTTTGCTTATGCGACACTTCAGCCACTCGTTAGATACCTTCAGACACAAAGTCTAGTCAAGCCTATGCTTATAAGCTCTTTTGTAATTCTATGTTTTCACATACCACTATGTTGGGTTTTAGTATTCAAGTCTGGACTGGGAAACCTTGGAGCAGCTTTAGCTATGGGAATTTCATATTGGTTAAATGTGATTTTGCTTGGATTATATGTGAAGTACTCTCCTGCCTGCAAAAAAACCCTTGTTCCAATTTCTAAGGAGATGTTCCAAGGAATTGGGGAGTTTTTCCGCTTTGCTATCCCTTCTGCTATAATGGTTTGGTAATTGTTTTCATTTACTCCAGTTGTAAAGAAAAGAGTTTGTATGTTCATCTTTAATATTGTTTTTTTTTTTTTTTTTTTTTTTTTTATGATAGCAGCCTCGAGTGGTGGTCTTTTGAGCTTCTTATACTGTTGTCTGGTCTTTTACCTAATCCGCAACTTGAAACTTCAGTTCTTTCTGTGTGGTAAGTTTTCTTGTAGTATTTCATAACAAGAACACTATGGATCTTTTACAAATTAATTAGATTATCCATTCCTAAAAAAAAAATCTGATTGTTCTATTTTATTGTCAACTTTTTTTTCAGTCTCAATACGATTGCAACACTCTATGCAATACCTTATGGACTTGGTGCTGCAGCAAGGTTTGATAAATCAAAACTATGTATACATATATTCAAAGACATCTATATATTGTGAATATTACTAGCGTTTATAGCGGTTGAAATTGCATATCTCTAATAATGTATGCTAATTTCTTTTTGTTTAGTACTAGAATTTCAAATGAATTAGGAGCAGGAAACCCACAAGCTGCTCGTGTGGCTGTCTTTGCTGTATTGTTTCTTGCAGTCACAGAGACAAGTATAGTAAGCACAATCCTTCTTGCAAGCCAGAGTGTTTTTGGTTACACTTTTAGCAACGAGAAGGAAGTTGTGGACTATGTGACAACCATGGCTCCCCTGGTTTCTCTGTCAATTATACTGGACAGTTTACAAGGGGTACTCTCAGGTCAAAATTCTCTCTTTTGCCAATGAGTGTTGTCTGCTAAAAATGTAAGTTTTTGCTGAGTTCTATCTTGTGTTTGTTAACTCAGGTGTTGCTAGAGGATGTGGGTGGCAACATATAGGGGCTTATGTCAACTTGGGGGCATTCTATCTTTGTGGAATTCCAGTTGCTGCCGTTCTGGGTTTCATGACAAATTTAAGAGGAAGGGGCCTATGGATTGGAATACAAACCGGTGCTTTTGTTCAGACAGTTATGCTCTCTATTATAACAAGTTGCATAAATTGGGAAAAACAGGTATATCCTCTACTCTTATGTCTTGATGCTTTTGATCTTAGCCTAGCGTATGTTTCCCATTTGTTCTACTTGGTTGCCAAGAAATTGGATGAAGGAAAAGAGAAAAAAAATTTACATTGTTCAATGAGAATTTTTAATGCAACTCCACCATGGATTTATTAAAATATTAATCATTCATGATTAAATGAATGGTTATGATTTTGTTATGTCATTAGGTCATCATCATTTAAATAAAAATAATGAAGCAAAATCCAAACTATTTATCAAAGAAAGAATGATTTGAATTTTAAGAACTCTATAGTGGAGTTACCTTAGGAACTCTTGAGGTTTCTAATAACCTTGATGGCCCTAAACGGTTATCAAATTCCCAAAGTCATTCCTTTTCTTCCATCTCTTGGTAGGATTGGATTTGCCTCTATTTCGCAATTAGGCAGAGCACTTCTCCAAATAAATGGGATGAAGGACAATATCACTCTGAACCTCAGAATGATAGTCAATCACAATTAAAATGTTTTAGAGTGTCGAAGTCTTTAAGATTTTTTATCAATTCTACCCATAGTGTTCCTTATTAAGGGGTTATTTCTGTTGTGTTTCTTGATATTTCAGGCAAGCAATGCTAGGGAGAGGATATTTGAGGGGAAACTTCCACAAGATAATAATTAGAGTGAGCAGAGAATTTTGGTGAGCTAAATAATGTTATAATTACTGTTTGTAACTTGTAAGGAATAAGGAGGAACATTGATTATATGAATGAGCTTATCGACCTTTTTTTTTCTTTGTTTTTGTTTTTCTTCCTTTCTTTTTTCCCCTCTTTTAATGGTGGCAGTGACATCCTTGAATTTGGTTTACATTAGAGGAATCTATATGGGATTGGCATAACCATATGGAAAAATATTTTTCTTGCTAGGAACTCTGTCTGCAGCTAAATTAATAAACTGTCCCTCGTAAAAAGATTAAAATAAAAATTTTGTTCACAAATTCTAATCCCTTCTCTATAGATTATATGGATTTCCATTGCAATTAAAGATTACTATTTACAATCCTAGAATCCAATCCTCTTCGCACTTCATGGTAGATTCGAGTAACAATTTTTCTTCAAAACAAGCTAGGCAGTTTTCAAAACCTGCACCTTCTCTTCTTTTTCTTTTTTTGGGCAGAAGCTTAGGGGCCAAAACCTGCATCAGGCAAGGTTTTTGTTTCTATGTTTATCTTGTTAATGAGCTCATGAATTAATCTGTTTATAATTTTCAAATTATGTTCATTGTTGTGTAGGTTGACCAAACCAAAGTAGTCGAGTTTTTTAGCTATGTACCTTAAATGTTCAACAAAAACAAAAAAATTATAAATTTATTATAATGTCTAAGGTGTTCTCTGAAATATAATAAGTTGACAATTTGCAATGGAGATGAGTAATTAAACAGGTAAAAAAAAAATTATATATTTATATATATATATATAATATTTTTTTAATAAAAATTCAGGGGGTAAATGAATCCCCTGAAATACATCTAACGCGGCCCATGACCAAATATAATATAATTAGCTGCACATTGGAAATTTTAGATTTGAAGCCTTGTGTTGTCACTGTCGTGTTTCCAGATTGATATTGCTATAGTTAATAACACAATTCTAGCTGTTTGGAATAAAAAATATAGTCAAGAAAAGACCTTTACACTACGAGAAAGTTTCTCATTACTGGCTTAGTGACCACTGTTTTCAGGAACCATATATTGTCAGAGGCTCCATAAGTCGATCTCATAAGATAATTTTTCCTTTATAACTTAAGGCATGAAATCAACAGTCAAGGTGTTTAGTATAAAAAAAAACAGTGACACTTACCTGTCTGCCTTAGCATGAGCAAATTTTCAAAATTGCTGGCAAACCAGCATTCCAATTACTTCTCTTTGGATATGAGTTATTCATAACCAATCTCTGGCATTGAGCTTCCTACAAACTTCAATTGGCCTCTATTATTTTGGAGGAGTTTTTACAAATTTATCAATGGTTGTTTAAGAGTCAACCTCTAGCAGAATTATTCGAATAACAGTGAAGCCTTGAGTTTTGACGTGAATGACAACAACGTTCAACTCCCACATTTAAAGCCATCATTTTTTTTTTCCTTGTTATGTTGTAATCTTTCATCTATGACCTCATAATTATATTGCTGACATTATATTAGAGTTATTATGAATATGTTATGGCCAAATCAGGCCACAACTCTTCTCAAAAAAAAAAAAAAACCTTATTGGGCCAATAATAATAAAATTGGGGCTCAATAATAATAAAATTGGAACCTATAATAGCAGATCCCACAAACTCAAATACTTACAAGTTCATCAATTTTTGTTCTTTATCTTCAATTTATAACCATTATTGGTTTTCATCTATCCTAATAAATGTTACAAGGACAATGTCACTGAGATGGAAAGAGATGAATCCCATGGTTCAAATATGACAACATGACTGTAACAGAATATGTACAGAACCTGTTATGGCAGTGTAGTTCTGTTTATATCAAATGCCCTATTATCAATATATTATGACAACATGAGTCATGAGATTTTAAATATTTACAGTCATAAAACTCATGTAATACCTGTATAAGATAGACCTTCTACTGTGTTGCCTAGATATTGCAAGCAAGGCAAGATAGAGGATTGTTAAAGATCTTCAACAATTGGATTAATGTGAGCAAGCAGAGGATTTTGACGAATCGATTTTCGTATGTTTATTACATAAGTTGTAATAGAAGAAATTAGAAAAAGAAAAAAAAAATGTTGTAATAGAAGTCCAATGGTCTTTTTTAAATATATCAATGTAGAAATCATGAATTTAGGAATTATTTGATTAAAAAAGGAAGATTCATTTTTGTAACAATCTAAGGAAAATTGTTAGTTGGATTTGCACTATACATTAAAAGAACTAATTACAATGAAGTTCCTTATAGTTGTTAATAAAGTTTAGATTTACCCAGTAAATACTTGATGCGGGACTTATCACTCATTCACACACATCACACAATTAATCAAATTAGGGCATCACAATTTTCCATTTTTTTAAGCTACAATAAAGGAAGGATTAAAAAAAAAAGTTTCTAAACTAATGGTATTCCTTCAAAAAAAAAAAAAAAAACTTCCATTATTTTGGCAGTAAGCTTCCACAAGGACCACAATAGTGTATTTGATTTGTTACGTGTAACTTCCGTTGATATTTTATGAAATGGCATTTCCCTCCACCAAACATTTCAAGAAATGATACTCCCCCCAAATATTTCAAGAAACGATAGTCCCACTTTTATAAATGTAACATATAAATTGCAATCCATTTCACATCAACACTGCATCTCCTTTTGCTGAGAACATCAACACTGCATGTCTGCATCTCCATCCCATCAAATAGAATATTATGTTATGATAGGAAAGTCAGGATTTACCATTTTTTTTTGTGCATATTTCATAAAATGACATCTCTCTCCAAACGTTCGAAGAAATGACACTTTCACCGTTGGGGTTTTATAAATACAACAAATAAGTTTGTTTCCTCTCAAATTATTACTTTTCCAACAAGATATTCTATTAGATGGGACTTGGGAGTTGGGACTGTCATGCGAAAGGGAATGAATTTATCTATTCCGTTTATGAAATTGGGATTTACATCTCTTCAAATATGTTTGGCTCGAATGGTACTCATAATTCATCAGATTCAACCCATTTGCCAAGGCAGCAACAACAAGCAAGCAAGATTAGTTTATCCATAATTAAATGCAGCATATTTAGGTCATTGTTCAATGCACAAGCAAGATCAATTTTCAGCCTAAACAGATGGGAGTTATCTATTCGATTTATGAAAATGGGATTGTCATCTCTTCAAATGTTTGGCTCGAGTGGTACCTTTACTGGTTCGAATTCTTGGGATGCTTGTCCTTACACTGGCCATATAAAATAAATTGTACACTCTCACTGAAACTAGTAAGACAACTTATAGAAAATATATAAACTATGGCCCTTCTTCAGCACAATGCAGACAAAATTGTCTGTTTTGTAAATTATTGGGTAGGTCGATGTCCTGTCATAGACAGATAAAATATGTAGTACTAGTAACCTAGTAACATGCTAGTGCCTTCAGACATTTTTTTTTTGTTGTTGATAAAAGTACCTTTAGACTTTAGTGCTATTAACATGTCAATATTACATGATTGCCTTCTAGAAAAACTCTTTACAACTCTGTGATAATGAGTGCTGTCTTATGTCAATTAAAGTGCTATCAGTTCAATACAGTACCAACTAGCAAATTAATATCCCCTCAAAAAAAAAAAAAAAAAAAAAAGCAAATTAATAGTGAGTTTCAATTAACTCAACTAGTAAAGTCTTTTATTTTTAAAAGATTTGGGCTCAATTTTTGCCTACACCAAAACACCAAAAGGCAAAAACTGATTGATATTTTAGTCTGATCATAATAATGAGCACAATAATTTGAAGTGGACACCCTATGTTGAAACTTTATAATAAAAATAAATAATAAAAAAACTAGCAAATTAGTAATGATTTTCTTGGTTATTGATGAGATATATCATATGTGCGGAGCCTATTGACTATTTTGTAAATTATGAGGGTATATTCCATATTTGAGTGTTAATAGGTGTCTTTAAGATATTTATTACTAGATCATTTTAGGAAAGATACAACTCTCATAGAAAATATATAATAAAAAAAAAATTTAAGTAAGTTGTTTCTTTTTTCCTTTTCCATAAAAAGTTTATAAAAATATTTGGCATCTCCCTATAAATAATAATATAATATAGTCAATCGCAACATAAAAGGAATCATTAGCATTAGCATTTTTTGTTTGTTTCAATATTAGCATTTTCTAAAAAATTCAAAAAATTACCTCTTTACTTTCTTTATTTAGCTTCGCGTGAGATAGAGTTGTTTTCCTTATTTAGATACGTGTGAGATAGAGATGTTTTTCAGAAAATTTTAGCCGAAAACAATATCTCATATCACGCTAAATAAGGAAGTTAAGAGATAATTTTTCTTTAATCCATTTTTTTTATACTACCAAAAACAGGAAAATTTGAAAAACTATCTTCACATAAGTTTTCCATTAAAATAAGTATAAATACTCTTATTGTCTTTTTATTTTTGGTAGGATTTATCATGTATAATTTTTCATGTGTGTAGACAAAATAATAGGTTCATATTCATATATATGCTAATGATCATTATAAATCCTATTATAACTATCATAGTAAAATTTCAGCGATCTCGTGAATGTTGTGTTTGTGTGGCCTTACACATGCAAATTTTTCTTCTTTTTACCTTTTCTTACTTAGATTAGTAGGAGAACATAATTTACTCAAGTTCAGTGCACATGGAACGACATCCAACCAATCTTAAAAAAAAAAAAAAACATAAGAGCGTGTCGTGTGCAAACTCTTTTGTTTTCTTGTTTATTAGCTTGCAATTTGGATCCTACGAAAACATAAAGAATATTAATGATTGTAAATCAAGAAAAATCTATTTGAACTCGCTAAGGCCTTTTCAAACTTATCTGGTAAGATTTGACAAAACAAAATTTCATGTGGAAAGGTCCATTGGGTTAAGTGTGTGTATATATATATATATATAAACATGTATAAAATATTGAAAAACAAAAGGGCCAACTCAGAATAAACGCACGTACATACAAGCACAATAGAAAAGAGGAGAAAGTTTGTGGACATAATTTTTGAGCCACAACTCTTGTTATAACTCAGGTATGGTTGACTTTGTGGTGTTGGAAAAATATGAGACTCATTAACAAAACCAATAGATTAAGTTTGAGAGATGAGAGGGAATTTATTGATGATTGATAGAGCTGAGATGTGGAACTCAATCTACTATCCTAAGAAGTGATTTCGCCCCACTGGATACAATTTATCCTTGGTGCAAAACTGGGCTTCAACAAATCACCTCCCAAGATTCAATCGGTTGCATGCTCTCACAAACCCAAGCTTTGAATTCATATTGATGCCCAAAATGAGTTGAGAAAACAGATAGAGAGACAGAATCACAGAAGTATAATCCTTTGTAAATTTTCGGCTACCTCAAGCGAACCGTTGCTTTGGTATATATAGGATCACATATGAGAAAATTAAGGAAAGACGTTGCACAGGTTTGCACATCCCCAAGAATATGTCATGATAGGAATCAAAACACTTTTCCTTATATTTTTTTATGAACAAAAAATGAGTAAAGGGGAGCGACCTAAGTTGGCGTTTTCTACCTAAGCGTGACCATAACGATACTTTTCCTTATATTTGCCTTCAATAGTTATTGAGATTAAATGATATTAATCTGTTGTTGCTGAAGTCTTGATACATAGATGGAAAGGGCAGATTTTTAGCAGAGTAAATAGATAAGAGAAGGCTGGAAATGGATATCACTGAATAGTTTGGTCAATAGAAGTTCCATGCAATAAATTTGAAACATTTCCAATATTTGTGAGTTGTGAAAAACTGTAATAAGTCCACCTAAAAGTGATCGAACACTTCAAAATTGTGACATAAAATTTGAATAGTGAAAAAAAAATTACGTCCATATAAAAGTGATTGTTTACTTTTTATAGTCAAACACATCAAAATTGTTACATAAAATTTGTGGTAATAGAAGATCTATTACAACCAAAAAAAGAAAAAAGGGCGCCATTTTTCTTGGAGAGTTTGATTCATTCTTCAACTTAACCTCCAATCACATGAGAAAAAAAAAGGGGGGGGGGGGGGGGTAACAAGATGTATGGATTTATTTATTTATTTATTTATTTTTGAGAAGGGGACGTATGGATTTAGAGGAAAAAAAAAACAAACAAACATGCATGATTGTAACACGTATAGAAAGGCCAAAAGGCCCAAAACCTGTTATCAAGTAGAAAAAGTCTCTCCTCCTTGTCATATGTTTCCAAACTATAAGGTGTGTCAAAGTGTGAGTGTGAGGAAGCTGATCTGTGAGTGAGACACAGATCACAAAAGAGAGATGGAGAAGAGCTTGTTAACAAAAGAGAGAGAAGAGAAAAGAGAGGGTTGTTGTTTAAGTTTAAGCATAACAACATGGGGATGGGGTCATGGAGAGTCTGTTCAAGAGGCCAAAAGAATAGGGTACTTAGCAGGACCTATGGTGGCTGTGAATTTGTCACAGTATTTTCTGCAAATTATATCAATTATGATGGTTGGTCACCTTAGTCAGCTCTCTCTCTCTAGCACTGCCATTGCTATCTCTCTCGCTGCTGTCTCCGGCTTCAGTCCTCTTGTAAGTCCATTCATATATCTAATTATCTATATATAGTTTTACTTTTTATCTCAATCTATGATTTTTTTTTTTCCCTTTTTTTTTTTTTTTAAAATTTACTTTCAGAGTTTTTTTTTTTTTTGGTTATAAGTTTTGGCCTAAGAAGATGGACAAAGAGATATTTGAACCAATAGATACAATAGGATTTGAAACTGATTGTTCTTTATTATCAGGTTAAGATACTAACTAGTTTTGGGGTAAGATTGATTTAAATCAAGATCTTTTATAGATAAAGTTTGCCTACAACTCCACTCATTAATTTTTTTTTTTTTTTTTATTGGATGTGAAATTTGACAATTTGTCATTGGATTACATTTTCTTCTTTGTATCTTTCATGCTTACAAAATTTTCAGAAGATCAAATATCAATAACTATGTTATCAATTAAATGTTTAAATTTTAAGTTTTTGTAGTATAAAATTATGCATAAAAACTAAGTTTATGAATCGAACAATAAATAATACCCGATTTGCATGAAATTTGACATGCCTGTTGAAAATATAAAAAAAATGCAATCCAATTATTAGATTTTCAAAATATATAGTAATCTTAATTTTTTTATTATCGGGAGTTATAGCCAAACTTTATCCGTCTTTTATTCAATGATAAGAGAGATTTTACCGGTTAGTAAGATTTATCCTAGTGTATGAAGGTGGGTCTGAACTTCAAAAATTAGGAGGAAGTGTAAGTGTCAAGTTTTGAAATTGCAAAATACTAATGATTAATGAAGCTATCAGGCAATTTTGTCTGCAACTGATTTATTTTTTGAAGGTTTTTTATAAAAAATGAACTTTTGTAACCACTCATTGCTGTCTTGTGATTTATTTATTGTATTGGTCTAGAACATGAAGATAGTGAAATGACAATTACCATTTTGAAATGCAGATATACTATTTTGTCCTATCATCATCAATATCTGTTGAGAACAATCTGATTAAATTTTGGTCCCCTGAAACGTTCTCAGCCCTCTTTTTTAGCTTGTCTATGATTTTAGTCTGTCTCTTTGTATTTTATTCTACTTTGTATGATCGTTGCGTACAAAGGAATCTGTTGGCCTCACCCTCACGTAAAAAATTTAAGATTGCAAGGAATTTTAGGCTGAGATCGTTACAGCAATGAAAAACAACAAAACAAAACTTGTATTTTAATATGAACCTATCAAGAAGAGGCATATTCCATATCAGAGCAGCTGCAAGATGATCATGAGTTTTATCCAAGGAAAGAGACCACATCTGAGCTATACGCAAAAGGATTAGGCTAGTACTCTAACCACACTGTCACATTTAGTGTGCATTTGGCTCCAAATTAAAAAGCCAGCTTATTTTACCATTCAGCTTATTTTTATTACTATTCATGGGCCCCATTGCACTTTTTGGTACTATGCATAGGTCTTACTGTACTATTTAAGCTAACTTTTATTTTTATCTACAGCACTTTCAATAAAAAGTTTTCAGTTTCAACATAATAAACGGATCCTAAATAGACCCTTAGTAGTTGTTTATAAAGTCCAGATTGGACTTGGAATACACTTAAGAGTCTTACACACGTCACACTTAATCAATATGCAATCAAAAAGGGGCATCACAATAGGAGATGCTGCTATTGGCATCTCCCATTGGCATTGGATGGTTGAACACATGCATTGAAAGAACTATCAGAATACAGTATTATGAGCTGAACCATTGGCCAATCTTCAGAAGATATAATAGTCACACATGCATGAGAGCATGCACACCCAGAATCACAACTATAACAGAAAATTGTGTTATTAAGTTGCTGCATTGAATTTGGAGTTTGCTGTCTATTCTAATAACTAACAGAATTCTTGTAATTTTCATACGCTAAACAGTATGGATTGTCTACTGCACTGGAAACTCTATGTGGACAAGCATATGGAGCTCAGCAATATCAAAAACTAGCAAATCAAACGTATACAACTATTTTCTCTATAATTTTGGTTTGTCTCCCTCTGTCTCTTGTTTGGATCTACATGGGAAAGTTACTTGTTTTAGTGGGTCAAGACCCTGCAATTTCACATGAAGTTGGTAAATTCTTAATATGGCTCATTCCTGCACTCTTTGCTTATGGAACTCTTCAAGCCCTTGTTCGATATTTTCAGACACAAAGTTTAATCATTCCCTTGCTAGTAAGCTCTTGTGTTACTCTTTGTTTCTGTTGGAGCATTTTAATATTAAATAAATAAATGTAATAACATAAATGAAAAGATATAGGAGTGAATATGGAAGATGGGGAGTTAGTGAAAATGTTTAATCCCACATTGAAAAGGAGAGAGATTTTTTTATTCTTTTTAATTGTGGTGATTAATGGGCTAAAATATATTGACTCAGATATTGGGCTAGATACGTGCGCAAGGGGGAGGTGAAGAGTGAAGGTATCAAAATTGGAAATGAATCAGTCTCTTGGATCCTCCTACTTGACAGCCTATTCAGAATAATTACCATATCCATTTGGGCCTTTTCATTCTTCAGAAACTCCTTATCTCACCATTAATTGTATAACTCCAGCCCATCAAATTAATGTCTAACAATTAATCTTGTAACACCCACTAAATCAGAATAATGGACCTAATTAATCTGAATAAATTGGGTAGTAATTTCGTGAGGCCCATTGAGCCTATAAATAGACTCATTCAGACTCAATCCAAGTTACCACAATACTCACAAAAAAAAAATACACTAAAAGATAGAGAGGTTCTTGGCAAGGAAGGGTGTTCTTTCTGGTGGAGTTTTGGGCTTGAACACTTTGTGCAGAGGTTGTTCTAGCCATACGACACTTGTTGAGCTGTTGTATCCTAGGGGAGACAAGTCAGAGAAGGTCTGCACCGGTTACAAAGTTTAGCCAACCAAGAGCTTGAATCTCCTTAAAAAGAGCGAGTGCCGCGTCTCAGTCCAAACAGTGTTGTGTAATTTCTCTCTTTACAGTAATAAAATTCAGTAATATTATTCAGTTTCTCTTTGTATTATTTCCATTATCATTGTATTTGCACTAACAATTTTAAGGAGATTCAACACATGGAGCCTACACAAGAGAAACCAAATGAGCCTGTTGGAGATCTTAACAAGCCCTTTCGCTTTAAGGGAGCCCACTTCAAGAGATGGAAAGGAAAGGTCCTCTTCTACTTGAGCCTTCTCAAAGTCTCCTACATCCTCACTAACAAGAACCCATCAAAAGTTCCTACCGATGAGATGAGTGATGAAGAATATATTCTCCATCAAGAAAAAATAGATAAGTATACAAAAGATGAGTATAACTGTCGCTCTTATCTATTGAATTGTCTTGTCGATTATTTCTATGATTATTATGATACAACTTACAATTCTGCTAAGAAAATTTGGAAAGCTTTACAAAGCAAGTATGATACCGAGGAAACAGGTGCAAAGAAGTATGCTGCTAGCAAATTTTTCCGTTACCAAATGGTGGATGGAAAATCGGTGGTGGATCAAGCACAAGACTTCCAAATGATTGTGGTAGAATTGAGATCCGAAGGCATAAAGATTGGGGACAACTTGGTGGTAGCAGGCATAATTGACAAACTACCACAATCTTGGAGGGAGTTCCAAAAGACTTTGCGGCACAAACAAAAAGAGACATCCTTGGAGACTTTGATCACACGCATCCGTGTGGAGGAGGAGGCTAGAGGACAAGATGCACTCATGACACAAGAGAGCAATGGTAATTCCACCACAAAGGTAAACCTTATTTCAGCTAATAATAATATGCCCAAAAATCATTTTCCTAGAAATAGTCAATTGAAGCCTAAAAAGAGAGCCTTTAAAAATAATAATAGACCTCAAGGAAGAGGAAACCCGAATAAAAATTACAATAAGAACCAAGGACCCCCTTCACAAGATCAATTTAATAGATCCTGTTTTGTCTGTGGCAAGAGTGGGCATATTGCTCGATTTTGCAAATTTCGAAAACATGAATCTGTCCCGCAGGCTAACGTAACCGAAGAGCCTTTAGTGGCTATGATTACAGACATCAATATGGTGCAATATGTTGAAGGGTGGTGGGCAGATTCTGGTGCTAATAGGCACGTCTGCTATGACAAAAATTGGTTCAAATTGTACACTCCTTTTGAAGAAGAAAAAACTGTTATGCTTGGTGACTCTAGCAAAACCAAGGTTCTTGGGAGTGGTGAGGTTGAATTGAAATTCACTTCCGGACGCGTGCTAACATTGAAAGATGTTCTTTACACTCCGTCCATGAGGAAGAATTTGATGTCAAGTTTTTTGCTTAACAAGGCTGGCTTCAAGCAAACTATGGAATCTGATAATTATGTAATCACTAAAAAGGGATTATTTTTGGGCAAGGGTTATGCTTGTGATGGAATGTTTAAATTGAATGTTGAGAATAATAAAGCATCTACTAGTTCAGTTTATATATTTTCTTCTATTAATTTTTGGCATGCTCGTTTGTGTCATATAAATAGTAGATATGTGGGAATCATGAGTAGTTTAAGATTAATTCCAAGACTGTCAAAAGATTTTGAAAAATGTGAAATTTGTAGTCAAGCTAAGATTACAAAAAGGCCTCATAAAAATGTTGTAAGAAATACCGAATTGCTTGAGTTAATTCACTCCGATTTATGTGAATTTGAGGGAATTTTAACTCGTGGAGGAAATAGATATATTATCACTTTTATTGATGATTTTTCTAAATATACAACTATTTATTTGTTGAAAAATAAAAGTGATGCTTTTGAAAAATTTCAAGATTTTTTAAAAGAAGTTGAAAATCAATTCGGTAGAAAAATAAAAAGAATAAGAAGTGATAGAGGCCGTGAGTATGAATCAAGTGCATTCAACTCATTTGTTCAGTCTTTGAGAATTATCCATGAAACTACTGCACCATATTCACCTGCTTCTAATGGTGTGGCTGAAAGAAAAAATAGAACTTTAATTGAGTTAACAAATGCCATATTAATTGAATCTAATGCACCTTTACATTTTTGGGGTGAAGCTATTTTAACTGCATGTCATGTTTTGAATAGGATGCCACATAAAAAGTCACACACCACACCTTTTGAGATGTGGAAAGGACATAAGCCAAATTTGGGATATTTGAGAGTATGGGGTTGTCTTGCTTATGTAAGGCTTACTGACCTTAAAATGCCTAAATTGGGAATTAGAGCTACTACCTGTGCTTTTCTTGGTTATGCAATTAATAGTGCAGCCTATAGATTTTTTTATCTTGAAAACAAAATAATTTTTGAATCTAGTGATGCAATTTTTCATGAAGAAAAATTTCCTTTTAAATTAAAAAATAGAGGGGGTGAAGAAAATATTTTGTCACAACCTAGTTCTTCTACTTCACATTTACAAAATCAAGAAAATTTTGAAATGGAACCTAGAAGGAGTAAAAGAGCTAGAGTTGAAAAGGATTTTGGTCCTGATTATTATGTTTTTAACATTGAGGAAAATCCCCAAAATTTAAAAGAGGCTTTAACATCACCTAATTCTATATTTTGGAAAGAGGCTGTAAATGATGAGATGAAATCTCTAATTTCTAATTGAACTTGGAAATTAGTAGATCTTCCACCGGGTTGTAAGACCATAGGTTGTAAATGGGTCCTTAGAAAAAAGTTGAAACCGGATGGATCAATAGATAAGTTTAAAGCTAGACTTGTTGCAAAAGGCTTTAAACAAAAAGCTGATCTTGATTTCTTTGACACTTTTTCTCCGGTAACAAGAATTACATCTATTAGATTGTTAATTGCTATTGCTGCAATTTTTGATTTGAAAATTCATCAAATGGATGTAAAAACTGCTTTTCTAAATGGGGACTTAGAGGAAGAGATTTACATGGATCAACCCGAAGGCTTTGTAGAGCCTGGACAAGAAAGCAAGGTATGTAAGCTAACTAAATCCTTGTATGGCTTAAAACAAGCACCTAAGCAGTGGCATGAAAAGTTTGATTCCTGCATGATTGAAAATGGATATAAATCAAATGAATGTGATAAATGTATTTATTCTAAATCATGGAATAATTTACATGTTATTATTAGCCTCTATGTGGATGATATGTTAATTTTTGGCTCAAATATGCATGTTATAAGTGAGACAAAAAATATGCTTAAAAGCCATTTTGATATGAAAGATCTTGGTGAGGCTAATTTTATTTTGGGCATGAAAATTACAAAAGTATGTGATGGAATATATCTTGATCAATCACATTATGTTGAGAAAATATTGAGAAAATATAATTTTCATGATCACAAAAGTGTAGCTACTCCTTTTGATTCTAGTGTTCATTTATTTCCTGTGAATAATGATGATGAGATTTTTAATCAAAAGGATTATGCTAGTATCATTGGTAGTTTGCGTTATGCTACTGATTGTACTAGACCTGACATTGTATATGCAGTAGGAGTGCTTAGCAGATTTACTAGCAAGCCTAGTAAAGATCATTGGCTAGCTATTGAGCGAGTCATGAGATATTTAATTGGTACCAAAAGCTATAGCTTATTTTATAAAAAGTACTCTACTGTGATTGAAGGTTTTAGTGATGCTGATTGGAATACTTTATCAATTGATTCTCTCTCTACCACTGGTTATATTTTTACCTTAGGTAGTGGTGCTATTTGTTGGAAATCTAAAAAGCAAACAATAATTGCTGATTCTACAATGGAAGTTGAATTAATAGCATTAGCTTCAGCTAGTGAAGAGGCAAACTGGCTTAGAGATTTATTATATGAAATTCCACTTTGGGAAAAGCCAATTCCACCTATATTAATTCATTGTGATAGCACTGCTGCAATTGGTAGAGTTAAAAACCGTTACTACAACGGTAAATCCAGACCTATAAGAAGAAAGCACAGTACCGTGCGATCTTATTTGAGTAGTGGCATCATAACTGTGGATTATATTAAATCGAATGATAATCTTGCAGATCCATTTACCAAGGCCTTGGCAAAAGATAGAGTCTGGAATACATTGAGGGGGATGGGACTAAAGTCCATAGAATCATGAGCCATGTGTGAGGATACCCAACCCAAGGACCAGAGATCCTGAGAATTGGGCTCAATGGGAAAAACGAATCATACGATGGTCGTAAGAAATGCACAATTTATTTATTTTTAATTATTTATTTTGTAAATAATTATTTAATTGGTCATCCCTATGATGTAAGTGCATTTATCCTGTAATGTGAAGAGGTTGAGTAAAAAACTCTTAATGAAATTTGTAGCTCGTATGAGTGGGGTGTTAGAATTACAGGAGCACCCTTGACAAATTTCACCTATGTGAGTGTGGGGGTGGAGCCGCTCCCTATGAGATTTGGACTTAGTCTCAAATACACTCATGAAACCGGGATCAGCACATGGCCGTAAAGTGCTAGCTATAAAAGCTCATGTCAACACCTGGGTTGTTATGTGTAAGCAGTGACACTTAATTTTCCTAAAGCAGTCCTAGTTCAAGTCGGAGACCACTACGACTCTGGAGTTGAGATCACTGTTTTACTAAGTGAAGGTTCAATGCAGAGCACACCTTCATGATGCATAGTGACCTATCTTTGCCTGGTAATATCTCTTTAACTAAAAATTTAATATTAAAATGAGTGGGGGATTGTTGGAGCATTTTAATATTAAATAAATAAATGTAATAACATAAATGAAAAGATATGGGAGTAAATATGGAAGATGGGGAGTTAGTGAAAATGTTTAATCCCACATTGAAAAGGAGAGAGATTTTTTTATTCTTTTTAATTGTGGTGATTAATGGGCTAAAATGTATTGACTCAGATATTGGGCTAGATACGTGTGCAAGGGGGAGGTGAAGAGTGGAGGAATCAAAATTGGAAATGAATCAGTCTCTTGGATCCTCCTACTTGACAGCCCATTCAGAATAATTACCATATCCGTTGGTGAGTAAATGGCCCGAATTAATACTCAATTTTTACTATGGAAAATAAAGAGCCATTAACCCACTTAATGGACTATCCGTTTGGGCCTTTTCATTCTTCAGAAACTCCTTATCTCACCATTAATTGTATAACTCCAGCCCATCAAATTAATGTCTAATAATTAATCTTGTAACACCCACTAAATCAGAATAATGGACCTTATTAATCTGAATAAATTGGATAGTAATTTCGTGGGGCCCATTGAGCCTATAAATAGACTCATTCAGACTCAATCCAAGTTACCACAATACTCACAAAAAAAAAAATACACTAAAAGATAGAGAGGTTCTTGGCAAGGAAGGGTGTTCTTTCTGGTGGAGCTTTGGGCTTGAACACTTTGTGCAGAGGTTGTTCTAGCCATACGACACTTGTTGCTGTTGTATCCTAGGGGAGACAAGTCAGAGAAGGTCTGCACCGGTTACAAAGTTTAGCCGACCAAGGGCTTGAATCTCCTTAAAGAGAGCAAGTGCCACGCCTCAGTCCAAACAGTGTTATGTAATTTCTCTCTTTACAGTAATAAAATTCAGTAGTATTATTCAGTTTCTCTTTGTATTATTTCCATTATCATTGTATTTGCACCAACAGTTTCCATATACCTCTGGGTTGGGTTTTAGTATACAAGTCTAGACTAGGACATCTTGGAGCAGCATTAGCCATTGGTATGTCATATTGGTTGAATGTGATTTTACTTGGACTATACATGAAGTACACTAGTGCCAGTTCAAAAACCAGGGTCCCAATTTCTATGGAGATGTTCCGAGGAATTGGAGAATTCTTCCGTTTTGCAATTCCTTCTGCTGTAATGATTTGGTAAATTTTGTCCTCCCCTTTTTTACAGATGTAGTAGAGCACTTTTGTGTTTTTTACTAATGTTCTCTCATGTGATCTTTCATAGCCTTGAATGGTGGTCATTTGAGCTGCTTATCCTGTTGTCAGGGCTTCTACCAAATCCAACACTTGAAACTTCAATCTTGTCTGTGTGGTAAGTTTCTATTAGTCTTTCAAAAGTAGAACAACTTAATTCTCATAATTAATTGTAAATTATTGCAAATTCAAGAGCTATCATTATGAGCGAATGTCATAGGCTTAAACTCTCAAAAAAAATTATTGCTAACTCTTTACATGTATATTTTTTTCCTTTTTCTGTTTTTGAGAATATAGCACTAGAGTTTCAAATGAATTAGGAGCTGGGAATCCAAAAGGAGCGCATTCAGTTGTCGCTGTAGTGATGTCTATTACGGTTGCACAGGCACTCATATTAAGCTTAGCCCTCTTTGCCAGCTGCGGTGTTTTTGGTTATGTTTTCAACAATGACATGGAAGTAGCCTTTAGTATGTCTATCAGTTATACTGGACAACTTACATGGTGTTTGAAAGCTCGTAAATGTGTCGAAAACACACGAGCGGTTTAGACCCCCAAATTAAAGTTACGGCTTAATTGATTTTACACTAACTTAATACTAAGTACGGAATAGTGTAAACACAAGTGTATAAGCAATACAGCTACTGTAATCCATATTTAAAGCAACACAGTAGTAAAAATGAAATGAACAAGAGTAGGGAAGAACGATGCAAACACAGATAACACCGAGACGTGTTATCGAAGAGGAAATAGAAGAACTCGGCGAAAAACCTCTCCGCTGCCCTCCAAGCGGAAATCGATCCACTAGACAATCAGTTGGGATACATGGGTTAGCAAGAGACCCTCCAAGCCTAGTCTACCTGATGTACCTAAGCCCTCCAAGCTCCTACTCCAACAAGGCTTCTCGGAACCGTGTCTTGTCTTAGTTCTCCGGATCCCGCAAAAAGCTTCATGTTGCATCTGCCATCCTTGGCTCCTTCCAATGCTTCCCAGCAGCACCAAAACGTCACTCAACACTTTCAAAGGTATGGTAAGTGTTTGGGCTATCAACCTCTCAAAGATATGGAAAATGGAGAGGGAAGAGTTGAGAAAATACCACAAGCAAGTGTATAGAGAAAAGTGGGTATGATAATCTCTAATTCTCAATGTGTTTGGCTAGGGTTTTCTCTCTAAAGCATTCCTCAACATTTGTGGGTAATGAGGGTATATATAGGAGAGGTACAGAAAGTGTGAGTCATTCAGTACAGGCTGGCAGACCAGAATGGCTCGCGGGTGTCTCGTGGGAAGGCCTTACCCGCGAGATACTCGCAAGACACAGCTGTCTCCACCAAACCTGACTCTTCGCATTCCAGCATGTGCAGGGCACATGATTCACTTCGCGAGAAGCTAGGTCGCGACATACCCGCGAGAATTCTTCAGCTTCCAAATGCTTGAGTCTTCACACTCTCTCTCTATCACACAACCCTTACAACTAATCCAACAAAAGATACAGGGTATAAACAATTGAAAATAATTACAATAAAATTTGGCACGAAATAAAAGCCAACAAAATACATAGTTGTAAATAACAACTTTACAATCTCCTCATTTGGCTATTCCGTGACAAAACTCCTAAAACAGACTTTAGACTTAAACGTGAGTTTGGGAACACAGGCAAAACTCACTCACACCTAATCTAGAAGTTGTGTAGCACTTGCACGTATATACCTGTAACCTGAACACTTGCACACAAACAAACTTTCATTAAGTTTATGACAAGTAGAACACAAGGTACGTACATGAACAAGTAAAACGCGATCAAGCAGAAAAGGGATAAAAGAATAAACCATGGCTTGATCAAACAGGCGATCACTATACAGAAGTGATCACTATGCTCATTCACAAAGGGAATGGACATCCGGATATGCAAAAAAAATGATAAGCTCATTTGAAGAGTATCATTTGCAAATCCAACACTCAACCAATGCAAAATACACGAAGTATTTGCATCTAGGAACAATCCTACAAGGGCACATGAGTGACAGTACAAACAAAGAAATGCATAGCATTAAGTTAGAAGTACTGATTTAACAATGCATAAAGGCTGCATAAACAAGGTACTGCATATGCATGGCACAAATCATAAAAGCCTACAAGAATTGTGCATAAAACCAAAACCCTTCAAGCTTACATAAGCAACATGGGTACAAAAAGAATGCCACAAAGCAGGTATGCCACAAAGCATAGAGATAAACACAAATAACAGATATTAATACTGAAATTAAGCAGAAGTTAAAAGCAGAGTATCAAAGCTTTAAACCAAAAGAACTAGTAAAAGCAGTAAATAAACATAAACATAAAGCATATATGAAAACTGGACTTCTTGCTGCTGCTTCTCCCCCTATCACTACACTCCCCCTGTCAATGACATCTCCCCCTTTTTGTTATGGAATAGCTAGTTGTCATTCTCTTCTAGCTTCCTTTGAATTTCATCGATCTGAGTTTCGAGAAAGGTTAATTGTTTATCAAGACGTGAGCGTTGGCAATACGTGATCTGAGTAAGTCCTGAAATTTTGGTGGTAAGATCTTGAAGGGCAACCATGATGGTGTCAAACTTTTCATCATAGGAATGAGAAGTAGAACTCTAGCTTCCTTGAGGAGCATGATGTTCTTGCTTGATAGTCTTCTTGGTGTGACTCATACTTGCTTGAAGAGTACGACCGTTAATTGGACTTAGCCTAGGGTGAGGGCGCTCATCTGTAGAGGGACGCACACCTTTGAGCTTCAAAATCCGAGAAATGAGACAACCAAAGGGATTGCACTTCCTTGAGGCAGTACGGTTAACTGTTTTAGCCAAAATGTGGAAGATGTGGGAGCATACGTCAATTTCCACATCAGATACCAGATCATGAAGAAATAATGCTCGACCAAGGTTGATGAAACCAGTGCTTGACAATGGATAGAGATTGCTGCACATGATTGTTGACATGAGCCTTAATTCTGGAGAAAGTGAAGCCACACTGATTGACTTTCCAGTAGAAGAGAATTCCAAATCTACTCCTAATTGTCCCCGAAGTGTGTCTTCATCCGGATTTAGATCATCATACACAAGTGGAATAGGAAGAATCGGCCGGTTAATGTGTAGAATATCAGACAGGTACACAGGAGTTACCAAGCAACGCTTTCCTTTAACCCAGCACCTGATCTCTTGTCCTTGTACAATAGCATTGGCATAAAACTCTTTCACCATGTCTTCATAGGCATCTTCAAGATCGGAGAGAAGAAAATTCCAGTCTTTTATGGCAAACCAGGTAGGAATTTTTGTATCTAAAAGAGATGACTGATTAACAGCTCTTTCAGCCAACAAAGGAGCATCTCGAAAGTGATTTTTATAGGATTCAAAAGCAGCATAAGACCTAAACAAGTTAGGATCAAAAATTCCTGTTGAAAAACGAGCTCTTTTTGGTCTAGGGGAATCGTCATCAACCTCAATGATTGGCTCTTTTCCTTTGTTGCTGCCACCTTTCACAGCTGAAGTCTTGAATGGAGACATCTACGCAAAAGAACACCCAAATTAACAGGAAACGCGTGCACAGCACACAAAACAGAACACAGACCTTGATTAGATTCAAGTTAGTTCAAAACAAAAGTAAAACCGTGTATGAAGCTAAACATAAACACAAACACAATGCATGAAGCTAAGTAACTGTGCATATGTGTGCATACGTGTGCACGGGCTGATGTGTGTGTGTGTGTGAGATGCATGAGGTGTGCTTATGTGAGTGCTTAGTGTGTGGATGGCAAGGCATTGAGGCATAGAATGGGCAAGGTGTGTAAACCACAAAACCATTGACAAAAACATGAAAAACATGGGACAAATGACCTAAACCAATGATTGGAACTAAGATTAGTCCAGTTCAAAGCACAAGTGTCATTTAGACATTTTGTCAAACACCTAACATGCACAAATGCGAACAAAGAGTCAGCAATGCATGAACATGGTAAAAACTACCCTCAATACACGTTGAAATGCCTTAAGGGGCCAACACAGATGCACAACCATCAAAAAGGACACAGCCCAAACAAAAATTTTCAGAAATTTTAACCCAAAATAGAAAAACACCCAAAATTTTGAAAAACCCCAATTATTGAAATCCTAAGCAAAAATTCTGCATAATCGAAGCAAAAACTTACAAGGATTAGTTTAGAAAACATACCTTGAAGAGAAAAATGCAAAGAAGATGCTTGGATTGAAGAGGTTAAAATGAAATAGTGATTTGGGTTGAAAAGGGTTCGAAGAAGGTTGAGCGAGGGAAGTTTTATGATTTGAAAAACTATCACATCTGCCATATAAAACTGAAAACACACGTTTTTCGCGGGTTAGAGAGTAGCGAGACAGTCGCGAGACACTAGCGAAAGTGGCCACTGAAGCACAAATTTTTCGCGAGAAGCTTTAAGTCGCGAAACAGTCGCGAGACAGTCGCGAAACTCTCTGTCTGATTTTGAAAAATCCCAGTTTTTGCCAAACAGCATTTCGCGAGAAGCTGTTGGTCGCGAAACAGTCGCGAGACAGTCGCGAAAGTCTCTGAGTAAATTTGCAAAAAGTTTATTTCCCTCAAACACTTTTCACGGGAAGCTTTAAGTTGCGAGCTTCTCGCGAAACAACCCCTGAACCAGTTTTTGATAAAAAAAACACACAAAATGCATTTTGACCAAAACTGAAACACATGAAAGTATAAAATCACTTTCAAAAAACATATAAAACTCACAAAAATCTTTTTGGATTTGATCAACAAGTTCATGGGCATACACATCACATTTGGACATATACAATCACATAAATGAGATAGGCATTGATTGAATCAAAGACTTGTGTGTTGTGTGTGAGTATCAAATGTGAAATAGTCCTTAGACCAAAGCGAAACTTCAATGATCAATTCCATCGAGTCATACACAACTGATACAAAATCAAGTGGACTATCTCCATTATAGAAATGAGTATATATGACCTCCCACACAATGAATACATAACAGAGAAGCTTTTCATTTGGCTTTCGCATAAAGCATAACAATTGATCCATTTTAGGACAAAACATCTCCTTTTCGAGACTGGTGTTTGAAATTTTTAATATTTCATTACTGATGATTAGCCTTTGGCTGTTTGAGCACCATACAATATTCATTAAAAAGAGTCGTTTTTCCTTTTTCCTAGTCGAATACTAGTGTGTGCAACAGGCTTTTGCAACTTAATATCTCTTTTCATTTGGAGATTTACATTTGGTGAGTCTTTTTGCAAAAACATAAAAATAAAGTGGGAAGAGATATAGACACAAGTCTATGCAAGTATCAAGATCAACAAGACTATTGACCAATCATTCATGACAAGCTTGAAGATCTATTTACAACAGTCACACATAGTTTTCAAGATTTCTTCCACATAGAAAAGAGTGCATACATAACAAGCTAAGATTGTGAATGCACCACGCCATAAGTACGAAGGTACTAGGCCAAACTCATATGAGATATGCACAAAACAAGTGATCAACCTTTTTGAGATTTTCTACTTTTTATGTGTGTTTTGAATTTTTTGACAGAAAAGCAGCAAAACAAATTATCAAAACAACAACAATAAGAATGTAAAAACATTTGAGACAAAGAATGCAATGCATAAAAACCACAAGAGAATGTGTGCCCTACAAATATGGTAGCTCAATATAAAGAGGTAAAGCACACAGCACACATGAGTTTCAAGGGATTGTACCAACACCAATGGTCTTACAAAGTGAGTCAAACCGTGGACCATTGAGAGGTTTGGTGAAAATGTCTACTTTTTGATTATCAGTGTGTATAAATTCAAGGCAGACAACTTTTTCTTCCACCAAATCACGAATAAAATGATAGCATATCTCTATGTGTTTTGACTTCGAATGCTGAACAGGATTCTTTGAGAGATTTATGGCACTGGTGTTGTCACAGAAAACACACATTGTATCTTGAGGAATCCCGTAATCATGAAGTAGCTTCTTCATCCAAAGAAGTTGTGTGCAGCAACTTCCAGCGGCTATGTACTCCGCTTCAGCTGTAGAAAGTGACACGGAGTTTTGTTTCTTGCTCATCCATGACACAAGATTGTTTTCAAGGTAAAAACAACCTCCTGAAGTACTCTTTCGATCATCTATACTTCCAGCCTAGTCTGCATCTGAATACCCGGCAAGACAAGCATTTGAGTCCTTGGAATACCACAACCCATAATCTGGAGTACCATTGATGTAGCATATAATTCGTTTTACTGCTGTCAGGTGAGATTGCTTAGGAGCTGCTTGATGTCTTGCACAAACACCAACACTGAATGCAATATCCGGTCTACTTGTAGTAAGATAGAGTAAGCTCCCGATAATACTCCTATACAAGGTAGGACTCATTTTCTCTCCAGAAGAATGGACATTCAGTTTTGTGGATGAACTCATAGGAGTGGAGGCATGCTTCTTGGAGTCTAGCCCGAACTTTTTGACAATATTTCTAGCATATTTCTCTTGTGAAACAAATATGCCTTCCTTCTTTTGTTTGACTTGAAGGCCTAAGAAAAAGGTAAGCTCCCCCACCATACTCATCTCAAATTCTTTCTTCATTTCTTCAGAAAATTCTATAGCCCGTTCATTGATGGAAGCACCAAATACGATGTCGTCAACATACACCTGAGCCACCAGAAGGTAGTCTTCATCATTCTTGACAAACAAAGTTTGATCAGCATAACCTCTTTTGAAACCTCTTTCCAAGAGGTAATGGGTGAGTCGATCATACCAAGCTCTAGGAGCTTGTTTTAAGCCATAAAGGGCTTTCTTCAATCTCAACACATGATCAGGAAAGTGAGGATCCTCAAAGCCTTTAGGTTCAACGAACACTTCCTCATTTAGATATCCATTTAGAAACGCACATTTAACATCCATTTGATAGAGTTTGAAGTTCATACTGCAAGCAATGGACATAAGAATACGAATGGACTCAAGTCTAGCAACAGGTGCAAAGGATTCATCAAAATCCACTCCTTCTACTTGAGTGTATCCTTGAGCCACTAACCGAGACTTATTCCTGATAATTTCTCCATTTTCATCTGTCTTGTTTTTGAATATCCATTTGGTGCCGATGACATGAATATTTTCAGGTCTTGGGGCAAGTTCCCATACATCATTTCTCACAAATTGATTCAACTCTTCATGCATTGACTCTACTCAATTTTCATCCTGGAGAGCTTCTTCTACCCTTTCTGGCTCGAATTGGGCAAGGTAGCAATGGTATGTGACATGATTAGCCATGAGTACATTTCCTTTTCTGAGGCGAAGACCTTCATCTAATGATCCAATGATGTTACTACCTGGATGGTTCTTAATCACTCTTGATGATGGCTTCTTTAATGTGGAAACTTTATCATTTCAGAAAATAGGAGGATGAACTTCTGGAAGAGTGAGAGGGCTAGCAGTCCCTTGTGTCGATCTAGTCTCCCTTCTTGGTATAGGGGGTGTGGAGTCTTTTTCCGGTGATTCTTTCTCAATATCCTCATCTTGTTACATGTTGTCCTCAACCTCCCCCTTCTTCAAGTTCAATCCTTCATCATCATCACTTTCCTTTTCAGATATGGTGTCATCAATCACCACATTTATAGACTCCATTACGATCTTAGTGCGCTTATTGAACACCCTATACGCTCAACTATTTAATGAATAGCCTAGAAATATCATTTCATCACTTTTAGCATCAAATTTTTCGGGATTCTCTCTATCATTGAGAATGTAACATTTGCTCCCAAATATTCAGAAATACTTCACTTTCGGCTTCTTTTCTCTCCAAATTTCATACGATGTCTTCTTCGTTCCTGCTCAGAAGTAAATCCTATTCCCAATGTGACATGAAGTGTTCACAGCTTCAGCCCAAAACTTCTGTGGAAGGTTTTTGTTGAGTAACATTACTCGAGCCATTTATTGAATCACTCGGTTCTTCCTTTCAACTACTCCATTCTGTTGTGGAGTCTTTGGGGCTGAGAATTCCCTTTTTATACCGTGTTCATTGCAAAATGCTTCAAACTTTGCATTTTCAAACTCCTTCTCATGGTCACTTCTGATTTTGATGATAGGTACTCCCTTTTCATTCATCAATCTCTTGCACAATTTTTCCATCTTGTCACATGCTTTCGATTTCTCTCTAAGAAAATTCACCCAAGAATACCTTGAAAAATCGTCAACCACCACCATAATATAACACTTTCCCCCCATGCTTTCTGTTCTTGTTGGACCCATCAAATCCACATGCAGTAATTCTAAACAGCGAGAAGTTGCAACCACATTCACTTTAGGATGGCTTGACTTTGTTTGTTTTCCTAATTGGCAAGGACCGCAAACATTCTTCTCTATTTTCCCAAACTTAGGTAGATCGACTATAGCCTCAAGCTTCGAGATTGTTGCCACTTGTTTGTAATTTGCATGTCCAAGCCATTGATGCCACAACTCTAAGAGGTTTACTCGAGCATTGCAACATGCTATGCTTGGTTTAGGAATAACCCCATAACAATTATCGGTGGTCCTTAGACCCTTCAGAACTTGAACACCTTCTTCATTCAAGATTAGACATCCTTTCTTTGAAAATTGGACTAAGAACTCTTCATCACAAATCTGGGTGATAATTAGCAAGTTCACCTTTAGTCCCTTAATATATAGCACATCTGTCAATAAAGGCAATCCCGGAATATCCACCGTTCCCTTTCCAAGAACTTGAGAATGACTACCATCTCCAAATGTCACAAATCTATCTTCCTTTTCCTTTAGAGTTTTGAACAAAGATTTCTCACCAGTCATATGCCTTGAACAACCACTGTCGAGATACCATAAACATGAGTTAAATACTTTCAAAGCGATATGAACAAAAAGACATGCATGAGAGAGACATTCTTGACCTTCAAAGCAGGACTCATTTTCCTTTATTTCATTTAAGGATGACTGCAGTTTCCTTTTTAGATGATCAAGTTTATCACTCAAGTGTCTATTTTTCTTCTTATACTTACAGACTAAGGTCATAGACTCACATAAGCTGTTATGTATATCGTGGTTCCTATGAACTAGGGATTTCAGCATGTGACAGAAGATTCTAGCATGTTTCTTTGATTTAAATAACTCTAAAAACACATTACTAGACCAGTCTTCAAAAATCCTCAAAGAGTCATTTTCACAAACACTTTTAAAATCCTTTATAGTGGATCTTACTAAAACACTTTTAAAACACACCAAGGGGTCAAGGAACACACTTAGGTATTAAAACCACAGCAAGTGTACCCGCTCTGATACCAATTGAAAGCTCGTAAATGTGTCAAAAACACACGAACGGTTTGGACCCCCAAATTAAAGTTACGGCTTGATTGATTTTATACTAACTTAATGCTAAGTGCAAAATAGTGTAAACACAAGCGTATAAGAAATACAACTACTCTAATCCATATTTAAAGCAACACAGCAGTAAAAATGAAATGAACAAGAGTAGGGAAGAAGGATGCAAACACAGATAACACCGAGACATGTTATCAAAGAGGAAACCGAAGAACTCGGCGAAAAACCTCTCCACCGCCCTCCAAGCGGAAATTGATCCACTAGACAATCAGTTGGGATACATAGGTTAGCAAGAGACCCTCCAAGCCTAGTCTACCCGATGTACCTAAGCCCTCCAAGCTCCTACTCCAACAAGGTTTCTCGAAACTGTGTCTTGTCTTAGTTCTCCGAATCCCGCAACAAGCTCCATGTTGCATCTGCCATCGTTGGCTCCTTCCAATACTTCCCAGCAGCACCAAAATGTCACTCAACACTCTTAAAGGTGTGGTAAGTGTTTGGGCTATCAACCTCTCAAAGATATGGAAAATGGAGAGGGAAGAGTTAAGGAAATACCACAAGCAAGTGTATAGAGAAAAGTGGGTATGATAATCTCTAATTCTCAATGTGTTTGGCTAGGGTTTTCTCTCTAAAGTATTCCTCAACATTTGTGGGTAATGAAGGTATATATAGAAGAGGTACAGAAAGTGTAAGTCATTCAGTACAGGCTGGCAGACCAAAATGCCTCGCGGGTGTCTCGTGGGAAGGCCTTACCCGCGAGATACTCGCGAGACACAGTTGTCTCCATCAGACCTGACTCTTCGCATTCCAGCATGTGCAGGGCACATGATTCACTTCGCAGGAAGTTAGGTCGCGACATACCCTCGAGAATTCTTCAGCTTCCAAATGCTTGAGTCTTCACACTCTCTCTCTATCACACAATCCTTACAACCAATCCCACAAAAGATACAAGGTATAAACGATTGAAAATAATTACAATCAAATTTGGCACGGAATAAAAGCCAACAAAATACATAGTTGTAAATAACAACTTTAAAGTGTTCTTTTATGTTAATTGCTTTATAAACCTCCCTTGGTAACATGTAATTACATGTCAGTGTATGGATTTATGGGCAGCTGAGCTCAATCTAGTGTTTCTTCATATTACAGGTATTGCTAGGGGATGTGGGTGGCAGGACTTAGGTGCTTATGTCAACCTTGGCGCGTACTATCTATGTGGACTTCCGGTTGCTGCCATATTGGGTTTTTGGCTATAGATGAAAGGACAGGGCCTTTGGATTGGTATACTGGTTGGTGCTTCTGTGAAGACATTACTGCTCTCTATCATAACAAGTTGTACAAACTGGGAAAAACAGGTCTACCCTCCACTTATAATTCCTTTTAGCCTTCAATTTTAGTGTAGTCTATATTCTACTTTGTCCTCTTTCCTTGCATTTGACAATTTTGACATCTTAAAATATCAAGGTCTTTTAGATTTTGCAAAAATTATTGGCCTTTAACGAGTTATATTGATGTTGCAGGCAAGTAAGGCAAGGCAGAGAATGTTGGAGGGAAGATCTTCAGTGGAAAATAGATTAACATGACTGACTCTTGATTAACTATATTATCTTATTCCGAAGTTGTAAGAGAAATATAGTGCTTAAACTAATAAGATTTGTAGATTTTTTGCCGACTACACTTAGTAATATGCATTGAGTGTTTTTTACAAAATAGAAGCAAAGAGAGCATGCCAACATTATTGTTTTCCCTACGCAGCGTGATAGCAAAAGAATAGTTAGGTTTGTTTGAGATTTGTTTATTTTGCTGAAATTAAAAACTTTTTGCTGAATATACTGTAGATAAAAATAAAAGTTAACTGAAATAGTACATAGGGACTCATGAATAATACCAAAAAGTGCAGTGAGACCCATGAATAGTAATAAAAATAAATTGAATAGTAAAATAAGTTGGTAAAAAAAAAAATATATATATATATATATTTTTGGAGAAGCGTTTTTCTGAGTAACTAGTGGGTCCCATGCACTGTTCACAGGACCCACAAACCTCTTTTTTTAACAAAACTTTTATTAAAAATAGCTCCCACGACTCTATTTACACATTTTAAAAAAAATTTAAAAAAATAAAAAACAGAAATATTATAGAAAAGATTTTTTTTGAAAAAAAAAAAAAAAAAAGACTAAAATATTGATAGTGAACTTTTTTTTTTTTTTTTTTTTTTATGCAAGATAGAGTTTCTACTCTAGCCTAATCTAAGGGTATGTCTGGTACACTAAATGAGAATTACGACATGAATTGTAATCTTTATTACTATAAATAAAATGTGTTGTAATGTAATAACTAAACCTATTCATTAGCTTGGTTGTAAGTTATAACATTAGAATGAAACTTAACATTTATTTAGAAAATTTCTTACTCATACAATTATGTTTCCTTAAAAAATTTTTTTTTTTTTAATTTAAGAGAAATATGTGTTATTTTTTATGATTTTTTATTTTTATAATTGTTAGATGTATATGGAAAGTTTGTTTACTTTGAAATATATTAAGTTTTGAAATTATTGCACTTACTAAGAAATAGCTAATACAACTTTTTAAAGAGGAATAGTTATTCCTCATTTTAAAGAATAGCTATTCATAAGAAATGATTATTCATTGTAATAAAAATATAACCAAACTAAAAAATAACTAAACATAGGAATAACTATTACATTACAACGCCTATTACAGTCTACCAAACATGCTCTTAGTGTATATATATGTGAAACTCCCTCTTGAAGACTTGAACCCCGACTCTTGCCCCCCACACCCCACAAGTATTTATATTTGTATAATGACCATTGCACCAAAGGTGCGTGGTGGTATAGTGAACTTATTTTGTATTACAACTTTGGTTTTTTGTTATTTTTATTTTTTGGAAAGTGCTTCGAGGGGCAGTTTAAAGGCAAATAAATTCTTATTTCCAAACAAGAATATTTCTAAATAGATCCTAATTAATAGCCTTCCATATATGAAATCTAATTTGACTAAAAAACTATTAAAAACTTAAAACAAGGGTATAAAAAACTATTAAAAACTCAAAACGATGGTATAAAATCTATTCTAGAAAATTCTAAAAATGATTGCAATAACAAAAAATAATTTCCATAAATTTCCACAACTTTATCTCATGCCAAGCTATATAAAGAAAGTTGAGAAATAGTTTTCCTTTGAATCATTTTTTTTTTTTCATATTTCTAAAAATAGGAAAATGCAAAAAACTATTTTCGCAAAAGGTTTTCCACCAAGCGTAACTTCATTTCCAATCAAGAATATTTTATATTTCTTAATAGATCCTAATAGTAGCCTTCTACATAAGAATTCTAATTTGAAAATTACTATATATTCCTCCAATGACCTTGGACAACATTTTACATCATACTCCTTTATTTGTAAAGAACTCATACTCGAGTTAACATTCTGGAATTGATATCTTCTATACTAAGAGAACAAACATGTTTATACTCCAATCCCATTTGTCTTCATTTTCATACTTGCAATCCATTAAGTGAACTAACAAAGCAAATTTATATTCTTTTTCAATAGTTTCTAGGCAATTGAAAAAAAAAATCAAAGTATTGTATTGTTTATCAAAAAAATAAGTAAATAAATAAAAGTATTGTATTACTTTGTTGTTCACAACAATTTGATTATCGGCTTTGTAGGGTTGAGGGCCCAAATTGCATATTGGGCCTCGGATCTTGTCCGAGGAGGTGAATAACCCGAGAACTATTGGGCAATACAAAATGGTTTAAGTTAAAAATTTAATGAACAGAACATGAAGGGAGAGCCGATCCGAGGAGGATTATCTCCTCGGACAGATTGAGGGTCGATCAAGCGTATCTCTTAATGATCAAGATGACCCTCTAGGAGATTCCAAAAATGAAAGCACGCATCGTACACGTATAAGGATTAAGGTGAACCCAAAAATATCCAAAGAAAAGCTGCTACCACCATATTAAATGCACAACAACTACTTTTTTGGCCGCATTTATGTGGAGAAGACCCTTGCACACTGTTGCATTGGCAACTACAACTCACAGAAAGCCAAAGGATTAAATGCACAGCAACTACTTTTCTAGCCGCATTTAGAGAAGATTCCTGCACACTATTGCATTGGCAACTACAACTCACAGAAAGCCAAAGGAGGTGGCTGATGAGACAGGTACTCAAGTAGCAGCCTAAATTATTGACAAGTAGAAGGTGAAGATTGTCCAAGAGGAACTATATAATAGAAAGTACTCTCCAGAGGAAAGGGGGGAGGAAAAAAGACCACTGTAACATGAAAAAATAGTTTTGCAAGGAGTTCTATTAATTGATATGATAATCTATCTTCTCGGACAATGATTCTTACTCAGTCTTATATATCTTACTCACTCATTCCTTTTGTAAATTGATACTAGCCGTTGTCAAATCCATAAAGGACCTAGTTCTTTCATCCACTCTCTACAAATTTATTGTACTAGGCTCATTGGGCCAATACCCATCCCTGTTGGACTTAGGCTACAAATCGTGACCCTACAATTGGCGCCGTCTGTGGGAAGAACTTGAATGATAGTGAAGGCAACGGTAAACTATGGTAGAACCAGGTCTACAACCAGCAGAATTGAGGGGATCCCAGCTTGGTGACCCTTTCGTCAATCTTGAGCATAGAGGTAATCATGAAGGAAGTGTGCATACTGCACATATTGATCACAGGCGCCAACCTCGAGGTGGAAGCCATATCTCCCATGCAAAGAGCAACAGGGACATGCGACTGGAGATTGACCACTTGAAGAGGGAGTTGCGACATGCAAGGAGGAAATGAGCTTCTCCTAATTATGGTACTTCCTCTGATGATGGAAGGGACGTCAATTACAGACAAAATTCTCAAACCCCGCCCAGTGAATCCTTCTCCTACGAAGAGGAGCACCATTGTGAGAAGAGGTTTAAAAGTCCGCCATGTAGGGGAATGGGTAATGATGCTATGAGCAAAGCTTTGAATCAAATCTCCAAATCGCCTTTTACGCATAAGATTGACGAGGCAAGGCTCCCTTGGCGCTTTTATCAGCCTACGTTCACCATTTATAATGATCGATCAGATCCTGTGGAGCACGTAAGCCATTATAACCAGAGAATGACTGTATATGCCAAGGACAAGGCCTTGATGTGTAAAGTTTCCTATCGAGTCTGTGACCCATTGCAATGAGATGGTTCAACGGCCTAAAGGCAGAATCTATAAGCTCCTTTAGGGAACTCACCCAGGCATTTGGTTCCCGATTTGTTACTTGCAGGAGAGTTCCTCGGCCGTTAGTTTCACTCCTATTTTTAAGCATGCGAGAGGGAGAGAATCTAAAAACCTACTTAGATAGATATTGGGAGATGTTTAATGAAATTGAGGGTGATTTTGATGATGTAGTCATCAGCACTTTTAAGCTCGGCCTCCCAATCGAGTATGATTTAAGGAAGTCTTTGACCGGTAAACCCATTACAAGCGTGCGCTAGCTAATGGATTGGATTGATAAATATAAGAGGGTAGAGAAAGATCAGCAGCAAGGGAAGGGAAATGAGAAGGTTATCCCTCAGGAGAGAAGGGATTTTAGGTTGAACCGATACAACAACCAGACACAAAGAGGATTTTTGGGACAGTCAGGCCCTGCTAATGTTCAGGTGGTCAATGCTGTATTCCAAGAACCGATACAGCAAATGCTGGAGAAGATTAAGCATGAACTATTCTTCAAATAACCGAATAAAATGGCAGGAAACTCTGAAAGGTGCAATTAAAATCCTTACGGCCAATACCACCAAGATCAAGGACATGTAACAGAGGATTGCAGAAATTTGTGGGACCATTATGGATTAGCTCGTCCGTGAAGGAAAATTGAAACATCTCTTTCATCACTCCAGCAACCAAAAGGGCCAGACCAATTCAGAGCCCAAGAGGGGTGACTCCTCATGACCTCCTTTAGGGACGATCAATGTAATCTTCGTTGCCCCTGGAAGAACCGACTTTTGTCCCTCCAGAGTGATGACTATGGCTTGACTACCTGCCAAGGACTCTAATTCAGAGCCCAAAAGGGCAAGAACAAAAATTCAGCCGGTTCTTAGTTTTTCAGATCAAGATAAGGTTGGAACCATACAACCTCATGATGATGTTCTGGTAGTTATGCTCAGGATTGAAGGCTATGATGTGAAGAGAGTAATGGTGGATCAAGGTAGCGGCGCAGAGATCATGTATTCAGATTTATACAGGGGGCTGAACCTGAAATCCGAGGATCTAACGGCCTACACCTCTCCTTTGGTAAGTTTTGATGGGAAAGTTGTCATTTTGAGAGGTTAAATCAGGTTACCCATACAGACTGGCTCTGAAACAATGAAGGTAGACTTTATAGTGGTGGACGCTTACTCCCCCTATACGGCCATAATGGGCAGGCCCTGACTTCATGCCCTAGGGGCTGTCTCTTCTACTATGCACCAGAGAGTGAAGTTCCAATCAGGGGATCAAATCGAAGAGATTATTGGGAGCCAGTCTATGGCGAGACAATGCCTAGTAGCTGCCATCCTACATCAACCCGAGAATGAATTCTCGGTCCATGCTGGAGGAAGCTCATAGCAATTAAAGGTTCTGTTATCGCCTCCTACTGAATCAATCGAAGAGGTGAAATGTGAAAATTTAGTAAAAGTTGTTATTGGTGACAACCCTGAGAAGTTCTTTCATATTGGGTCTCAATTGCCCACTGAAGAGAAGGAAGAGTTGTTGAAGTTTCTAAGAAGAAACGTTGATGTGTTTGCCTGGAATGCCTATAAAGCCCCAGGGGTAGACCCCAGCTTTATCTGTCATCATTTGAATGTCAACCCATCTGTTACTCCCAAAAAGATACCACCTCGGCGCCCCTATAAGGAACATGCTGATGCCGTTAAAGATAAGGTGAATAAACTCAAGCAAGGTGGGGCTATCAAAGAGATTTTCTATCTTAAATGGTTGGTCAATACTGTGGTTGTAAAGAAGAAGAACGGGAATTGGTGAGTGTGTGTGGATTTCACGAACCTAAATAAAGCTTGCCCAAAGGATCCCTTCCCAATGCCTCAGATCGATCAATTGGTAGATGCAACTGTTGGACATCCTCGGATAAGTTTCTTGGATGCCTTTCAAGGATATCATCAGATTCCACTAGCCTTGGACGACCAAGAGAGGATAGCATTTGTCACTCACATTGGAAACTATCATTATAAGGTGATGCCTTTTGGTCTAAAAAATGTAGGATCTACTTATCAGAGAATAATGACTAGAATGTTTGAGTCCCAGCTAGGCAAAACTATTGAAATCTATATAGATGACATGGTGGTGAAGAGCAAGTTGGTGTGCAAACATGTGAAAGACCTCGAATGTATTTTTGAAATTTTGAGAAAATATAAATTGCGCCTTAACGCTTCCAAGTGTTCATTTGGTGTGGGATCAGGTAAATTCCTAGGTTACATGGTAACTCACCACGGAATTGAGGTTAACCCTGACCAGATCAAAGCCATTAACAGCCTACAACCACCTTGGAACCCTAAAGTGGTCCAAAAGCTCACTGGAATGACCGCTGCCCTGAGCTGGTTTATCTCTTGATCAGCTGATAGATGTAGACCTTTCTTCCTCTAAATGAATAAGTGGAAGGGATTTGAATGGACCAAGGAGTGTGCTTTGGCCTTCCAACAGCTGAAAGTGTATCTATCTCGGCCACCTATTATGTCTAATCCGGAGGTGGACAAAGTCCTATTTGCTTACATCGCTGTAGCTCCTCATGCAATGAGTCTAGTGCTAATATGAGTTGATAATGGCATATAACGACCACTTTACTATGTGAGTAAATCACTACAAGAAGCCGAGGTCCGGTATTTACCACTGGAGAAAGCCATCTTAGTAGTGGTACATGCTATACGGAAGCTCCCCCATTATTTTCAGGTGTACACGGTTATTGTCCTTACTCAACTTCCACTCAAGTCCATTTTACGGAGTGCTAATTACACAGGAAGGATTACTAAATAGGGTACTATCCTGGGAGATTTTGATGTCAAGTACATGCCTCGTACTTCTATCAAAGGCCAAGTTCTTGCAGATCTGGTGGCCGAATTTGCTGAGCCTTCGTTAGAAGAAGTAACAGAGACGCAGCACATGGATGAAAAATCAGTTAGTACCATCACTCTACAACCACCTTTGTGCTGGAAAGTGTACGTTGATGAGGCAGCGAACTAAAGGGGATCAGGAGTGGGGCTAGTTCTGATCTCACCTGAGAAGATCACCATTGAGAAATCATTAAGACTGGATTTCTCGACCACTAATAATGAGGTTGAGTACAAAGCCTTGCTCGAGGGAATGTCCATGGTGTAGAAAATGGGAGGAAAGGAAATAATGATGTGCTCTGACTCAAGATTGGTCGCCGGCCAAGTGAATGGTGAACTAGAAGTAAGAGATAAGAGAATGCAATGGTATCTAAGTCTTGCTAGGCAGCTACATTCAAGATTTGAATCTTTTAGCTTACTACACATCTCTAGAAGCGGAAACACACATGCTGATTCCTTAGCCACTCTTGCAACCTCTTTGGCTCAGGGCTTACCTCGAGTTATCCTTATAGAAGACTTATGCAGACCCAAGGAAGAAGTGGTCCAAGTTCATCAAGTCAGAGTAAGTCCTTGCTAGATGGACCCTTTAGTACTATTCTTGAAAGATGATATCCTATCATAAGATAAGTCCAAAACTGACAAGATACAGAGAAAATCGCCTCAGTTTTGGTTATCCGACGAATAAAAATTGTGCAAGCGCTCCTTTTCAGGGCCTTATCTACTCTGCGTCCACCCTGAAGCATCAAAGCTACTACTTGAGGAGTTACATGGAAGAATATGTGGAAGCCATATGAGAGGCAGATCCTTATCCCATAGACCTATCACTCAGGGCTATTGGTGGTCAAGTATGCAAAAAAAAGCACAGGAATATGTGAAAAGGTACGATTAATGCCAAAAATTCACACCAAACATACACCAACTGGGAGGAACTCTTAATCCCCTATCCAGCCCCTAACCATTTGCTCAATGGGGTTTGGACATTGTTGGTCCTTTCCCTAAAGCAGCAGGGAACAAAAGATATTTGTTGGTCGGCACAGATTATTTTACCAAATGAGTTGAAGCCGAGCCCTTGGCGAATATCAGGGACGTGGACGCCAAGAAGTTTATTTGGAAAAACATTGTCACTCGGTTCGAAGTCCCTCGTACTCTCATCTCTGACAATGGCCTTTAGTTTGACAACAAATCTTTTAGGAGATATTTTTGTGATCTTGGAATCACAAACCGATATTCCACCCCAGCTTATCCTCAAGGAAATGGACAAGCCGAAACGGTAAATAAAACCATAGTAAATGGGCTCAAGAAAAGGTTGGATGATGCCAAAGGAAAATGGGTAGAGGAACTATCACATGTCCTTTGGACATACCGAACTACACCTTGGAGGTCCATTGGAAAGACTCTTTTCAATGACATATGGAGCAAAGGTTGTCATTCCTTTAGAAACTAGCTTCCCAACGCTAAGGACGAGCTCATTCAATCCGAGCAATAACAATGAGCTGCTAGAAAAGAGCCTAGACTTGATCGAGGAAAGAAGAGAAAGTGCAATGGTTCAATTACATACTATCACCGTAAGCTCAAACAAAGTTATGATGCCAGTGTGAAGCCAAGGCTATTAGGCCCTGATGATTTAGTACTGAGGAAGGTTCTAGGTACTGCAAAAAACTCAACATGGGGAAAGTTAGGACCTAATTGGGAAGGACCATACCGCATCACCTCGGTGGCTGGTATAGGAGCATACTTTCTAGAAGATTTAGATGAACATGTAATACCACGCCCTTGGAATGTAAATAACCTGAAAATGTATTATTATTAATGAAAATTTCTTTTGTCAATATATTCTTTTGTTATTCGAAGGTATTATACTTATCAATATTTAGTTTCTATAAGTATTAAACAGAACCTTAGTCATGCCTATAGTCCTTGGACCAGATGCTTTAAGGAAATTAACATTCATTGTCATTTTTTATAAGTGTTAAACAGAACCTTAGTCATGCCTGTAGTCGTCGGACCAGATGCTTTGGGGAAATTAATATTCAGTGTCATTTTTTATAAGTGTTAAATAGAACTTTTGTCATGCCTGTAGTCCTCAGACCAGATGTTTTGGGGAAATTAACATTCATCGTCATTTTTTATAAGTGTTAAACAGAACCTTAGTCATACATGCAGTCCTCAAATCGAGTTAGTCTAAATTTTTAGGTTGACAACTCCAAGTTAGCTAGGATCCTTGATTATTTATCCAAGTGTTGGGCCAAGTAAAGGTTGTCTTTATTACATTCAGCCTTTATTGTAGGTAGAGCAGGTTACAGTATAAATATGGGATAAACCCCTTCATTGTTGGCATTTATTCAAATTACTTACACTAGTAGCATGATTTTAAAGCTAAAGTGGCAATAGATTAAGTTTATTTGCAATAATAGTGAGCTTGAAAGCATGTAAAGCAACGATGCAAGAAATAAAAGGGAAAGTCTATTCATTAATCAAAAAGGAAGAGTACGTTGTATTCAATGACCAAGTGTCATTATAGATAATAATAAAAAATAAAAAAATAAAAAAAAATAAAAAAAAAACTAACTAACTAACTAACAAAAAACTACAAGGAAATTCTATATCCTAAGCCTTGGCCTTGGGGGCAGGAGGGTCTTCCTTCTGGCTTGAATGAAAGGTGTCAGCATTCTTGGCCTTAGGATCAGATTCTTTATGCTTGGCCTCCGCTTCTTTTGTTTTGGCCTCAGCATCCTTAATCTGAGCAGCGTCTTTAGCTCCAGCCGAAGGCTCCTTTTCCTTACCCTTGCCCTTTTTCTCATCAGCCTTACTAGATCCTTTTGGGACCTCAGGAAGAGGGAGAGCAGCTTGGGGAGCCAAAAGTTGCTCGGAAGCCTCAGGAGCAATGGCAGAGGACGAGGGAAGGGCATCTGGGGCTGCGCGGATTTCAGGATGATAGTATATACTCCTTTTCTCCCTCCACACTGAGTTTGCAGGGACATTTGCAACATCAAGGGCCCTGCCCCATCACACGTCGCAGTAATCCCTGCAAACCTCAGAGAGCTCCTCAGCGAGCCTAACTTGCGTCTCCTCTACTCCAAACTGGTAAGATGCCTGCTTCTCAGTATCAAGTGCCTCTTTGGCCAGTTGGGCTCCATCCTTAGCTCTTTGTACCTCAATCTTCAAATCCAGCACAAGTTGCTTCGCAGTGACCAGCTCTATCTCCGTCTGATAAAGCTTCTTGCGCTGATCCTCAGCTTGGGTCTTAGCATTCTTTAACCTAACTTGGGCAAATTTTCTCTCCCTCTCCTCGGCAACGAGCTTGTTTGCTAGTTCCTGGTTCTCCTCCTTTGCAATCCCCAAGGCATTCTCAATTTCAAGGTAAAGGTGGACCTCGGCCTTTACATCATTTCGAGCTCTGTTGACCCATTGCTCGGCCACAAAGACCTCCTGGGTGATCTACACAAATGCAACATAACAGCCCGTATGAGCATGAAAGGAAAAGAAGAAGAATTCAATATTACTTAAATAAATAAAGTGGGGACGAGAACTTACCATTGCAAGATCCATTTTCAGGGATAGGAAGAGCTCTGGCTGCTTTAACTTCCTCACATCATCTATGTCCTTAGGCAGGAGGATTGGTTGCTTCAAAGCCTGCACCATGACCCCTCTGGAACTCCCTAATTGAAGCATTCTAGGGAATGGTAGCATCGTCCACCTCCAGCTGAGGAGACCAGTTTCGCTGGGCAATGCGCATATCAGCCCTGTTTTGCTCCTCTCAATTGTCTACAGATGAGGACTTTTTGTTTTTGTCCCTAGTCACCCTTTGCTGCTTTGTCCCCTTCTGAGGACCCACTTCTCCTTCCTCAAGATCATCACCTGGCCTCTTCTTCTTTAGATTCGCCTTGTTCTTCAACCTAAGGTCAGCAGGAACTTGAAGGGGAAGGAGGGGTAGGGTAGGGGGAACTTGGTGCTTGGGGATTTCTGTGGGGGATGGTGCCTTGTTCCTAGTGGCCAAGAGATGCCTCAAGCTTTTATTTCCCTTGTTTAAGGCCATCTCATCCTCCTCTTCTTCTGAGGTGTCGTCTGGACGGGCAACTAACAAGGTTAAGGGATGAACACCTGAATGCCTGTCGGCCTCTTCCTCGGCGTCCGAGATATTAACCACTTGGACCTCTTGACTCGCCTCCCCTTCAAATCGAAACTGGTCTACCTCTTCGTCCAATGATAGGCGCGAAGATGCAATTTCCTCTTCTGCTGTGACTACCGCTCTAAGGGGACTTGTTGTAATGGTATTGCAAGCAAAGGGGGGATTTGGTGACCTGGTAGTGTAACTAGGGGGAGGTCTTCATTGGCCAAGAAATCCAGCTTTAACACGTCGATACGGTTTATCCGAAGATCACCGGCTCTGATGGCGTGGCCAACCTCTTGGAAGATCTTTGAAATGGGGTCAAAATCTAGTACCAAGTGAACAGCTTGCAACTGTTGGTCCTCGCTCACGAAGATTTCTGACTGGAGTAGGTAATTGAAAGCCGCGACGTTGGTAAGACTTAGCCAAGGAACGACTTGCCTCTTATCTGCAGGAATAACCGAGAAACCCAATACAATTAGATAAGGAAAGTAAAGTGAAGGACAAGGGCAGGGATTAAAAAAAAAAAGTTATTATATCTAAGTCTTTTGCTAAGGAACCTAACTTTAAGGTATCCCACCTGGCTCTCTCTCTTAGGTTGAACAGTGAAGACCATTGTGTCATGCCCCCGAAGCGATGAGACAGTCATCTTTCATCCCTTTGTTGGATTTGGGGAGGCATGAGATAAGCCTAACGATGGACGACCTAGACTTAAGGTAAAACCCTTCGTCGGCTTGTTTGTGACACTCGTACATATGGACCATGTCATGCCATGTGAGTCCCAATCTGAAGTTCTCATTGAGAGCATCGACACAACCTTGGGTTCTAAACATGTTAGGTGCGCACTAATAGGAGCACATCCTATGGTTAATAAGGTAATCTCGGGTTACCCTACTCATGGGAAAAGTCATTCCCCTTTCTATGAAGGCTATAATGGGGATGACAACCTCCCCTACCTCCCTATGGGTAACGATTTGTTCCGAAGAACAATATTGTAGGCCAACTTCCTAGGGTATATGGTATTTATGTTCAAAAATTTCTATTTTTGCAAGGGAATTCACTAGACTCTCGAATCTACCCATCTGGACCACCTCGGATGAAGTAATTGGAATTTGTAAATAAGGAAATGAGAATTAGATGGCCGAGGAGAAAAAGAAGTATTCACTAAGAATATAAAATTGCAGGAAGTAAATTGTGGGTTAATCTTTGATATCTTTAGAAAAGGACTTCGAAAATCTCTTGAGGAAAGGGTGTGAGAGGATATGTATTGTAAAGAGTTGTTGGGAGCTTAAGTTTTTGATATCTCTGGAAACTTGAAAACTTATAAAATGGAGATAAGAGTTCCCCGTACATTTTATATGGGGAACAAAAGGAAGTAGGAGTTATCTCGCTAAAAATTTCAAGAAAAAGCTCGGCCATTGGATCTGTGCTTCGCCGTTGGATTTAGGGAACAAAGCGCCTCCTTGAGCAGTTAATGACGCTTTGGGGGCTTCAAAACGTCAGGAGCCATTATGGCGCACATAAAACAATGCTCTCGCATGTGTGAATCAAGGAACCAATTGGTGCAACTTCTTAAAAATCAAAACCCCACTTTTCTCCTCGGATGAGAGAAAAAAAAATTGGTGTTTTGAAGGGCTATTGTGGGGTTAAGGGCCCAAATTGCATATTGGGCCCTGGATTCTGTCCAAGGAGGTGAATAACCCGAGAACTATTGGGCAATACAAAATGGTTTAAGTTAAAAATTTAATGAGCAGAATGTGAAGGGAGAGCCGATCCGAGGAGGATTATCTCCTCGAACAGATTGAGGGTCGATCAAGCATATCTCCTAATGATCAAGATGACCCTCTAGGAGATTCCAGAAATGAAGGCATGCATCGTACACGTATAAGGATTAAGGTGAACCCAAAAATATCCAAGGAAAAGCTGCTACCACCACATTAAATGCACAGCAGCTACTTTTCTGGCCGCATTTATGTGGAGAAGACCCCTAAACAGTGTTGCATTGGCAACTACAACTCACAAAAAGCCAAAGGAAGTGGCTGATGAGACAGGTACTCAAGTAGCAACCCAAATTATTGACAAGTGGAAGATGAAAATTGTCCAAGAGGAACTATATAATAGAAAGTACTCTCCAGAGGAAAGAGGGGAGGAAAAAAGACTACTGTAACATGAAAAACTGGTTTGCAAAGAGTTCTATTAATTGATATGATAATCTATCTTCTCGGACAATGATTCTTACTCAGTCTTATATATCTTACTCACTCATTCCTCTTGTAAATTGATACTAGCCGATGTCAAATCCATAAAGGACCTAGTTCTTTCACCCACTCTCTACAAATTTATTGTGCTGGGCTCATTAGGCCAATACCCATACCTGTTGGGCTTGGGCTACAAATCATGACCCTACAGGCTTATTGGTCATGGTTGTACTATTTGATTTGATTTCAAATTGATCTTCTTCAATTGTCTCCACATTCTTGATCCAGGATCTTTTCTATAATAGGATTTTTATTAATTTTCTTTAGAACCTTCATCTTTTCTTCTCTGACTTTTGTATAATCTTAAGCAAGATATTCTCTTTATCACATAATTATTCAACTTGTGCCTCTTGTTCTTATTCTTCAAAATCACCTTTCCCATTCTCTTTTTTTTTTAAGCTTCTTTAATTTCAAATTTTGGCTTCACATACTCAACCTCCAAAATTGTATCTTCCTTTGATATGTGAAAGATATAACTCAAACTATTAATCCCCATATATGAATTTAGATGCTTAAACTCGTAACTTATATAAAGCAAAATCTCATATTAATCACAATAGTCAAGGAAATCAATTTTTTTCTTTTTCATTATTTGCCAAGAACAAATTTCACACTTATCTCAACACACTATCATCTTGTATGCAATCCCACCATTTGGCCATGTCACTCTAACTTATATGAAACAAATTTTACTTTTTCTTCTTCAGATACCTCTGCTTAATAATCAAAATAATCTTCCAAATCAAGAATTCAGTCAACAAATACCATTTTATGCATTATTTTATTTAAAAAAATGTTGTATCTAAGAATGCATCCACAAATAGGTTGGCCTCAAGGTAGATCTCCAGTACAATTTTTCTTATTACTTTCACAATTCTTATTGGTGTAATCCTTTTACCAACAAAAATGAATAAATAAAAATCATTTTAACTTTAATCATAGGAAGAGAATGATTAGTGCACGACTAGATCATGAAACACTTTGAATACTCAAGGTAGAGATTTGGATCTATCACAAAAAAATAAATAAATAAAAAATAAAAAGAAGAAGAAGAAGAAGGTAGAGATTTTTTTTTTCCATCTATAAAATAGAAAACATGAGAATAAAATTTTTTTGTTAGTGAACTTATTTTCTGCTTACAATTTATAGCCAATTTAAGAGCTATAGAAGAAAATTAATTTCCAACAAAATTTTTAAACAGATATTAATTATTAACCTTGCATATAAGAACACTAATTTAATTCAAAAAATAATCATAAACTCTCTTAAATAAGAAAATAAAATTCTACACTTCTATACTTAAAAATTCCAAAAACTATAAGAAAATTCTTCCAATGATCGTATAAGATATCCTGCAACACTTTCTACTCGTAGATTAAAAATAATAATAATAATTAAAAAAATCAAAAGAAAAAAGTCTTGAAAATTCCATTGATTCTTTATTTTAAAAAATAAAAATAAATAAATAAATTCCTTCAACTTGACAAGTGAACACAACTAATTTTTAAAAAATCTGCCCCTCAAATTTTTTATTTTTTTTTTAATCTGTGTTTGAACTGAAAAGCAGATATATAATTTTAAATATTTTTATGAGTTTTACTAAAATAAATTATTAATATATAGCTAAGGATATATATTATTTAAAATTTGTTTTTGTATCATACTACAAATTACAATACAAAGCGGCAATACGGCGGCGGTTCAGACACAACAATCAAAACCCAAAAACACCTAGCCAGAAAAAGCTCTGACAATCTTCAGGCTCTTACCACAGCACCAAAATTGGTTCGCCAGGAAAAAAGAAAAAAAGAAGAAGATGGGCAGAGCCGAGAAAGAGCAACTGAACAAAACCCTGAATTCCCACCTCAACACCATCCATGAAACCTTACAGGTTTGCTATCGATAATCAATTTCATTCACACCCTTTTACATATATATCTATTTATGGTTTTGGTTTTGGTTTTGGATTTGGAGGGTCTTTGTGTGGATTGATATCATGTGGGTTTGTGTTGTGTTGTGTTGTGTTGTGCTTGTGTGGACTAATAATAAACTATGCATTTAGGTGTTGGATCAAAGCCCAGCTTCTTCTCTTGACAAAGTGAGCTGGGAGGAGGTGATCAAAATGGGTGACCAAGTCTCCAAGCAAGCTACCATGGGTATTCTGCTATATATTCTTTAAATATTTCAGCCTTTTTACACTCCATTTTGATTTTGATGAGATGGATTCTTGTTTATTTTGAATTAAAAATATTTTATTTTGGTTTGTAAAAAAAAAAAAAAAAGAAAGAAAAAAAGAAAAGAAAAGAGAGAGAGAGAGAGAGAGAGAGAGAGAGAGAGCTTTGCAATCATTCAATGTTTAGATGCTGATTGCACTAATATATATCGCACATAAGGTTAAAACAAAAGGTGACGCTCATGGAATAGACAGATACCAAAACACAAAAGTTAAAGTCGGCTTGTGTACTGAAATAATTTAAGCCACAAATTGTCAGGCAGGACCATGTTAAATAAAATAGAAAATTTTATTGCACAATTAATTCTGAGAAACTTTCCGAACATGGAGAATAGTGTTTTCTTATCTTACATTTATAATGAGGTCCACTTATTAAATTCATGATAGAGTTCATCATGAATATGAAAAAAGAGAGCATCATTTTTCCGTGCTTCAGGAATACATAAGAATTTTCCTTCTTACACTCCAAACACACCTCCTTTTGACACTATAGTCAAAATTGTGAAATGGTGTTTTAAAAATACAATTTTAATCCATGTGGTAGTATTTATACAATGAGTGTGTAATAAGGAGTGTGTGTGATAATTATTACTCTAATAAAATAGGGATGGCTACATAGTCTATACAGCTCAACCAGTTGGTTCATTCTAGTATTTTCAATAAAAACAGCTAGGGTTTAAATTTTTTTACCCCAACCATCAATTTATTATATATATTATCTGGAAATTTTTATTATTATTTTGAAGGAAACAGCCTTGTCGAACTGAAATTTGGAAGTTTAGTTTTGAGATAGATGGGTATAAAGAGTCCTAAGTCCTACCACATATTTGATGGTCCATCTCCTTGGTTGATCTAATTTTTTGGCACCAAGCATGGTTGATATGCTTAGATCCCCATTTGAACGCCAAGCATTCCAATACCCATTTAAAGTTCGAAGAAGAAAGAGCCAATTCCCAATACGGAACCATTATTTGTGAAAAGATGAAATCAGATATTAATAAGTAATTAAAAGAAATATAAAACGATAAAATTTTATAGGAGAAGATTTTAAATAAATAAAAAATTCAGAGTAAAATCAGATTGTTATGTTATTTTTATTGAACTATGATTGTGGAACTACAATACCTGCCCTTTTCTGGCCTCCAGTTAAAATTTCACTTTTATATTTAATGAATTCTATTGTTAACTAATTTATTAACTTTTCTCTAAAACCAACAAAAATTTCCTAAATTAACGAAATTTCTTAACATTTTATAGGAAAAAGCTCAACTCCACAGCCTAAAAGATATGTGGCCATGAAATAGGAATTAAGCCGAACATAATTGATCAGGTAGTAGAGTCGTGAAAACACCTCTTTCTTCCATATTTTGGACCTTAACTCCATGGAACAATATTCTTACTAACGCTGAAACATGGAAGAATTGAAATCTTATATCAAAACATTATGTATGGATGATATAAAATGCCTAAACAAGAATTTTTGAACAACAAATTACTTGAGCTAGTACTCACTACAAACAAATTCCATTAATGAAAGATGTAAGTCCATTGAGAAATAAAAAATACTCATGTCAAATGAAATGGTTGTTGCTAGTTTGGAGCTATCTTCCTTTAACCCACTATGTGCCGATTAGGGGTGACAATGTATGACATGACCCATGAATACAACAGGATTTTTTTGTGAATTAGTGTTTAGTGTCATTGAGTTCATGTCAAAATGGGTAGACATGCTTTAACACGATTAATAACTGGTCAATTTTGTGTTGACTTGCTTAACCTGCAATTACCCTGACATGACTCAATTAATATAAGTAAATGTCATTTTTATCTAACATGAATTTGAATTCTAAATATAATTGAGTACTTTAAAATTTTTTAATGGTTTATTGATAAATTATTCATTAAAAATCGTAAGTCCCTAAACCTTTATTTTTCTTAGATTATCTATTAAATGGGTTGTGTTTCACTAAATAGTGTTTGGATTGAGGGGTTTTGACACAATTATTAAATGAGTGGGGTTAGAGTTAAACAATGTATTTAATTACCCTTACCTCGACACCACATGTTCACAACCTCCTAACACAAATTGCCACCCTTATAGGTGATTAAATAGATCATTCATGTGTAATTTTGTTTATGTTACTTTTTTAATGAATCATGTGACTTGTTTATATAATATACATGGATGGTCTTATAAATTATCATGTAGTAGGTTGAAGGAAATAGCTCAAAACTAATTTGAGGCAAAACTCTGTGTCACAATAATTTTACAACATTTCTAAATTAACATGACACATTATTAAAAACAATATTAAATTAGAGATTGTGGTGGGCCATAATATTGGAATATTGTAATTTTTTTTTTGGTACAAGTAAAATTATTGTGACTCATTGCTAGGTAATGGGTTGGAATTGGATGATATTTTTTTGAGAGAAAAATTAAGGGATGCTTTAAAGGTATTGGTTTAAGAATTATTTTTAAAAATTTTTTATGAGAAAAAAAACTAATTTTTATTTTTACTATTTTTTATATTTTTCATAAAAATAGTATTAAAATTTTCTTAAAATAGTTTATTAGCAGATTCCTTAAAGGCCCCTTGACGGACCCATCAGATTGGAGCTGGTCCTTTATTTATTTTTTGAATAGAAGACTTCATTGACAAGTAAAGAAAACTACACAAAGACTGGAGCTGGTCTTTGTTCCCCGTGGTATTTCCACGGACGGATATACACCATACATGGCCCTGGAAATATCAAAAAGTCCAGGACTCTCTCCTTCTCTGTTTTTTCCTTGGACCTCTCATATTCCACGTTTGAGCTACAGAGGCGGCTAAGAGACAGAGAGAAAGACATGGAAGAGAGTTTATTAGCAAAAGGGATCAAAGAAGAGAAAAGAAAACCAGAAACTCCATTTCTAACATGGGTTACTTTCACTGGGGAGCTCAAGAGGTTGGGATTCTTGGCTGGTCCTATGGTGGTCGTGACTCTATCACAGTACTTGTTGCAGGTCATTTCATTAATGATGGTGGGTCATCTGGGTGAACTTGCTCTCTCTAGCGCTGCTATAGCCATCTCTCTTTCTGCAGTCACTGGCTTCAGTCTTCTTGTAAGTCTTTGTTGTTATCTACTTAGCTTTTATTTGCTTATATACATGTTTTTCTTTCCTTATATACATTTTTAAAGTCTCACTTTTTAACCAACTTTTAGTAAATAATTAATAACCAAAAAAAAAAAAAAAAATCCAATGCAGCATTTAGTTTGTTTTCTTTCATGCATACTTTGGATTAATTCTTGTTCAATTTTTTTTTTCTATAATATTAGTACAAGATATTTTTAAGCTCACCTTGGAAAAACATGAAACTTGTTTCTTTGAGTTTTTGTGATTACCCTTCTGACAAGATTCTTGGTTCATTTTATGTGATTTGAACTCACTGCAATTTGAGTTTTTGTGATTACCTCTTCGGGGCAAGGCAGGTCATGCCGGGTGGGAAATTAGTTACTTTTCAACTTAACCGGGACTTGGGGTAATTGGAGATGTCAGATGAGGGAATGGTGACTTGAGTTGGGTAGCCTTATAGTGTTTTATCTTTGGATACCAGTTTCATAACAGTTTAGTAAACTAAACCACTTCCATGTTTTGTTAATGAATCACTAAACATGTCTATAAGTTTCATTTTGTTCTTTCAATATTTGTGTGATTTATGTAATGATCAGCTTCTTGTCATAATGGATTGGACTAACATTTCTCAACTTGTGATTTGGATAACATTTATGAATACTAGTGCAGAAAAGGATTTGTTATGATTTGGATGAAATTTAATAATGAGTCTCACTGAATGGCAGTGACACACTGTCAAAACAAAAAAAAGAAAAAAAAAAACCAAATGGCAGGCACATGTATGAATTTGAATAAGCCAGAGCTACTAGAAGATATGGGTGAAGTCATGCACTTAACAAAAATATATATTGGATGATTTAAATGTTCTAAAGGCCAAAAAAATTAAATTTGTGGACCTAGTTACTGAGATGAAAGACTTTGAAGATATCTATTTCAAATAACTAACTGGATTTTCTATTTTGTATGTGGTAAACAGTTAGGAATGGCCAGTGCGCTAGAAACTCTATGTGGGCAAGCTTATGGTGCTCAGCAATATCAAAAAATTGGAATTCAAACTTACACTGCTATATTTTCTCTAAACCTTGTCTGTCTTCCTCTGTCTTTGCTATGGATGAACATGGGAAAGTTACTAAGTTTGGTAGGCCAAGACCCTCTAATTTCATATGAAGCTGGGAAATTCACAATGTGGCTTGTTCCTGCACTCTTTGCTTATGCGACACTTCAACCACTCATTAGATACCTTCAGACACAAAGTCTAGTCAAGCCAATGCTTATAAGCTCTATTGTAATTCTATGTTTTCACATACCACTATGTTGGGTTTTAGTATTCAAGTCTGGACTGGGAAACCTTGGAGCAGCTTTAGCTATGGGAATTTCATATTGGTTAAATGTGATTTTGCTTGGATTATATGTGATGTACTCTTCTGCCTGCAAAAAAACCCTTGTTCCAATTTCTAAGGAGCTGTTCCAAGGAATTGGGGAGTTTTTCCGCTTTGCTATCCCTTCTGCTATAATGGTTTGGTAATTGTTTTCATTTACTCCAGTTGTATAGAAAAGAGTTTGTATGTTCATCTTTAATATTTTTTTTTTTTCTTTTTTTTGTTGATGATTGCAGCCTCGAGTGGTGGTCTTTTGAGCTTCTTATACTGTTGTCTGGTCTTTTACCTAATCCGCAACTTGAAACTTCAGTTCTTTCTGTGTGGTAAGTTTTCTTGTAGTATTTCATAACAAGAACACTATGGATCTTCTACAAATTAATTAGATTATCCATTCCTAAAAAAAAATCTGATTGTTCTATTTTATTGCCAACTTTTTTTGCAGTCTCAATACGATTGCAACACTCTATGCAATACCTTATGGACTTGGTGCTGCAGCAAGGTTTGATGAATCAAAACTATGTATACATATATTCAAAGACATCTATATATTGTGAATATTACTAGTGTTTATAACGGTTGAAATTGCATATCTCTAATAATGTATGCTAATTTCTTTTTGTTCAGTACTAGAATTTCAAATGAATTAGGAGCAGGAAACCCACAAGCTGCTCGTGTGGCTGTCTTTGCTGTATTGTTTCTTGCAGTCACAGAGACAAGTATAGTAAGCACAATCCTTCTTGCAAGCCGGAGTGTTTTTGGTTACACTTTTAGCAACGAGAAAGAAGTTGTGGACTATGTGAAAACCATGGCTCCCCTGGTTTCTCTGTCAATTATACTGGACAGCTTACAAGGGGTACTCTCAGGTAAAAATTTTCTCTCTTTTGCCAATGAGTGTTGTCTGCTAAAAATGTAAGCTTTTGCTGAGTTCTATCTGGTGTTTGTTAACTCAGGTGTTGCTAGAGGATGTGGGTGGCAACATATAGGGGCTTATGTCAACTTGGGGGCATTCTATCTTTGCGGAATTCCTGTTGCAGCGGTTCTGGGTTTCATGACAAATTTAAGAGGAAGAGGCCTATGGATTGGAATACAAACTGGTGCTTTTGTTCAGACAGTTATGCTCTCTATTATAACAAGTTGCATAAATTGGGAAAAACAGGTCTATCCTCTACTCTTATGACTTGATGCTTTTGATCTTAGTCTAGCGTATGTTTCCCATTTGATCTATTTGGTTGCCAAGAAATTGGAAGAAGGAAAAGAGAAAAAAATTTTAGATTGTTCAATGAGTTAGAATTTTTAATGCAACTCCACCATGGATTTATTAAAATATTAATCATTCATGATTAAATGAATGGTTAAGATTTTGTTATGTCATTAGGTCATCATCATTTAAATAAAAATAATCAAGCAAAATCTAAACTATTTATTAAAGAAAGAATGATTTGAATTTTAATAACCTTTGGAACTCTTGAGGTTTCTAATAACCTTGATGGCCCTAAATGGTTATCAAATTCCCAAAGTCATTCCTTTTCTTCCATCTCTTGGTAGGATTGGATTTGCCTCTATTTTGCAATTAGGCAGAGCACTTCTCCAAATAAATGGGATATATGAAGGACAATATCAGTCTGAACCTCATAATGATAGTCAATCACAATTAAAATGTTTTAGAGTGTCCAAGTCTTTAAGATTTTTTATCAATTCTACCCATAGTTTTCCTTGTTAAGGGGTTATTTCTGTTGTGTTTCTTGATATTTCAGGCAAGCAATGCCAGGGAGAGGATATTTGAGAGGAAACTTCCACAAGATAATAATGAGAGTGAGCAGAGAATTTTGGTGGTGAGCTAAATAATGTTATTATTACTGTTGTAACTTGTAAGGAATAAGGAGGAACATTGATTATATGACTGAGCTTATCGACCTTTTTTTTTCTTTGTTTTCATTCTTCTTCCTTTCTTTTTTCCCCCCTCTTTTAATGGTGGCATTGACATCCTTGAATTTGGTTTACATTCTAGAGGAATCTATATGGGATTGGCATAACCATATGAAAAAATATTTTCCTTGCCAAAACATGTAGGAACTTTGTCTACAGCTAAATTAATAAACTGTCCCTCATAAAAAGATTAAAATAAAATTTTGGTTCACAAATACTAATCCTTTCTCTATAGATTATATGGATTTCAATTGCAGTTAAAGATTACTATTTACAAGCCGAGAATCCAATCCTCTTGGCACTTCATGGTAGATTAGAGTAACAGTTTTTCTTCAAAACAAGCTAGGTAGTTTTCAAAACCTGCACCTTCTCTTCTTTTTTCTTTTTTTGGGTAGAAGCTTAGGCACCAAAACCTGCATAAGGCAAGGTTTTTGTTTCTATGTTTATCTTTTCCATGAGCTCATGAATTAATCTGTTTGTAATTTTCAAATTATGTTCATTGTTGTGTAGGTTGACCAAACCAAAGTGGTCAAGTTTTTTAGCTATGGACTTTTAATGTTCAAAAAAAAGTTATAAATTTATTATAATGTCTAAGGTGTTCTCTGAAATATAATAAGTTGACAATTTGCTATGGAGATGAGTAATTAAACAGGTAAAAAAAATATTTTATATATTTATATATATAAAATATTTTTTTAATAAAAATTCAGGGGGTAAATGAATCCCCTGAAATACATCTAACGCGGCCCATGACCAAATATAATATAATTAGCTGCACATTGGAAATTTTAGATTTGAAGCCTTGTGTTGTCACTGTTGTGTTTCCAGATTGATAACGCTATAGTTAATAACACAATTCTAGCTGTTTGGAATAAAAAATATAGTCAAGAAAAGACCTTTACACTACGAAAAAGTTTCTCATTACTGGCTTAGTGAGCACTGTTTTCAGGAATAATATATTGTGAGAGGGTGCTCCATAAGTCGATCTCATAAAATAATTTTTCCTTTATAACTTAAGGCATGAAATCAACAGTCAAGGTGTTTAGTATAAAAAACAGTGACACTTACCTGTCTGCCTTAACATGAGCAAATTTTCAAAATTGCTGGCAAACCAGCATTCCAATCACTTTTCTTTGGATACGAGTTATTCATAACCAATCTTTGTCATTGAGCTTCCTACAACCTTCAATTGGCCTCTATTATTTTCGAGGAGTTTTTACAAATTTGTCAATGGTTGTTTAAGAGTCAACCTCTAGCAGAATTATTCGAATAACAGTGAAGCCTTGAGTTTTGACGTGAATAACATCAACGTTCGACTCCCACATGAATATGGGGAGTTTTTTTTTTTATCAACGTGAATAACAGTAAAGCCATCGTTTTTTTTTCCCTGTTATGTTGTAATCTTTCATCTTTGACCTCATAATTATATTGCTGACATTATATTAGAGTTATTATGAATATGTTGTGGCCAAATCAGGCCACACCTCTTCTCAAAAAATTAAATAAATAAATAAACCATTATTGGGCCATTAATAATAAAATTGGGGCTCAATAATAATAAAATTGGATCTTGACCCCTCCCCCCCCCCCTTTTTTTTTTTTTGAGGAAGGGAACCCAACCGATTAATCCGTCCAAATTTGCATAAAATAAAAAGAAAGGTGTGAATTTATTGGACCATCTGTAGAGTGTAGACTATAAAAATTAATTACTAGACTATAAACTTATGCATTTATGTATTGTGGGGCTCAAGAATTCGATAGCCCCAGTCCATTTCATATTAAGCCCAAGGCCCATGTCGAGGAGGAAGCAGCATTCGAGGATGAACAAGAAGGACCTAAGTTGCTAAGAGACGTTGCCGAGGATGCCCCTGTCCTCGGCCAGCAGAGATCATAGGTGGGAAGGGCGATGTGCTATCAAAGACATCTTCCCAGGACATCCTAAGGAAAATAGGAGGTACCATGGATCATCCATGAGAGCATGGCGGAGGAGCAATCCAAGGAGAAACTGTCACCTCCACATTAAATGCCCGCAACTGACATTCCGACCACATTAACGAGGAAATGACCTATGAACAATGCTGTCTTGGTTGCAGCAACTCACTGGAGGTCTGAGAAGGTGGCTGATGGGATAGGCACTCAAGTATAAACTTAGATGATCAACAAGTGGAAGACTGAGATCAATCAAAGGGGACTATATAATTAGAGAAACCCCCCCATAGGGGGGGGGGGGGCGGGAGAATTTCCTATAAGGGCTCTTAGTTATTAATGGCGAGAAGAAAGCTCATCGGATTGTGCTGAGGACCAACTTTGTAAGTCCCAGTTTATTTCTGTTAGATTGCTATGAATGCCATACTGATCGTTGTCATGCGCTAAAGCCTAGTTCTTTGGCCCACTCTTTACAAATTTATTGTATTGGGCTAGTTGGGTTTGAGTCTACTGGTCCAAAATCAAAAGTGCTCAAATCCAGTCTCTACAATTGGCGCCGTCTGTGGAGAGAACTTATGCGTTGGTGCGTGCAACGGTCAATCATGGTAGGATCGAGCTCCCATCAGCAAGGCTCCCTGAAGAGGATCATTTCGGTAGCGGGGCTGGCCAAACAAAAGCTTCCCCTTTATCCCCGAGAATGTACACGTAGTTGTTGCTATAACTCATCCTCCACTCAAGTATACACTTCGAAACACTGATTACGCGGGGAGGATTGCTAAATGAAGGACAGTCCTAAGGGCTCCGGATGTCGAATGTACGCCCCGTACCCTTACCAAAGGGCTGGTCCTCGTGGGTTTGATAGCTTTAGAGGAACATGTTGATATCCTGGATTCTTTTGTTGCGGTTAAACGGAGCCTCAACCGGGCCAGGTCCTCGGACCTCCTGCCTCGGGAAAATCAACGCGCATTGGCAACATTCTTTGATGATCGCGTAACCTGCAGTGTATGGCACATGGTTATGTTCCTCATTATTCTCACATGGCTGACTCATTTAAAGTTAGCGATTGGATGCTACTGTCGATTTTGTTAAGGTCGGGGTGACGTTTTCTCATTACCATCAACGACACCAACTCCAAACCCCAGGTGAGGGGAAAACAACAACACACTTACTCATAAAGCAATTGTCGCAAAGAAACGAGGTATTCAGAAAGTAAAGTAAGTAAAGAGTACAACCACTTTTTTTTATTATTATTAAATAAAGGAAAAGTCCATAAAAAGTATATCATAAATACAGAAGCTTAAGAAGGCTTGTTCTAAGGCTAACTGTAAATACAGCAGCTTAGGTAGGCTTATTCTAAAGCTAACTATAAAAACAGAGTCTTTAGCGGACTTATTTTAAAGCTAACTATAAAAAGAAAGAGGCATGCCTGTTTTAAGGCTACCAACAACGGTGGAGCCGGCATGGGTGGAACCAGCGATGAGAAAGTAGAAGAAGCGGAAGCGCCTGGTGGCCCCATTCCATGATGATCCCTTGATTCTCTCCTAGTTTCATGATAATTAAGCATTGGTGGCGACAACACTGGGGCATCAACCACCTCGCGATCTTACAAACCTCCATCGACAAGTGAACTGGATGCGAATCACTACCAGCTTGAAAGGCAAGTGAATTCGTGTACTGGAAAAGGATGTTATCTACGCCCGCTTCGACTCTCGGCTGAAGGACGAGGGTCCTCCTCCTTGCTCGATTGACAGGAAGGAACATCTTTGGCCTATGTTTCCATGCCCTTGCCCTTATCTAGTGCCATCCCATTTCCCTAGGCTTTGTTCACAATTTTGGCAAGGTCCTTGGAAATTCCCAGAGGGTGGAAAGCTCAAATTTCCTATTGAACTCAAGGATTTGTAAAATGTGAGAGAACGATTCCCCTGGAAAGCCTTATATAGAAGGCGAAGGTTGGTAGAAATTAACCTGCACGAAATTCAAATGAGGAATATTATCCCCACCCAATTTCCAACGAAACCACCAGCCGCTGGATCTACGTTAATCCACAAAGGCATTAATGAGGGCTTGCCTCGCGTACGAAAACGTCGAGCACGCAGCTGGAATAGCCAAAAGACGCCTCATAATTGGAAGTGGTGAAAAAGTGGCACACTGGGGCTATTGTCGTACGTGGGGAGGGAAGGCCAGGTCGCCTATATCCAAGTCAGCGTGGGGCCGAGGGCTCAGTCCACGGAAGGCCCCCTCATCGGCAATGCCAGCCCAAGGCCATCATCACTCTAGGGGCAAACTTTCCAACCCTGAGGACAAGTCCATCCACCCCAAGCGGCGAAGAATTTAAGTACTAGATAGAACAAAAGTCTTGCATGGTCCATGGACTCAAACCTATAGGGAAACTAGTTACTTCAAGAAGACTAAGTACTAGATAGAACCAAGGTCTTGCATGGTCATCAGACTTAAACCTATAGGGAAACTAATTACTTCAAGAAGACCAAGTACTAGACAGAACCAAGGTCTTGCATGGTCCTCAGACTCAAATCTATGGAGAAACTAGTTACTTTAATAAGACCAAGTACTAGATAGAACCAAGGTCTTACATAGTCCATGGACTCAAACCTATGGGGAAACTAGTTACTTCAAGAAGACCAAGTACTAGACAGAAACAAAGTCTTGCATGGTCCACGAACTCAAACCTATGGGGAAACTAATTACTTCAAAAAGACCAAGTACTAGACAGAAGCAAGATCTTGCATGGTCCACGGACTCAAACCTATAGGAAAACTAGTTACTTCAAGAAGACTAAGTACTAGACAAAACCAAGGTCTTGCATGGTCCTCGGACTCAAACCTATGGGAAAATTAGAGATCCTCGGGTGGATTGACCTCTTCCTCGCTTTCTACGCCTTCTCCCTCGCCTTCCGTAGTTTGATGGGACAAAGAAAGGCCTGCCGAAGGAATGCCTTCTGGGATAGGGGATCCCTCAGGAAGCATGAACCCTTGCTCGGCTACAGTGATTTTGTAAAGCCGAGGATCTTTGGCCCTGACCACGTACTTCGGCGCCGAGAACGACTTCTGGATCAGATCGTATCCGAGGATCTTGTGAGCTGCTCTAACTTGATTGTCAGCCTCGTTCACAAAGACCTCCGCCTTGAGACTTGTTTCCAGATCCGCCTTGTTGGCCAAGTGAAAATTGCGCTCAAAAGCGTATGGGTCTGCAGAAAAGGAAGCATGTTCTTGTTAGCAACCAAACAAAACAGGCCACGATAATAGAAAATACTAGACCCTCTCCTACTCTAATTACACCACCTGGAGTCCCCTCCACAGTCGAGCAGTGAAGGTCATCATGCCACTCCTCGAACACGATAAGGAAATCCTTATCTAGCCCTTTGCTGGACCCAGGGAGGCACTGGATAAGTCGGACCCTATCGTCCCTTGTCTTCATATAGTAGGATTTGCCCTTTAGGTGTTGAAGGTTGTAGCACCAGTTTACAACATGGTAGGTTAACCTCAACTCCATCTTCTTATTTAAGGCATCCACACAGCCTAAAATCCTAAACATGTTGACGGCGCATTGAGTGGGAGCTAGCCGAAAGTGCCTAAGATAGTCCCTTATTACTGGCTCCATAGGGATTCTCATACCGCCCTCAAGGAAGGCAATTATGGGAACCACTACTTCACTCTCCTCCCTTCTGATGAACCACTCCCCTTCTTCACAGTATCTTAAACCCACATTACTAGCTATTCTATAATCTGCGATGAACTTCTCCATCGCCTCTTCAGACTCAACCAACTTCTTAAATCTACCCATCCCTAGGCATGGTTAAGAAACTCAAGGAGGAATAAAAGGGAAAAGAAACTTTAAGAGAAAGAGAAGAAAACTTACAGAGATGAGGAAAAGCTTATCGAACAGGCTTTTTATGCTGAAAAGAGACATAAGATCAGTTGGAAACTTGATCAAGTCAGAGTATGTGCGCAAGAGCTCTTGAATGCAGAAGTTATGGGGCAAATAAGTTCAAATGGGTATTTATACCCTCAGTTAAGAGTAACCGTACGGGTTTTCCCGCCCATTAAATCAAAAAGATCCCTACCATTCGATTATCATCACGCCGTCAAACGTGGGAAGCACAGAGCTGCCAGAATTTAATGCGGGTGCACTCCCTATATCAAAACGCTAGGAACGCGCCTTGGGCAGGTGAAAAAGCTCTAGCACTTAAAGGGGGTGGGACTTGACAAGCCATGACACAGGCCCAAGGGTATCAAAACCCTCTTCCTCGACTGAGGAGCCGGGAAATAGGATTTTTAGGGGCTATTGTGGGGCCCAAGAATTCGGTAGCCCCAACCCATTTCATATTAAACCCAAGGCCCACGCCGACGAGGAAGCAACGTCCGAGGATGAACAAGGAGGACCTAAGTTGCTAAGAGACGTTGCCAAGGATGCCCCTGTCCTTGGCCAGCCGAAATCATAGGTGGGAAGGGCGATGTGCCATCAAAGGCATCCTCCCAGGACATCCCAAGGAAAAGGGGAGGTACCATGGATCATCTATAAGAGCACGGCGGAGGAGCAATCCAAGGAGAAACTGTCACTTCCATATTAAATGCCCGCAACTGACATCCCGGCCACATTAATGAGGAAATGACCTCTGAACAATGCTACCTTGGTTGCTGCAACTCACTAGAGGTTTGGAAAGACGGCTGATAAGACAGGCACTCAAGTATAAGCTTAGATGATGGCGAGAGAATTTCCTATAAGGGCTCTTAGTTATTAATGGCGAGAAGAAAGCTCCTCGAATTATGCCGAGGACCAACTTTCTAAGTCCCAGTTTATTTCTGTTAGATTGCTATGAATGTCATACTGACCATTGCCATGCACTAAAGTCTAGTTCTTTGGCCCACTCTCTACAAATTCATTGTATTAGACTGTTGGGTTTGAGTCCACTGGTCCAAAATCAAAAGTGCTCAAACCCAGTTCCAACATGTATTATTTTTATTTATTAAGTGTTTTATTTTTTCTTTAATTATATACGGATTGAAAAAAATGTTAGAAAGTGTGTTAATTTTTATTTATTTTTGTACTTGAAGAAAAATATGGGTAACATTAGATTAACCCGTCAAAGCCCGGGTAAAGGTCATAGTAATAATAACCCATTTTGGTTTAATAAGTTTTTGACCTTTACTTAATCAAATTAAACTCAAACTCAAACTCGTCGAATCCAACCTATTTTCCAAAGCTACGACAATCAAGCAAGATTAGTTTATCCACTTTGCAGTATATTTAGCTCATGTTCAATGCACAAGCAAAATTAATTTCCCGCCTAAACAAATGTACTCTCGATTCCACTCTGCTCAGCTTGGTATCAAAGTCAAACTCACATTGTACTGCAGCTGTAACCCTTTTGTTTGGTATGAATTTTGGGGTGATACTCTCAACTCTTAAATAATAACGGATCCCACAAACTCAAATACTTACAAGTTCATCAATTATTGTTCTTTATCTTCAATTTATAACCATTATTGGTTTTCATCTATCCTAATAAATGTTACAAGGACAATGTCACTGAGATGGAAAGAGATGAATCCCATGGTTCAAATATGACAACATAACTGTAACAGAATAAGTACAGAACCTGTTATGGCAGTGTAGTTCTGTTTTTATCAAATTCCCTATTATCAATATATTATGACAACATGAGTCATGAGATTTTAAATATTTAGAGTCATAAAACTCATGTAATACCTATATAAGATAGACCTTCTACTGGGTTGCCTGGATATTGCAAGCAAGGCAAGATAGAGGATTGTTAAAGATCTTCAACAAATGGATTAAAAGATAGAGGATTTTGACGAATTGATTTTCATATGTTTATTACATAAGTTGTAATAGAAGAAATTAGAAAAAGAAAAAAAAAATGTTGTAATAGAAGTCCAATGGTCTTTTTTAAATATATCAATGTAGAAATCATGAATTTAGGAATTCTTCTATCTTTTTTTTTTTTTTTTATAGAGAATTTCGACTTACGTCTACTCTTAATGATAGCTCTTTATCATCAGACCAAGACACAAATCTTTTATCATTTGATTAAAAAAGGAAGATTCATTTTTGTAACAATTCAAGGAAAATCGTTAGTCATATCTATACTATACCTCAAAAGGATTAGTCACAATTGAGGCTCCTTATAGTTGTTAATAAAGCCTAGATCTACCGAGTAAATATCTTATGTGGGACTTATCACTAATTCACACACATCACACAATCAATCAAATTGGAGCGTCACAATTTTCCTTTTTATTTTACGCTACAATAAAGGAAGGATTAAAAAAAAAGTTTATGAACTAATGGTATTCTTTCAAAAAAAAAAAAAAATCTTCCATTATTTTGGCAGTAAGCTTCCACAAGGACCACAACAGTGTATTTGATTTGTTACATATAAGTATATAACTTCCTTTTTTTTAACGTTATATATATATATATATTGAAAATTAAATCAACCTCCATTGATATTTTATGAAATGGCATTTCCCTCCACCAAACATTTCAAGAAATGATACTCCCCCAAATATTTCAAGAAACGATAGTCCCGCTTTTATAAATGTAACATATAAATTGCAATCCATTTCACATCAACACTGCATCTCCTTTTGCTGAGAAAATCAACACTGCATCTCGATCCCATCAAATAGAATACTATGTTATGATAGGAAAGTCAGGATTTACCATTTTTTTTGTGCATATTTCATATAATGACATCTCTCTCCAAACGTTAGAAGAAATGACACTTCCATCATTGAGGTTTTATAAATACAACAAATAAGTTCGTTTCCTCTCAAATTATTACTTTTTCAACAAGATATTCTATTACATGGGACTTGGGAGTTGGGACTGTCATGCGAAAGGGAATGAACTTATCTATTCCGTTTATGAAATTGGGATTTTCATCTCTTCAAATATGTTTGGCTCGAATGGTACTCAAAACTCATCAGATTCAACCCATTTGCCAAGGCAGCAACAACAATCAAGCAAGATTAGTTTATCCATAATTAAACGCAGTATATTTAGGTCATTGTTCAATGCACAAGCAAGATCAATTTTCAGCCTAAACAGATGGAGTTATCTATTCGATTTATGAAAATGGGATTGTCGTCTCTTCAAATGTTTGGCTCGAGTGGTACCTTTCCTGGTTCGAATTCTTGGGATGCCAGCTTGTCCCCCCACTTGCCATATAAAATAAATTATACACTCTCACTGAAACTAGAAAGACAACTTATAGGTTCATCAAAAAAAGTAAGACAACTTATAGAAAATATATATGCAGACAAAATTGGCTGTTTTGTTAATTATTGGGTAGGTCGATGTCCTGTCATAGACAGATAAAATATTAAATATGTAGTACTAGCTAGTAAACTTGTAACATGCTAGTGCCTTTAGACAATTTTTTTTTTTTTGTTGTTGATAAAAGTACCTTTAGACTTTAGTGCTATTATTAACATGTCAATATTATATGATTGCCTTCTAGAAAAACTCTTTACGACTCTGTGATAATGAGTGCTGTCTTATGTCAATTAAAGTGCTTACAGTTCAACACAGTGCAAACTAGCAAATTAATATCCCCTCCAAAAAAAAAAAAAAAAAAAAAAAAAAAACCTAGCAAATTAATAGTAAGTTCCAATTAACTCAATTGGTAAAGTTTCTGATTTTTAAAAGATTGGGTCTCAATTTATGCCTACAACAAAACACCAAAAGGCAAAAACTGATTGGTGTTTTGCTCTGATCATAATAATTAGTACAATCATCCGAAGTGGACACCCTATGTTGAAACTCTATAATAAAAATAAATTGATAAAACTTAGGTACAGTACCTTAGGTGCTATTCCTTAGATTCTTCTTTTAAGATTCAGCCATGTGGCTACTTAACTAAAAAATACACTTTCATCACATGAAAAAAAATCCACATGGCAGAATCTTAAAAGAGAAACCTAAAGAACAGCACCTAAGTACTGTACCTAAGTCTTGCTCAAAATAAATAATAATAAAAACTAGCAAATTAGTAATGATTTTCTTGGCTATTGATGAGATTTATCATATATGTGGAACCTATTGACTATTTTGTAAATTATGAGGGTATATTCTATATTTGAGTGTTAATAGGTGTTTTTAAGATATTTATTAATAGATCATTTTAGGAAAATTACCACTCTCATAGAGAAAATATAAATAGTTTTTTTTTTTTAAAGTAAGCTATTTCTTTTTTCATTTTTCATAAAAAGTTTATAAAAATATTTAGCATCTCCCTATAAATAATATAATATAGTCAATCACAACATAAAAGGAATCATTAGCATTAGCATTTTTTGTCTGTTTCGATATTAGCATTTTCTAAAAAATTCAAAAAATTATATCTTTACTTCCTTTATTTATTTTCGCTGTGAGATAGAGTTGTTTTCCTTATTTAGATATGTGTGAGATAGAGATGTTTTTCAAAAAAATTTAGCCAAAAACAATATCTCATATCAAGCTAAATAAGGAAGTTTTTTTCTTTTTAAGAAGCTAAATAAGGAAGTTAAGAGATAGTTTTTCTTTAATCCATTTTTCTTATACTACCAAAAACAGGAAAATTCGAAAAACCATCTTCACATAAGTTTTCCATTAAAATAAATATAAATACTCTTATCATCTTTTTTTGGTGGAAATTTATCATGTATAATTTTTCATGTGTGTAGCCACAATAATAGGGTCATATATATGCTAATGATCATTATAAATCCTGTTATAACTATCATTATAAAATTTCAGCAATCTCGTGAATGTTGTGTTTGTGTGAGCCTCACAAGCAAATTTTTCTTCTTTTTACCTTTTCTTACTTAGATTAGTAGGAGAAGAACATAATTTACACAAGTTCGGTGCACATGGAACAACATCCAACCAATCTTAAAAAACAAAAAACATAAGAGCGTGTCGTGTGCAAACTCTTTTGTTTTATTTGTTTATTAGCTTGCAATTTGGATCCTATGAAAACACAAAGAATATTAATGATGTAAATCAAGAAAAATCTATTTGAACTCGCTAAGGCCTTTTCAAACTTATCTGGTAAGATTTGACAAAATAAAATTTCATGTGGAAAGGTCCAAATTAAGACAAAATGGGCTTCTGCCCTTTTCAGAAAAATTATATAGGGAAATGTCTTCTTTCCTAAACTAAATAGGGAAATGCCCTTCTTTTAAAACTCGATTTTTGATAAATCGAGTTAGAAAAAAAAAAAAATTTGAAGCCATACAGTGGCGTTTTTAAGGAGTCTATAGTGACGTTTTAAGGACCTATAGTGACGTTTTTTAACTTAACTTTAATGAAATCGAGTTATAGGCAATGAAATCAACCTATAGTGACGTTTTTTTACCTATAACTCGATTTTTTTGAAGTCAAGTTAAAAAACGTCACTATAGGTCCTTAAAACGTCACTATAGGCTCTTTAAAACACCACTATAGGGCTTCAAAAAAAAATTTTTCTAACTCGATTTATCAAAAATCGAGTTTTAAAAAAGGGGCATTTCCCTATTTAGTTTGGAAAGGGAGGCATTTTCCTATATAATTTGTCTAAAAAGGGCAGAAGCCCATTTTGTCCGTCCAAATTAATATACATTGAGTTAGGTTTCAAAAAAAAATATACATTGAGTTAAGTGCGTGTGTGTATATATATACATGTATAAAGTATTGAAAAACAAAAGGGCCAACTCAGAATAAAACACATGTACATACAAGCACAAAATGCCCTTTTATAGTTGTACTCTGGTTATGTGATGTATTATAAATCCGGTTTAAAACACTAAGTATGTGTTTGGATGCGGATGAAAAAACTAAATTATTTTACTATTTAGCTTATTTTTGCTACTATTCATGAGTCACACTGCACTTTTTGGTACTATTCATGGGTCTCACTGTACTATTTCAGCTAACTTTTACCTTTATCTACCGTACTTTCAGCTAACTTTTACCTTTATCTACAGTACTTTCAGTAAAAAGTTTTTAGTTTCAACAAAATAAATGGTTCCCAAACAAACCCTAATATTACTATTTACTCAAAAAAAAAAAAAAAAAAAAAAAAAAAAGAGGAGAAAGTTTGTGGACATAATTTTTGTGCCACAACTTTTTTTATAACTCAAGTATGGTTGACTTTGTGGTGTTGGAAAAATATGAAACTCATTAACAAAACCAATAGATTAAGTTTGAGAGATGAGAGGAAATTTATTGATGATTGATAGAGCCCAGATGTGGAACTCAATCCACTATCCTAAGAAGTAATTTCGCCCCACTGGATACAATTTATCCTTGGTGCAAAACTAGCTCCAACAATCACCTCCCAAGATTCAATCGGTTGCATGCACTCACAAACCCAAGTTTTGAACTCGTATTGATGCCCAAAATAAGTTGAGAAAACAGATAGAGAGACAAAAACAAAAAAGTACAATCCTTTGTAAATTTTCGGCTACCTTGAGTGAACCATTGCTTTGGAATATATAGGATCACATATGAGAAAATTAAGGAAAGACATTGCACAAGTTTGCACCTCCCCAAGAATATGTCATTGATAGGAATCAAAACACTTTTCCTTATATTTTTTGATGAATGAAAAATGAGTAGAGGAGAGTGACCTGAGTTGGCATCTTCCACCTAGACGTGACTATATTGACACGTTTCCTTATATTTGTCTTCAATAGTTATTGAGATTAAATGATATTAATATGTGATTGTGGAAGTCTTGATGCAAAGATGGAAAGGGCAGATTTTTAGCAGAGTAAATAGATAAAAGCATTCACATCCGCTTTTTACAAAAAAATTCCATTTTACCATCTCAAAAACTACTTTATCATTTATACCATACCATTTTATAACACACCCAACATTCCAACTTTTATTTTCCTATTCAACTTATTAAAATAATATATACTACCCAATAAAATAAAATAATTCAAGCTTGCTACAGTGCCATCTTACCCAATAAAATATAATAAACATTATACAATTTTTGCTACAGTGTCATTCTACATTTAGGACAGCACTAGAGCACAATTGCAAATTTTTTTGCAATTGCAAGATCGAGTAACGTGGGTTTTTGGGCCTTTGTTGCTAAATTTCACCTACATATGACGTACGAGAGATCCAATACTAATGCTTAAGAGAAGGCTGGAAATGGATATCACCGAATAGTGGGTTTTGTTGATTTAATTCTCACCTACCACACTAAGCACTAATTTGGTCAATAGATGTTTCATGCAATAAATTTGAAACATTTCTAATATTTGTGAGTTGTGAAAAACAGTAATGAGTCCACCTAAAAGTGATCGAACACTTCAAAATTGTGACATAAAATTTGAATAGTGAAAAAACAATTAAGTCCATGTAAAAGTGACTGTTGACTTTTTATAGTCGAACACTTCAAAGTTGTTACATAAAATTTGTGGTAATAGAAGATCTATTACAACCAAAAAAAGAAAAAAGGGGCGCCATTTTTCTTGGAGAGTTTGATTCATTCTTCAACTTAATCCCCAATCACATATATAAACAAAAAACAAAAAAAAACTTAACCCCCAAGAAAGAGTCATTGCCGAATAAGATGTATGGGCTTATATATTTATTTATTTCTGAGAAGAGGACTATGGATTTAGAGAAAAAATAAAAACAAACATGCATGATTGTAACACGTATATAAAGGCCAAAAGGCCCAAAACCTGTTATCAAGCAGAATAAGTCTCTTCCTCCTCGTCATATGTTTCCAAACTATAAGCCTATAAGGTGTCTCAAAGTGTGAGTGTGAGGGAAAACTGATCTGTGAGTGAGACACATATCACAAAAGAGAGATGGAGAAGAGATTGTTAACAAAAGAGAGAGAAGAGAAAAGAGAGGGTTGTTGTTTAAGCATAACAACATGGAGATGGGGTCATGGTGAGTTTGTTCAAGAGGCCAAAAGAATAGGGTACTTAGCAGGACCTATGGTGGCTGTGAATTTGTCACAGTATTTTCTGCAAATTATATCAATTATGATGGTTGGTCACCTTAGTCAGCTCTCTCTCTCTAGCACTGCCATTGCTATCTCTCTTGCTGCTGTCTCCGGCTTCAGTCCTCTTGTAAGTCCATTCATATATCTAATTATCTATATATAGTTTTACTTTTTATCTCAATCTATGATTTTTTTTCCTTTTTCTGCTTTTTTTTTTTAATTTTTTTTTAATTTACTTTCATTGAATTTTTTTTTTCTTGGTTATAAGTTTTGGCCTAAGAAGATGTACAAGAGATATTCGAACCAACAGAGATACGATAGTTAAGATACTAATTAGTTTTGGGGTAAGATTGATTTAAATCAAGATCTTTTATAGATAAAGTTTGGCTACAACTTCACTCTATATCTTTTTTATTGGATGTGAAATTTGATAATTACACTTTCTTCTTTGTATCTCTCATACTTACAAAATTTTCAGAAGATCAAATATCAATAACTATGTTATCAATTAAATGTTTAAATTTTAAGTTTTTGTAGTTTAAAATTATGCATAAAAACTAAGTTTATGGATTGAATAATAAATAATACCCCATTGGCACGAAATTTGACATGCCTATTGAAAATATAAAGAAAATGTAATCCAACTATTAGATTTTCAAAATATATAATCATGTTAATTTTTTTATTGGGAGTTATAGTCAAACTTTATCTATCTTTTATTCAATGATAAGAGAGATTTTACCACCTTAGTTAATAAGATTTATCCCAGTGTACAAAGGTGGGTCTGAACTTCAAAAATTAGGAGGAAGTGTAAGTGTCAAGTTTTGAAATTGCAAAATACTAATGATTAATGAAGCTATCAGGCAATTTGTCTTGTAACTGATTATTATTTTATTTTGAAGGTTTTTGATAAGAAATGAATTTTTGTAACCACTCACTTCTGTGTTGTGGTTTAATTATTTTATTGGTCTAGAATATGAAGATAGTGAAATGACAACTACCATTCTGAAATACAGATACACTATTTTGTCCTATCATCATCAATATCTGTTGGAATAATCTGATTAAATTTTGGTCCCCTGAAACGTTCTCAGCCATCTTTTTTAGCTTGTCTATGATTTTAGTCTGTCTTTTTGTATTTTATTCTACTTTGTTTGATCGTTGCATGCAAAGGAATCTGTTGGCCTCACGTATAAAATTTAAGATTTCAAGGAATTTGAGGCTGAGATTGTTACAGCAATGAAAAACAACAAAACAAAAGAGCAGGTGCCACATGGTCATGAGTTTTATCCAAGGAAAGAGACCACATCTGCACTATATTCAAAAGGATTAGGCTAGTGCTCTAATCACACTGTCACACTTGGTAGTTGTTTATAAAGTTCAGATAGGACTTGGAATACACTTACAGTCTTACACGTCACACTAAATCAATATGCAATCAATACGGGCCATCACAATAGGAGATCGATGCTGTCTCCCATTGGCATTAGAGATGGATGGTTGAACACATGCATTGAAAGAACTATCAGAATACATTATTATGAGCTGAACCATTGGCCAATTTTCAGAAGATATAATAGTCCCACATGCATGAGAGCATGCACACCCAGAATCACAACAATAACAGAAAATGGGTTATTAAGTTGCTGCATTGAATTTGGAGTTAGCTGTCTATTCTAATAACTAACAGAATTCTTGTAATTTTCATATGCTAAACAGTATGGATTGTCTACTGCACTGGAAACTCTATGTGGACAAGCATATGGAGCTCAGCAATATCAAAAACTAGCAAATCAAACGTATACAGCTATTTTCTCTATAATTTTGGCCTGTCTCCCTCTGTCTCTTGTTTGGATCTACATGGGAAAGTTGCTAGTTTTAATGGGTCAAGACCCTCCAATTTCATATGAAGCTGGCAAATTCATAATATGGCTCATTCCTGCACTCTTTGCTTATGGAACTCTTCAAGCCCTTGTTCGATATTTTCAGGCACAAAGTTTAATCATTCCCTTGCTAGTAAGCTCTTGTGTTACTCTTTGTCTCCATATACCTCTGTGTTGGGTTTTAGTATACAAGTCTAGACTAGGACATCTTGGAGCAGCATTAGCCATTGGTATATCATATTGGTTGAATGTGATTTTACTTGGACTATACATGAAGTACACTAGTGCCAGTTCAAAAACCAGGGTCCCAATTTCTATGGAGATGTTCCGAGGAATTGGAGAATTCTTCCGTTTTGCAATTCCTTCTGCTGTAATGATTTGGTAAATTTTGTCCTCCCCTTTTTAACAGATGTAGTAGAGCGCTTTTGTGTTTTTTACTAATGTTCTCTCATGTGATCTTTCATAGCCTTGAATGGTGGTCATTTGAGCTGCTTATCCTGCTGTCAGGGCTTCTACCAAATCCAAAACTTGAAACTTCAGTCTTGTCTGTGTGGTATGTTTCTATTAGTCTTTCAAAAGTAGAACAACTTAATTCCCATCATTAATTGTAAATTACTTATGCAAAGAATATTACAAATTTTACTACATAAATGTTACAAACTGGTATGTCTATTTTTTTACACAACAAAAATATTTATTATGTTGTTGACGTGGCACCAATCACTCATTAACATGTTAGTTTGTAAGTTTTCTTATAATAAAATTAATAGTAGCTTTAGCAATTTACATTGCAAGTTGTTGTTTGAAATTTAATTTTGTCTCTATTTACATCCAAAAAAATCCATACTATAAAGAGATGATTTCATTAAATGGGATGTAACTATTTTTTGACTTTTCTAAACAGTTTGTCTACCATCTCAACACTCTACATGATACCGGATGGAATTGCTGCTGCAGCAAGGTTTGAACTGATGCACATTCTTATATATAACTAGTTAACTACAGATATGACAAAAGATATAGATATATGTACACATATGTATAAATTATTGCTAACTCAAGAGTTATCATTAGGAGAGGACGCTATAGGTTGAAACTTTCAAAAATAATTATTGCTAACTCTTTACATGTATATTTTTTTCCTTTTTCTGTTTTTGAGAATATAGCACTAGAGTTTCAAATGAATTAGGAGCTGGGAATCCACAAGGAGCGCGTTCAGCTGTCGCTGTAGTGATGTCTATTACCGTTGCACAGGCACTCATATTAAGCTTAGCCCTCTTTGCCAGCCGCGGTGTTTTTGGTTATGTTTTCAGCAATGACATAGAAGTAGTAGACTATGTCACAACCATGGCTCCTTTAGTATGTCTATCAGTTATACTGGACAATTTACATGGTGTTCTTTCAGGTTAATTGCTTTATACACCTCTCTTGGTAACATGTAATTACATTTCAGTGTATGGATTTATGGGCAGCTGAGCTCAATCTAGTGTTTCTTCATATTTCAGGTATTGCTAGGGGATGTGGGTGGCAGGACTTAGGTGCTTATGTCAACCTCGGCGCGTACTATCTATGTGGACTTCCGGTTGCTGCCATATTGGGTTTTTGGCTACAGATGAGAGGACAGGGCCTTTGGATTGGTATACTGGTTGGTGCTTCTGTGCAGGCATTACTGCTCTCTATCATAACAAGTTGTACAAACTGGGAAAAACAGGTCTACCCTCCACTTATAATTCCTTTTAGCCTTCAATTTTAGTGTAGTCTATATTCTAATTTGTCCCCTTTCCTTGCATTTGACAATTTTGACATCTCAATATATCAAGGTCTTTTAGATTTTGCAAAAATTATTGGCCTTAAACGAGTTATATTGATGTTGCAGGCAAGTAAGGCAAGGCAGAGAATGTTGGAGGGAAGATCTTCAGTGGAAAATAGATTAACATGACTGACTCTTGATCAACTATATTATCTTATTCCGAAGTTGTAAGAGAAATATAGTGCTTAAACTAATAAGATTTGTAGATTTTTTGCCGGCTACACTTAGAAGCATGCATTGAGTGTTTTTTACAAAATAGAAGCAAAGAGAGCATGCCAACATTATTGTTTTTCCCTACGCAGGGTGATAACAAAAGAAGAGTTAAGGATCTGTTTAGAATCTGCTTATTTTGCTAAAATTAAAAACTTTTTGATGAAAATACTGTAGATAAAAGTAACAGTTATCTGAAATAATACAGCGGGACTCATGAAATATAATACCAAAAAGTGCAGTGAAACTCATGAATAGTAACAAAAATAAGTTGAATAGTAAAATAAATTGGCAAAAATAATTTTTGCCAAACAAACACTTGTGTACAACTAGACCCCAGAGATCTATATTCCACCGTAACATAAAATAGACTGAAATATTGATAGTGAACTTATTTTGTATTACAACTTGGGTTTTTTTTTTTTTTTTTTTTTTTTTTTTTGCAAGTGCTTCAGGATGCAGTTTAAAGGCAAAAAAATTCTTATTTCCAAACAAGAATATTTCTAAATAGATCCTAATTAATAGCCTTCCATATAAGAAATATAATTTGACTAAAAAAATTATTAAAAACTTAAAACAAGGGTATAAATTTTTTTTTTTTTTTTTTTAAGAAAAGGGTATAAAAAACTATTAAAAACTCAAAACAATGGTATAAAATCTATTCTAGAAAATTCTAAAAATGACAGCAATGACAAAAAATAATTTCCATAAATTTCCGTAACTTTATCTCATGCCAAGCTATATAAAGAAGGTTGAGAAATAGTTTTCCTTCTAATCATTTTTTTTTTTTTTTCATATTATCAAATATAGGAAAATGCGAAAAACTATTTTTACAAAAGGTTTTCCACCAAGCATAACTTCATTCGTATAAGAATTCTAATTTGAAAATTACTATATATTCCTCCAATGACCTTGGACGACATTTTACATCATACACCTTCATTCGTAAAGAACTCATACTCGAGTTAACATTCTGGAATTGATATCTTCGAGAACAAATATCTTTATACTCCAATCCCATTTGTCTTCTTTTTCATACTTGCAATCCATCAAGTGATCTAACAAAGCAAATTTATATTCTTTTTCAATAGTTTCGAGGCAATTGAAAAAATCAATGTATTGTATTGTTTATCAAAAAATAAAAGTATGTATTACTTTGTTGTTCACAACAATTTGATTATCGGCTTATTGGTCATGGTTGTACTATTTGATTTGATTTCAAATTGATCTTCTTCAATTGTCTCCACATTCTTGAGCCAGGATCTTTTCCATAATAGGATTTTTATTAATTTTCTTTAGAATCTTCATCTTTTCTTCTCTGACTTTTGTATAATCTTTAAGCAAGATATTCTCTTTATCACATAATTATTCAAATTGTGCCTCTTGTTCTTATTCTTCAAAATCACCATTTTCCCATCCTATTGTTTTGAAGCTTTAATTTCAAAATTTGGCCTCACATACTCAACCTCAAAAATTGTATCTTCCTTTGATATGTGAAAGATATAACTCAAACTATTAATCCCCACATATGAATTTAGATGCTTAAACTCGTAACTTATACAATGCAAAATCTCATAATAATCACAATAGACAAAGAAATCTTTTTTTTTTTTTTTCCTTTTTCATTATTGTCAAGAACAAATTTCACACTTATCTCAACGCACTATCATCTTGAATGCAATCCCACCATTTGGCCATATCACTCTCTAACTTATATGAAACAAATTTTACTTTTTCTTCTTCAGATACCTCTGCTCAATAATCAAAATAATCTTCCAATTCCAGAATTTAGTCAATAAATACCATTTATGCATTATTTTATTTTAAAAAATTGTTGTATCTAAGAACGCATCCACAAATAGCCGCCTCAAGGTAGATCTCCAGTGCAATTTTTCTTATTACTTCCACAATTCTTATTGGTGTAAATCCTTTTACCAACAAAAATAAATAAATAAATACCATTTTAACTTTAATCATAGGAAGAGAATGGTTAGTGCACGACTAGATCATGAAACAGTTTGAATACTCAAGGTAGAGCTTTGGATCTATAACCAAAAAAAAAAGAAGGTAGAGATTTTTTTTCCATCTATAAAATAGAAAACATGAGAATGAAATTTTATTGTTAGTGAACTTGTTTTCTTTTTAAAATTTATAGCCAATTTAAAAGCAATAAAAAAAATCTTAATTTCCAACAAAATTTTTAAACAGATCTTAATTATTAACCTTGCATACAAGAACACTAATTTAATTCAAAAAATACTCATAAACTCTCTTAAATAAGAAAATAAAATTCTATACTTCTATACTTAAAAATTCCAAAAACTATAAGAAAATTCTTCCAATGATCGTATAAGATATCCTGCAACACTTTCTACTGGTAGATTAAAAATAATAATAATAATTAAAAAAATCAAAAGAAAAAAGTCTTGAAAATTCCATTGATTCTTTATTTTAAAAAATAAAAATAAATAAATAAATTCCTTCAACTTAACAAGTGAACACAACTAATTTTTAAAAAATCTGCCCCTCAAATTTTTTTTTTTTTTATTAATCTGTGTTTGAACTGAAAAGCAGATATATAATTTTAAATATTTTTATAAATTTTACTAAAATAAATAATTAATGTATGGCTAAGGACATATATTAACCAGACTCTATTTATATATTTTTTTTTTTAAATTTGTTTTCGTAACATACTACAAATTACAATACAAAGCGGCAATACGGCGGCGGTTCAGACACAACAATCAAAACCCCAAAACCCCTAGCCATCAAAAGCTCTGACAATCTTCAGCCTCTTACCACAGCACCAAAATTGGTTCGCCAGACAAAAGAAAGAAAAGAAAAGAAAAAAAATGGGCAGAGCCGAGAAAGAGCAACTGAACAAAACCCTGAATTCCCACCTCAACACCATCCATGAAACCTTACAGGTTTGCTATCTATAATCAATTTCATTCAACACCCTTTTACATATATATCTATTTATGGTTTTGGTTTTGGATTTGGAGGGTCTTTGTGTGGATTGATATCATGTGGGTTTGTGTTGTGTTGTGTTGTGATTGTGTGGACTAATAATAAACTATGCATTTAGGTGTTGCATCAAAGCCCAGCTTCTTCTCTTGACAAAGTGAGCTGGGAAGAGGTGATCAAAATGGGTGACCAAGTCTCCAAGCAAGCTACCATGGGTATTCTGCTATCTATTCTATAAATATTTCAGCTTTTTTACACTCCATTTTGATTTTGGTGAGATGGGTTCTTGTTTATTTTGAGGTATATGTTGGACATCCTTAGTCAATTGTTAAAAATATTTTATTTTGGTTTGTAAATAAATTAAATAAATAAATAAAAGAGAGAGAGAGAGAGAGCTTTGCAATCATTCAATGTTTAGATGCTGATTGCACTAATATGTATCACACATAAGTCGGTTTATGGTTAAAACAAAAGGTGACGCACAGGTAACAGACAGATACCAAAACACAAAAGTTAAAGTCGGCTTGTGTACTGAAATAATTTAAGCCACAAATTGTCAAGCAGGGCCATGTTAAATAAAATAGAAAATTTTATTGCACTATTAATTATTGAGTACTTCCGGAACATGGAGAATAGTGCTTTCTCATCTTACATTTATAGTAGGGTTCACTCATTAAATTCATGGTGGAGTTCACCGTGTATATGAGAGGAAAGAGCACCAATTCTCTGTGCTCCGGAAATACAGAAGAATATTTCGTATTACAATCCAAACACACCACCTTTTGACACTATAGTTAAAATTGTGAAATGGTGTTTTGAAAATACAATTTTAGTCCATGTGGTAGTATATATACAATGAGTATGTAATAAGGAGTGTGTGTGATAATCAGTACCCTAATAAAATAGGGATGGCTACATAGTCTATGCAGCTCAACCAGTTGGTACATTCTGGTATTTTTAATAAAAACATCTAGGGTTTAAATTTTTTTACCCCAACCATCGATTTATTATATATATTATCTGGAAATTTTTATTATTATTTTGAAGGAAACAGTCTTGTCGAACTGAACCTTGGAAGTTTAGTTTTGAGATAGATGGGTATAAAGAGTCCCAAGTCCTAACACATATTTGATGGACCATCTTCTTAGTTGATCTAATTTTTTGGCACCAAGCATGGTTGATATGCTTAGATCCCCTTTTTTTTGTAGGACTTAGATCCCCTGAACGCCAAGCATTCCAATACCCATTTAAAGTTCGAAGAAGAAAGAGCCAATTCCCAATACGGAACCATTATTTGTGAAAAGATGAAATCATATATTATTAAGTAATTAAAAGAAATATAAAACGATAAAATTTTATAGGAGAAGATTTTAAATAAATAAAAAATTCAGAGTAAAATCAGATTGTTATGTTATTTTTGTTGAACTATGATTGTGGAACTACAACACCTGCCCTTTTCTGGCCTCCCAGATAAAATTTCACTTTTATATTTAATGAATTCTATTGTTAACTAATTTCTTAACTTTTCACTAAAACCAACAAAAATTTCCTAAATTAACGTAATTTTTTAACATTTTATAGGAAAAAGTTCAACTCCACAGCCTAAAAGATATGTGGCCATGAAATAGGAATTAAGTAGAACATAATTGACTAGGTAGTAGAGTCATGGAAACACCTCTTTCTTCCATATTTTGGACCTTAACTCCATGGAACAATATTCTTACTACTGCTGAAACATGGAAGAATTGAAATCTTATATCAAAACATTATGCATGGATGATATAAAATGCCTAAACAAGAATTTTTGAACAACATATAACTTGAGCTAGTACTCACTACAAACAAATTCCATTAATGAAAGATGTATGTCCATTGAAAAATAAAAAATACTCATGTCGAATGAAATGGTTGTTGCTAGTTTGGAGCTATCTTCCTTTAACCCACTATGTGGCGATTAGGGGTGATAATGTATGACATGACCCATGAATACAACAGGATTTTTTTGTGAATTAGTGTTTAGTGTCATTGGGTTCATGTCAAAATGGGTGGACATGCTTTAACACGATTAATAACTAATCAATTTCGTGTTGACTTGTTTAACCTGCAAATGCAATTACCCTGACATGACTCAATTAATATAAGTAAATGTCATTTTTATCTAACATAAATATGAATTCTAAATATAATTGAGTACTTTAAAATTTTTTAATGGTTTATTGATAAATTATTCATTAAAAATCTTAAGTCCGTAAACCTTTTTTTTTTCTTAAATTATCTATTAAATGGGTTGTGTTTCACTAAATAGTGTTTGTATTGAGGGGTTTTGACACAACTATTAAATGAGTTAGGTTAGAGTTAAACAATGTATTTAATTACCCTTACCTCGACACCACATGTTCACAACCTCCTAACACAAATTGCCACCCTTATAGGTGATTGAATAGATCATTCATGTGTAATTTTGTTTATGTGACTTTTTTAATGAGTCATGTGACTTGTTTATATAATACACATGGATGGTCTTATAAATTATCATGTAGTAGGTTGGAGGAAATAACTCAAAACTAATTTGAGGCTAAACTCTGTGTCACAATAATTTTGCAACATTTCTAAATTAACATGACACGTTATTAAAAAAAATATTAAATTAGAGATTGTGGTGGGCCATAATATTGGAATATTGTAAATTTTTTTTTTTTTTTTTTTGGTAGAAGTAAAATTATTGTGACTCATTGCTAGGTAACGGATTGGAATTGGATGATATTTTTTTGAGAGAAAAGTTGATGCTCTAAAGGTATTGGTTTAAGAATTACTTTTAAAAACTTTGTATGAAAAAAAAAAAAATCTAACTTTTATTTTTACCATTTTTTATATTTTTCACAAAAATAGTATTAAAATTTTTCTAAAATAGTCTATTAACAGATTACTTAAAGGCGCCTTTTTTTTAATTTTTTATATTTTCGTAAAAAAGAAGTATTAAAATATTAACAAATAAAGAAAACTACGCAAAAATTGGAGCTGGTCTTTGTTCCCAGAGGTAATTCCACGGATATATACCATACCTGGCCCTGGAAATATCAAAAAGTGCAGGACTCTCTCCTTCTCTGTTTTTTCCTTGGACCTCTCATATTCCACGTTTGAGCTACTGAGGCGGCTAAGAGACAGAGAGAAAGACATGGAAGAGAGTTTATTAGCAAAAGGGATCAAAGAAGAGAAAAGAAAACCAGAAGCTCCATCTCTAACATGGGTTACTTTCACTGGGGAGCTCAAGAGGTTGGGATTCTTGGCTGGTCCTATGGTGGTCGTTACTCTATCACAGTTCTTGTTGCAGGTCATTTCATTAATGATGGTGGGTCATCTGAGTGAACTTGCTCTCTCTAGCGCTGCTATAGCCATCTCTCTTTCTGCAGTCACTGGCTTCAGTCTTCTTGTAAGTCTTTGTTGTTATCTACTTAGCCTTTATTTGCTTATATACATGTTTTTCTTTCCTTATATACATTTTTAAAGTCTCACTTTTTAACCAACTTTTAGTAAATAAATAATAACAAAAAAAAAAAAAAAATCCAATGCAACATTTAGTTTCTTACTTTCATGCATATTGGATTAATTCTTGTTCAAATTTTTTTTTCTATAATATTAGTACAAGATATTTTTAAGCTCACCTTGGAAAAACATGAAACTTTTTTCTTTGAGTTTTTGTGATTACCCTTGTGACAAGATTCTTGGTTCATTTTATGTGATTTGAACTCACTGCAATTTGAGTTTTTGTGATTACCTCTTCGGGGCAAGGCAGGTCATGCCGGGTAGGAAATTAATTACTTTTCAACTTAACCGGGACTAGGGGTAATTGGAGATGTCAGATGAGGGAATGGTGACTTGGGTAGCCTTATAATGTTTCATCTTTGGGTACCAGATTCATAACAGTTTAGTAAACTAAACCACTTCCATGTTTTGTTAATGAATCACTAAACATGTCTATAAGTTTCATTTTGTTCTTTCAATATTTGTGTGATTTATGTAATGATCAGCTTCTTGTCATAATGGATTGGACTAACATTGCTCAACTTGTGATTTGGATAACATTTATGAATACTAGTGCAGAAAAACATTTGTCATGATTTGGATGAGATTTAATAATTAGTCTCACTGAATGGCAGTGACACACTGTCAAAACAAAAAAAGAAAAAAAAGTCAAATGGCAGTCACATGTATGAGTTTCAATAAGCCAGAGCTACGAGAAGATAGGGGTGAAGTCATGCACTTAACAAAAATATATATTGGATGATTTAAATGTTCTAAAGGCCAAAAAAATTAAATTTGTGGACCTAATTACTGAGATGAAAGACTTTGAACATATCTATTTCAAATAACTAACTGGAATTTCTATTTTGTATATGGTAAACAGTTAGGAATGGCCAGTGCGCTAGAAACTCTATGTGGGCAAGCTTATGGTGCTCAGCAATATCAAAAAATTGGAATTCAAACTTACACTGCTATATTTTCTCTAAACCTTGTCTGTCTTCCTCTGTGTTTGCTATGGATGAACATGGGAAAGTTACTAAGTTTGATAGGCCAAGACCCTCTAATTTCACATGAAGCTGGGAAATTCACAATGTGGCTTGTTCCTGCAATCTTTGCTTATGCGACACTTCAACCAATCATTAGATACCTTCAGACACAAAGTCTAGTCAAGCCAATGCTTATAAGCTCTTTTGTAATTCTATGTTTTCACATACCACTATGTTGGGTTTTAGTATTCAAGTCTGGACTGGGAAACCTTGGAGCAGCTTTAGCTATGGGAATTTCATATTGGTTAAATGTGATTTTGCTTGGATTATATGTGAAGTACTCTTCTGCCTGCAAAAAAACCCTTGTTCCAATTTCTAAGGAGCTGTTCCAAGGAATTGGGGAGTTTTTCCGCTTTGCTATCCCTTCTGCTATAATGGTTTGGTAATTGTTTTCATTTACTCCAGTTGTAAAGAAAAGAGTTTGTATGTTCATCTTTAATATTGTTTTTTTTTTTTTTTTTTTTGTTTGATGATTGCAGCCTCCAGTGGTGGTCTTTTGAGCTTCTTATACTGTTGTCTGGTCTTTTACCTAATCCGCAACTAGAAACTTCAGTTCTTTCTGTGTGGTAAGTTTTCTTGTAGTATTTCATAACAAGAACACTATGGATCTTCTACAAATTAATTAGATTATCCATTCCTAAAAAAAATCTGATTGTTCTATTTTATTGTCAACTTTTTTTGCAGTCTCAATACGATTGCAACACTCTATGCAATACCTTATGGACTTAGTGCTGCAGCAAGGTTTGATAAATCAAAACTATGTATACATATATTCAAAGACATCTATATATTGTGAATATTACTAGTGTTTATAATGGTTGAAATTGCATATCTCTAATAATGTATGCTAATTTCTTTTTGTTTAGTACTAGAATTTCAAATGAATTAGGAGCAGGAAACCCAAAAGCTGCTCGTGAGGCTGTCTTTGCTGTATTGATTCTTGCAGTCACAGAGACAAGTATAGTAAGCACAATCCTTCTTGCAAGCCAGAGTGTTTTTGGTTACACTTTTAGCAACGAGAAGGAAGTTGTGGACTATGTGACAACCATGGCTCCCCTGGTTTCTCTGTCAATTATACTGGACAGCTTACAAGGGGTACTCTCAGGTCAAAATTTTCTCTCTTTTGCCAATGAGTGTTGTCTGCTAAAAATGTAAGTTTTTGCTGAGTTCTATCTGGTGTTTGTTAACTCAGGTGTTGCTAGAGGATGTGGGTGGCAACATATAGGGGCTTATGTCAACTTGGGGGCATTCTATCTTTGTGGAATTCCAGTTGCAGCGGTTCTGGGTTTCATGACAAATTTAAGAGGAAGAGGCCTATGGATTGGAATACAAACTGGTGCTTTTGTTCAGACAGTTATGCTCTCTGTTATAACAAGTCGCATAAATTGGGAAAAACAGGTCTATCCTCTACTCTTATGACTTGATGCTTTTGATCTTAGTCTAGCGTTTGTTTCCCATTTGCTCCATTTGGTTGCCAAGAAATTGGAAGAAGGAAAAGAGAAAAAAATTTTAGATTGTTCAATGAGTTAGAATTTTTAATGCAACTCAAACCATGGGTTTATTAAAATATTAATCATTCATGATTAAATGAATGGTTAAGATTTTGTTATGTCATTAGGTCATAATCATTTAAATAAAAATAATGAAGCAAAATCTAAACTATTTGTCAAAGAAAGAATGATTTGAATTTTAAGAACTCTATGGTGGAGTTTCCTTAGGAACTCTTGCGGTTTCTAATAACCTCGATGGCCCTAAATGGTTATCAAATTCCCAAAGTCATTCCTTTTCTTCCATCTCTTGGTAGGATTGGATTTGCCTCTATTTCGCAATTAGGCAGAGCACTTCTCCAAATAAATGGGATGAAGGACAATATCACTCTGAACCTCCTAATGATAGTCAATCACAATTACAATGTTTTAGAGTGTCAAATTCTTTAAGATTTTTGATCAGTTCTACCCGTAGTGTTCCTTATTAAGGGGTTATTTCTGTTGTGTTTCTTGATATTTCAGGCAAGCAATGCAAGGGAGAGGATATTTGAGGGGAAACTTCCACAAGATGATAATGAGAATGAGCAGAGAATTTTGGTGAGCTAAATAATGTTATTATTACTGTTGTAACTTGTAAGGAATAAGGAGGAACATTGATTACATGAATGATCTTATCGACCTTTTTTTTCTTTGTTTTATTTCTTCTTCCTTTCTTTTTTCCCCCTCTTTTAATGGTGGCAGTGACATCCTTAAATTTGGTTTACATTCTAGAGGAATCTATATGGGATTGGCATAACCATATGGAAAAATATTTTCCTTGCCAAAACATGTAGGAACTCTGTCTGCAGCTAAATTAATAAATTGTCCCTCATAAAAAGATTAAAATAAAAATTTGGTTCACAAATACTAAACCATTCTCTATAGATTATAAGGATTTCAATTGCAATTAAAGATTACTATTTACAAACCTAGAATCCAATCCTCTTGGCACTTCATGGTAGATTAGAGGAACAGTTTTTCTTCAAAACAAGCTATAGGTAGTTATCAAAACCTGCACCTTCTCTTCTTTTTTCTTTTTTTGGGTAGAAGCTTAGGCCCCAAAACCTACATCAGGCAAGGTTTTTGTTTCTATGTTTATCTTTTCAATGAGCTCATGAATTAATCTGTTTGTAATTTTCAAATTATGTTCATTGTTGTGTAGGTTGACCAAACCAAAGTAGTCAAGTTTTTTAGCTATGTACCTTAAATGTTCAAAAAAAATTATAAATTTATTATAATGTCTAAGGTGTTCTCTGAAATATTAATAAGTAGTCAAGGGTTTGCTGGGGCTTTTGTTGTGGGTGTAAAATCAAAGGTTTGAAATGTTGGGGTGTAAAATCTAATCACCCCCAAACGTTAGGGGTGCACTTTGCAATTTACCTTTTTTTTTTTTCCTTGTTATGTTGTAATCTTTCATCTTTGACCTCATAATTATATTGCTGACATTATATTAGAGTTATTATGAATATGTTATGGCCAAATCAGGCCACACCTCTTCTCAAAAAAAAAAAAAAAAACCGTTATTGGGCCAATAATAATAAAATTGGAACATGACCGGATTTTTTTTTTTTTTTTTTTTTTTTTTTTTTTTCTGAGGAAGGGAACCCGACCAGTTAATTTGTCCAAATCTACATAAAATATAAGGAAAGGTGAATTTATTGGACCAACTGCAGAGTGTAGACTATAAAAATTAATTACTAGACTACAAACTTAAGTATTTATCTATTATTTTATTTTAAGTTTTTTTTTTCTTTTATTATATACGGATAAAAAAAAATGTTGGAAAGTGTGTTAATTTTTATTTATTTTTATACTTAAGAAAAAAATGGGTAACATTAGATTGACCCATCAAAGCCCAGGTAAAGGTCATAGAAATAAGGATAAAACTTAGGTACAATACCTTAGGTGTTGTTCTTTAGGTTCCCATCTTAAGATTATGTCATGTGGCTACTTAACTAAAAAATACACTTTCATCTCATAAGAAAAAATCCACATGTCAAAATTTTAAAAGAGAAATCTAAGGAACAGCAACTAAGTCTTACCCTACAAATAATAACCCATTTTGGTTTAATAAGTTTTTGACCTTTACTCAATCAAATTAAACTCAAACTCAAACTCATCAGATCCAACCTATTTTCCAAAGCTACAACAATCAAGCAAGATTAGTTTATCCACTTTGCAATCTATTTAGTTCATGTTCAATGCACAAGCAAGATTAATTTCCTGCATAAACAAATGTACTCTCGATTCCACTCTGCTCAGCTTGGTATCAAATTCAAACTCACATTGTACTACAGCTGTAACCATTTTGTTTGGTATGAATTTTTTTTTGGGGGGGGGGGGGGGGGTGTGGGGGGGAGTCTTGTAGTAGGATACGTGAACGCCTTATTATGATCCCAATTACAAAAAAATTATTAAGTGTACCGAAAATATGGTGACGTGATACTCTCAACTCTTAAATAATAGCGGATCTCACAAACTCAAATACTTACAAGTTCATCGATTATTGTTCTTTATCTTCAATTTATAACCCTTAATGGTTTTCATCTATCCTAATAAAAGGTACAAGGACAACGTCAATACCGATGGAAAGAGATGAATCCCATGGTTCAAATATGACAACATGATTGTAACAGAATATGTACAGAACCTGTTATGGCAATGTAGTTCTGTTTATATCAAATTCCCTATTATCAATATATTATGACAACATGAGTCATGAGATTTTAAATATTTACAGTCATAAAACTCATGTAATACCTGTATAAGATAGAACTTCTACTGGGTTACCTTGATATTGCAAGCAAGGCAAGATAGAGTATTGTTAAAGATCTTCAACAAATGGATTAGTGTGAGCAAGCAGAGGATTTTGACAAATTAATTTTCATATTTTTATTACATAAGTTGTAATAGAAGAAATTAGAAAAAGAAAAAAATGTTGTAATAGAAGTCCAATGGTCTTTTTTAGATATATCAATGTAGAAATCATGAATTTAGGAATTCTTCTATAGTTTTTCTTAGAGAATTTCAACCTATGGCTGTCTACTCTTAATGATAGCTCTTTATCATCAAACCAATACATCAATCTTTTATCATTTGATTAAAAAATGAAGATTCCTTTTTGTAACAATCCAAGGAAAATCGTTAGTCATATCTACGCTATACCTTAGAAGGACTAATCACAATTAAGACTCTTTATAATTTTTAATAAAGCCTAGATCTACCCAGTAAATATCCGATATGGGACTTATCACTCACCCACACACATCACATAATCAATCAAATTAGAGCATCACACTTTTCCTTTGTTTTTTATGCTACAATAAACTCCATTGATATTTTGGCCGTAAGCTTACATATAACTTCCGTTTTTTTTAATGTTATATATATTGAAAATTAAATCAACCTCCATTGATATTTTATGAAATGGCATTTCCCTTCACCAAACATTTCAACCCCCCCCCCCCCCCCCCCCCCCCCCCCCCAAAAAAAAAAATTCAAGAAACGATAGTCCCACTTTTACAAATGTAACATATAAATTGCAATCCATTTCACATCAACACTGCATCTTCTTTTGCTGAGAACATCAATGCTGCATCTCCATCCCATCAAATAGAATAGTATGTTATGATAGGAAAGTCAGGATTTACCCTTTTTTTTTTTTTTTTTTTTTGGCATATTTCATAAAATGACATCTCTCTCCAATCGTTTGAAAAAATGACACTTTCATTATTGAGGTTCTATAAATACAACAAATAAGTTCGTTTCCACTCAAATTATTACTTTTCTTACAAAACATTATATTACATGTGACTTGGGACTGTCATGCGAATGGAATGAACTTATCTATTCCGTTTATGAAATTGGGATTTTCATCTCTTCAAATATGTTTGGCTCGAATGGTACTCAAAACTCATCAGATTCAACCCATTTGCCAAGGCAGCAACAACAAGCAAGCAAGATTAGTTTATCCATAATTAAATGCATTGTTCAATGCACGAGCAAGATCAATTTTCAGCCTAAACAGATGGAGTTATCTATTCGATTTATGAAAATGGGATTGTCATCTCTTCAAATGTTTGGTTCGAGTGGTACCTTTCCTGGTTAGAATTCTTGGGATGCCAGCTTGTCCCCCCACTTGCCATATAAAATAAATTGTACACTCTCACTGAAACTAGTAAGACAACTTATAGAAAATATATAAACTGTGGCCCTTCTTCTGCACCATGCAGACAAAATTGGCTGTTTTGTTAATTATTGGGTAGGTCGATGTCCTGTCATAGACAGATAAAATATGTAGTACTAGCTAGTAAACTAGTAACATGCTAGTGCCTTTAGACATTTTTTTTGTTGTTGATAAAAGTACCTTTAGACTTTAGTGCTATTAACATGTCAATATTATATGATTGCCTTTTAGAAAAACTCTTTACGACTCTGTGATAATGAGTGCTGTCTTATGTCAATTAAAGTGCTTTCAGTTCAACACAGTGCCAACTAGCAAATTAATATCCCCTCAAAAAAAAAAAAATTAACAAATTAATAGTAAGTTCCAATTAACTCATCGGGTGAATTTTTTATTTTTAAAATATTTGGGCTCAATTTTTACCTACACCAAAACACCAATCAGTTTAACAAAAGGCAAAAACTGATTGGTGTTCTGGTCTGATCATAATAATGAGCACAATCATTCGAAGCGGACACCCTATGATGAAACTCTATAATAAAAAAAACTAGCAAATTAGTAATGATTTTCTTGGTTATTGATGAGATATATCATATATGGGGAACCTATTGACTATTTTGTAAATTATGATGGTATATTCCATATTTTAGTGTTAATCGGTGTCTTTAAAATATTTATTAATAGATCATTTTAGAAAAGATACCACTGTCATAGAAAATAATAAAAATTTTTATTTTTTAAGTAAGCTATTTCTTTTTTCCTTTTTCATAAAAAGTTTATAAAAATATTTAGCATCTCCCTATAAATAATATAATATAGTCAATCACAACATAAAAGGAATCATTAGCATTAGCATTTTTTGTTTGTTTCGAAATTAGCATTTTTAAAAAAATTCAAAAAATTATCTTTTTACTTTCTTTATTTAGCTTCACGTGATATAGAATTGTTTTCCTTATTTAGATACATGTGAGATAGAGATGTTTTTTAGAAAATTTTAGCCAAAAACAATTTCTCATATCAAGCTAAATAAAGAAGTTTTTTTCTTTTTAAGAAGATAAATAAGGAAGTTAAGAGATAGAGGAAAATTTGAAAAACTATCTTCACATCAGTTTTCCATTAAAATAAATATAAATACTCTTGTCATCTTTTTATGGTGGAAATTTATCATGTATGATTCTTCATGTGTGTAGCCAAAATAATAGGGTCATATATATGCAGTATGCTAATGATCATTATAAATCCTGTTATAACCATCATAGTAAAATTTCAACGATCTCGTGAATGTTGTGTTTGTGTGCGCCTTACACAAGCAAATTTTTCTTCTTTTTACCTTTTCTTACTTTATATTAGTAGGAGAAGAACATAATTTACTCAAGTTCGGTGCACATGGAACAACATCCAACCAATCTTAAAAAAACAAAAAACATAAGAGCGTGTCGTGTGCAAACTCTTTTGTAATTTGGATCCTGTGAAAACACAAAGAATATTAATGATTGTAAATCAAGAAAAATCTATTTGAACTCGCTAAGGCCTTTTCAAACTTATTTGGTAAGATTTGACAAAACAAAATTTCATGTGGAAAGGTCCAAAACATACATTGGGTTAAGTGCGTGTGTGTGTATATATATATATATATATAAACATGTATAAAATATTGAAAAACAAAAGGGCCAACTCAGAATAAAACACAAGTACATACAAGCACAATAGAAAAGGGGAGAAAGTTTGTGGACATAATTTTTGTGCCACAGCTCTTGTTATAACTCAGGTATGGTTGACTTTGTGGTGTTGGAAAAATATGAGACTCATTAACAAAACTAATAGATTAAGTTTGAGAGATGAGAGGAAATTTATTGATGATTGATAGAGCCCAGATGTGGAACTCAATCCACTATCCTAAGAAGTGATTTCGCCCCACTGGATACAATTTATCTTTGGTGCAAAACTGGCTCCAACAATCACCTCCCAAAATTCAATTGGCTGCATGCACTCACAAACCTAAGCTTTGAACTCGTATTGATGCCCAAATTAAGTTGAGAAAACAGATAGAGAGACAGAATCACAGAAGTATAATCCATTGTAAATTTTCAGCTACCTCAAGTGAACCATTGCTTTGGTATATATAGGGTCACATATGAGAAAATTAAGGAAAGACGTTGCACAGGTTTGCACATTCCATCTAAAAAATTATTAAATACTCCGAGAGTACCATAAATGCATATTCCCCCCACTCACATGAATTGTGAGTCCCAGCATAAATTTAATTAGTAAAACCCACAGTTATGTGAGAGGAGGAAGTACGTATTTATAATACTCTGAGAGTATCCAATAATTACCCCATCCCCAAGAATATGTCATGATAAGAATCAAAACACATTTTCTTATATTTTTTTATGAACAAAAAATGGGTAAAGGAGAGCGACCTGAGTTGGCATTTTTTACCTAAGTGTGACCATAATGACACTTTTCCTTATATTTGTCTTCAATAGTTATTGAGATTAAATGATATTAATCTGTTATTGCGGAAGTCTTGATACAGAGATGGAAAGGGCAGATTTTTAGTAGAGTAAATAGATAAGAGAAGGCTGTATCACCGAATAGTGGGTTTTCTGGATTTAATTCTCACCTACCACACTAAGCACTAATTTGGTCAATAGATGTTCCATGCAATAAATTTGAAACATTTCCAATATTTGTGAGTTGTGAGAAATAGTAATAAGTCCACCTAAAAGTGATCGAACACTTCAAAATTGTGACATAAAATTTGAATAATGAAAAAACAATTAAGTCCATATAAAGTGATTGTTTACTTTTTATAGTCCAACACTTCAAAGTTGTTACATAAAATTTGTGGTAATAGAAGATCTATTACAACCAAAAAAAAAGGCGCCATTTTTCTTGGAGAGTTTGATTCATTCTTCAACTTTACCCCCAATCACATCCAAAAAAAAAAAAACCTTAACCCCCAAGCAAGAGTCATAGCCGAATAAGATGTATGGATTTATTTATTTATTTATGAGAAGAGGACGTATGGATTTAGAGAAAAAATAAAAACAAACATGCATGATTGTAAGTTGTAACACGTGTATAAAGACCAAAAGGCCCAAAACCTGTTATAAAGTAGAATAGTCTCTTCCTCCTCGCCATATGTTTCCAAACTATAAGGTGTGTCAAAGTGTGAGTGTGAGGGAAACTGATCTGTGAGTGAGACACAGATCACAAAAAAGAGATGGGGAAGAGCTTGTTAACAAAAGAGAGAGAAGAGAAAAGAGAGGGTTGTTGTTTAAGCATAACTGTACAACATGGGGATGGGGTCATGGTGAGTTTGTTCAAGAGGCCAAAAGAATAGGGTACTTAGCAGGACCTATGGTGGCTGTGAATTTGTCACAGTATTTTCTGCAAATTATATCAATTATGATGGTTGGTCACCTTAGTCAGCTCTCTCTCTCTAGCGCTGCCATTGCCATCTCTCTCGCTGCTGTCTCCGGCTTCAGTCCTCTTGTAAGTCCATTCATATATCTAATTATCTATATATAGTTTTACTTTTTATCTCAATCTATGATTTTTTTTCCTTTTTCTGCTTTTTTTTTTTTTTAATCTACTTTCAGGGATTTTTTTTTTTTTTTTTGGTTATAAGTTTTGGCCAAAGAAGATGGACAAGAGATATTTGAACCAATAGATACGATAGGATTTGAAACTGATTGGTCATTACTATCAGACTAAAATATTAATTAGTTTTGGGTAAGATTAATTTAAATCAAGATCTTTTATAGATAAAGTTTGCCTACAACTCCACTCATTATTTTTTTTTTATTGGATATGAAACAATCTATCATTAGATTACATTTTCTTTTTTGTATCTCTCATACTTACAAAATTTTTAGAAGATCAAATATCAATAATTATATTACTAATTAAATGTTTAAATTTTAAGTTTTTGTAGTCTAAAATTATAAAAACTAAGTTTATAGATCGAATAATAAATAATACCTGATTAGCACGATATTTGATATACCTGTTGAAATATAAAGAAAATGCAATCCAACTATTAGATTTTCAAAATATATAGTAATATTAATTTTTTTTTTTTTATCGGGAGTTATAGCCAAACTTTATCCATCTTTTATTCAATGATAAGGGAGATTTTACCAGTTAATAAGATTTATCCTAGTGTACGAAGGTGGGTCTGAACTTCAAAAATTAGGAGGAAGTGTAGTGTCAAGTTTTGAAATTGCAAAATACTAATGATTAATGAAGCTATCAGGCAATTTTGTCTGTAACTGATTTATTTTTTTGAAGGTTTTTGATAAGAAATGAACTTTTGTAACCACTCACTGCTGTCTTGTGATTTATTTATTGTATTGGTCTAGAATATGAAGATAGTGAAATGACAATTACCATTATGAAATGCAGATATACTATTTTGTCCTATCATCATCAATATCTGTTGAGAACAATCTGATTAAATTTTGGTCCCCTGAAACGTTCTCAGCCCTCTTTTTTAGCTTGTCTATGATTTTAGTCTGTCTCTTTGTATTTTATTCTACTTTGTATGATCGTTGCTTACAAAGGAATCCGTTGGCCTCACGTATAAAATTTAAGATTGCAAGAAATTTTTTGGCTGAGATCGTTACAGCAATGAAAAACAACAAAACAAAACTTTTATTGTAATATGAACCTATCAAGAAGAGGCACATTCCATATCAGAGCAGGTGCAAGATGGTCATGAGTTTTATCCAAGGAAAGAGACCACATCTGTGCTATTCTCAAAAGGATTAGGCTAGTACTCTAATCACACTGTCACATTTAGTGTGTGTTAGGCTCCAAATTAAAAAGCCAGCTTATTTTACTATTTAACTTATTTTTGCTACTATTCATAATCTCCATTGCACTTTTTGATACTATTCATAAGTTTCACTGTACTATTTCGGCTAACTTTTACCTTTATTTACAGCACTTTCAATAAAAAGTTTTCAGTTTCAGCATAATAAACGGATTCCAAACAGACCCATAGTAGTTGTTTGTAAAGTTCAGATTGGACTTGGAATACACTTACAGTCTTACACACGTCACACTTAATCAATATGCAATCAATACGGGGCATCACAATAGGAGATGCTGCTATTGGCATCTCTCATTGGCATTGGATGGTTGAACACATGCATTGAAAGAACTATCAAAATACATTATTATGAGCTGAACCATTGGCAAATCTTCAGAAGACATAATAGTCACACATGCATGAGAGCATGCACACCCAGAATCACAACTATAACAAAAAGTTGGGTTATTAAGTTGCTGCATTGAATTTGGAGTTAGCTGTCTATTCTAATAACTAACAGAATTCTTGTAATTTTCATATGCTAAACAGTATGGATTGTCTACTGCATTGGAAACTCTATGTGGACAAGCATATGGAGCTCAGCAATATCAAAAACTAGCAAATCAAACGTATACAGCTATTTTCTCTATAATTTTGGTTTGTCTCCCTCTGTCTCTTGTTTGGATCTACATGGGAAAGTTACTTGTTTTAATGGGTCAAGACCCTGCAATTTCACATGAAGCTGGTAAATTCATAATATGGCTCATTCCTGCACTCTTTGCTTATGGAACTCTTCAAGCCCTTGTTCGATATTTTCAGACACAAAGTTTAATCATTCCCTTGCTAGGAAGCTCTTGTGTTACTCTTTGTTTCCATATACCTCTGTGTTGGGTTTTAGTATACAAGTCTAGACTAGGACATCTTGGAGCAGCATTAGCCATTGGTATGTCATATTGGTTGAATGTGATTTTACTTGGACTATACATGAAGTACACTAGTGCCAGTTCAAAAACTAGGGTCCCAATTTCTATGGAGATGTTCCGAGGAATTGGAGAATTCTTCCGTTTTGCAATTCCTTCTGCTGTAATGATTTGGTAAATTTTCTCCTCCCCTTTTTTACAGATGTAGTAGAGCATTTTTGTGTTTTTTACTAATGTTCTCTCATGTGATCTTTCATAGCCTTGAATGGTGGTCATTTGTGCTGCTTATCCTGCTGTCAGGCCTTCTACCAAATCCAACACTTGAAACCTCAATCTTGTCTGTGTGGTAAGTTTCTATTAGTCTTTCAAAAGTAGAACGCTTAATTATCATCATTAATTGTAAATTACTGATGCAAAGAATATTACAAATTTTACTACATAAATGTTACAAACTGGTATGTCTATTTTTTAACACAACAAAAAAAATTTATTCATTATGTTGTTGATGTGGCACCAATCACTCATTAACATGTTAGTTTGTAAGCTTTTTTATAATAAAATTAATAGTAGCTTTAGCAATTTACATTGCAAGTTGTTGTTTGAAATTTAATCTTGTCTCTATTTACACCCAAAAAAATCCATACAATAAAGAGATGAATTCATTAAATGGGATATAACTATTTTTCGACTTTTCTAAACAGTTTGTCAACCATCTCAACACTCTACATGATACCGGATGGAATTGCTGCTGCAGCAAGGTTTGAACTGATGCACATTCTTATATATAACTAGTTAACTACAGATATGACAATAGATATAGATATATGTACACATGTATAAATCATTGCTAACTCTTTACATGTATATTTTTTCCTTTTTCTGTTTTTGAGAATATAGCACTAGAGTTTCAAATGAATTAGGAGCTGGGAATCCACAAGGAGCACGTTTAGCTGTCGCTGTAGTGATGTCTATTACCGTTGCACAGGCACTCATATTAAGCTTAGCCCTCTTTGCCAGCCGCGGTGTTTTTGGTTATGTTTTCAGCAATGACATAGAAGTAGTAGACTATGTCACAACCATGGCTCCTTTAGTATGTCTATCAGTTATACTGGACAATTTACGTGGTGTTCTTTCAGGTTAATTGCTTTATACACCTCTCTTGGTAACATGTAATTACATTTCAGTGTATGGATTTATGGGCAGCTTAGCTCAATCTAGTGTTTCTTCATATTTCAGGTATTGCTAGGGGATGTGGGTGGCAGGACTTAGGTTCTTATGTCAACCTCGGTGCGTACTATCTATGTGGACTTCCAGTTGCTGCCATATTGGGATTTTGGCTACAGATGAGATGACAGAGCTTTTGGATTGGTATACTGGTTGGTGCTTCAGTGCAAGCATTATTGCTCTCTATCATAACAAGTTGTACAAACTAGGCAAAACAGGTCTACCCTCCACTTATTATTCCTTCTAGTCTTCAATTTTAGTGTAGTCTATATTCTAATTTGTCCTCTTTCCTTGCATTTGACAATTTTGACATCTTAAAATATCAAGGTCTTTTAGATTTTGCAAAAAAACTATTGGCCTTTAACGAGTTATATTGATGTTGCAGGCAAGTAAGGCAAGGCAGAGAATGTTGGAGGGAAGATCTTCAGTGGAAAATAGATTAACATGACTGACTCTTGATCAACTATATTATCTTTTTCCAAAGTTGTAAGAGAAATATAGTGCTTAAACTAATAAGATTAGTAGATTTTTTGCCGGCTACACTTAGTAATATGCATTGAGTTACAAAATAGAAGCAAAGAGAGCATGCCAACATTATTGTTTTTCCCTACGCAATGTGATAGCAAAAGAAGAGTTAGTGTACAACTAGACCCCAGAGATCTATTTTTTTGGGTAAACCAAGAGATAACATTAACTTAAGAATTCACAAGTCTATTACAATGCAAATTAGCTTTATCAGCAGCTAATAAAGCCTCCACCACAGGCGGTGGGTTACAAAAAGTTGCAAAACTATACATAGACTGCGCTCCTAATTTAGCCAATGCATCAGCGCATTGGTTTGCTTCCCGATAAGCATGGATCACGCGCTTGTTTGGGAACTCCTTCAGAAGAGTCCTACAGTCAGTTAAGAGAGGCTCCATTAAAATGTTTTTAGATTCATTGTTCATTAGAATAACAATACTCAAAGCATCCAATTCAATTATTAGGTGCTGAATTTCCATTTCCTTGCTAAAATCAACCCATCTCTAAGGGCCCACAACTCAGCCAAGGCACTATTAGTGGATCCAAGCCCTCTTGCAAAGCCTTTCAGCCAAGACCCATCATGATCTCAGATCAACCCTTCTCCACCTGCTCTTTCCGGACACTTCATAGCTGACCCATCAGTATTTAATTTTAACCAACCCCTCGGTGGCTTCTCCCATCCCATAGGAATAATGGATTTTAGTTGTTTGGACTTAGTATCAAGCCCAATAGAAAAGAATTCAGCACTGCCCTTTAAGCATTTCCTCCATACCTGAGCATCCACAGTTCCTAACCGGAACAGAAAGTTGTTTCTGTGAGTCCACAAAGACCACAATCCCATAGGAAACAGCACCTTCCAAGGAATACCTTTAACCGTGACTTTCATATCAACCTTACAATTGACTTCCAACCAAGCTTTAAAAGGGAGAGTGAATGAATAACTGATGCAGTGGGGGACTTGTAGCTGCATCCAGAATTGGCACGCAACCTCACAGCTTCTGAACAAGTGTTCTATGGTTTCGTTATGTTCATTACACAATTTACACAATGGATCAAGGATTAAACCTCTTGAACCCAGGACCTGAGCCGTAGGTAGGCTATCATGAATACATAGCCATAAAAGAAATTGAATCTTAGGGAGAGTTGTAGCTTTCCATAGCCATTTAAAAGGCAAAGTATCCAGGTTCAGGGGGTTTAATCCCCTTGCAATGAGATATGCAGCTTGAATAGAGAAAGAGCCATTATTAAAATAGTTCCACATGAGACTGTCACGCGCTTGAGGAACATAAGAGAAGGGTGTGGCCTTGATGGTGTTAAGCACACTTTCTGGTAGTTCAAAGGAGATGTTTGATGGCTTCCAAACATGATTTTCATCAAAACATTGCCTGACAGACAACTCTTCTTCTCCACAGGTTAGGGGTCCTTCAATGAGCTCTCTCAATCTTCCATTAGGTAACCAAAAATCCATCCACATATTCACTGAGTCACCATTTCTAATTGTCCACCTTAAGCCTTTCACATATATAGGCCCTCCTTTTTTACAAGCTGCCCAAATCCGAGAGCAGGGCAATTTTCTTCCTTCTTCAGTAACTCTACTGGGACAGAGGTATTTTGCTGATAGCATCCTTGCCCAAGGCTTCCCATCTTCATTAGCAAGCCTCCAACAAAGTTTGGCTAAGAATGCTTCATTTCTGTGCTTCATTGAGTGAATCCCCAAACCTCCCAAATCTTTGGGCAGCGTAACAGTACTCCACCTAACCATATGCATTCTCCTTCTTTCCTCAGTTGACCCCCAAATGAAATCTCTCATCATTTTGTCAATGGAATCACACACTTTGGCTGGGAGGTTATGGCACTGCATGTAATACTCCGCTATGGGGGCAACAGCAGATTTGGCAAGCACAAGTCTACCAGCTTTTGATAGCAATCTGGATTTCCATCCAGCAAGCTTATTCTAGACCTTGTCAAGGATAAAGTTGAAAGCATTACCCACTCTTCCTTTGTGAATGATGGGAAAACCCAGATATCTACCAAGGTTATTAGTAGCAAGGATCCCCAGTCTCCTACACATAGTCCTCCTCCTCCTAGCCGTGACATTGGGAGAGAAGAAGATTCTAGACTTATCATAACTCACCTTCTGCCCAACCAGGTTACAAAAGTTATTAAGGACTTCCATAATGGCATTGCAATTCTTGGAATTAGCTTTGGCAAAGAGCATAATGTCATTAGCAAAGAAAACATGGGAGAAGCTAGGCCCACTCCTGGAAGCTTTGACCATATCCCACTTCTTTTCCTCACACATTTTGGTTATTTGAGCCCCGAGAAACTCCATGCATAAAAGAAACAGATAGGGCGAAATGGGATCTCCTTGCCTAATTCCTCTAGAGGGACAAAAGGATTGGAGTTTGCTTCCATCTAGAGTATAGATCTCTGGGCTCATCATCTCGACCCCAAAGATCTATACTCCAGCGGAACATAGAATAGAAAAGATTATTTTTTGAAAAAAAAAAAAAAAAAAACTGAAATGTTGATAGTGAACTTATTTTGTAGGTTGCGGCTTGTGTCTAGTGGCAGTTGCCCCTTGACACATTGGATCTTAGACATGTGTCCGAATCCTGACGTGTTTAGTGGCAATCAAGCCACTCCCTATTTTGTATTACAATTTTGGATTTTTTTTTTTTTTTTTTTTTTTTTTTTTTTTTTGCAAGTTCTTCAAGGGGCAGTTTAAAGGCAAAAAAATTCTTATTTCCAAACAAGAATATTTCTAAATAGATCCTAATTAATAGCCTTCCGTATGAGAAATCTAATTTGACTAAAAAAACTATTATAAACTTAAAACAAGGGTATAAAAAACTATTAAAAACTCAAAACCACGGTATAAAATCTGTTCTAGAAAATTCTAAAAATGACAACAATAACAAAAACAATTTCCATAACTTTCTATATTTAGCTTAAGGTAAGATAGAGTTGTTTTTCATAAAATTTTAGTGGAAAACAACTTTTTCTCATGCCAAGCTATACAAAGGAAGTTGAGAGATATTTTTCCTTTAAATTTTTTTTTTTTTTCTAATATTACCAAACATAAGAAAATGCGGAAAACCTATCTTCACATAAGGTTTTCTATCGAAACAAAACCAAGTGTAACTTCATTTCCAATCAAGAATATTTTATGTTTAATAGATCCTAATAGTAGCTGTTGAGGTACAAATTTTCAAGCCTTAATTTTATTAGCCTACTCACAAAATCCCCACACAAGCCCATAAATTATTTTGAGCCCACTTAAATATTCCCCATATATTACCCAAATATTCTCCATGTTATTGGGCTCCTATAAATATTCCATATATAAGTCCCATAAATTGCCTTGAGTCCTCTCACAAATACTACCTATTATATCCCACTTATTATCCAACTTGGGTTTTCACAAAAAGTATTCACCATATTGCTACCAAAGTTGGGCCACAAAATTATGCTATCTCCACAAAAAGCTCAAAATCATTTGACTTGTGGGCAAAATCCAAAAAGACCCAACAAAACCTTCTTACAAAGCCCATTACAATGCGGCACTTCTAAAACCCGTTACGATGCAGTATCTCTAAAGCCCGCTACAATGCAGCACTTCTAAAACCTGGCACTTCTAAAACCTGGCACTTCTAAAGCCCGTTATGATACGACATCTCTAAAGCCTGCTACGATGTGCCACCTCTAAAGCCCACTACGATACAGCATCTCGAAAGCCCGTTATGATGCAGCACCTCTAAAGCCCGCTACAATGTGCTACCTCTAAAGCCCCATTACGATACGACACCTCTAAAGCCCGTTACAATACGGCGCTTCTACTAAGTCTGTTGCTACACGGCAATATTTTTACAAAATCCTACAAAGCTCAAATATTAATTTAGCACTATTTTACAAAGCTTAAATGCTAATTTGGCACCTATTTTACAAAACCCAAATACTAATTTGGCACTTATTTTACAAAACTCAAATATTATTTTAACACTTGCTTTATTAAATCCCTCACTGATGGGAAGTATAAACACTCACCTCTCAAGAATATTTCTCTCAACAAAATTTATGGGAACTATGCTTATTTTTCCATAGTCAACTAAACTACAAAAGCCCATGTATATCACCCATGGAAAAATTCTTCATTTTGTACGGATAACTAGGCCCAAAGGAGCTCAACTACAAAACCCAGCTAAGCCAGCCCAGCCCACACACGAATCCCAGTAGCTAGAGATCATGTGAGTTGACCAGCCAAATTTCAGCACAACTAAACAGCTAGAGCCCATACCCATCAAGTCCTAACTTGTCCAATCAGATCAGAATAGGACACGTATCCATCAAAGGTTAGAACCTTCCTTCACAAACTAAAATTCCATCATTTATCATGTGACATAAAGCTGAAACTGACATGACAAAAAGCTTAGAAGCTCAACCAGCTATCCCTTCTTTCTTCTCCAACCCATCCGACCAAGAACCAAGAGCAGTCATGACCAGGCCATTAAAGCTCCTGAAACAACTTGAAATCATTTCACTTTCATACTAAAAACATGTATTCTCTGGTTCATGGACCAAGCACATAAACCCCAAATGGAGAAACTTAGAGAAATGTGGTTTAGAGGCCACCAAGGGGATCCCAATAGAGTTTCCAGCAAGGGCTTCAAGATTGACACCTGGCTTGGGGTGATACAATCTACCCTAGGGAACTCTGATTTTAGCAGCAGCATAACCAAGATCATTAGCCTAATGCATGCTCTAATCCCATCAACCAAGGCCGAGCAGCATTTAATGCTAAGTCAGAATCCCAGCTATTATTACACAAAACAGTAAGAACCTTCTAAAAGTTGAGCTTACCACTCTTAACTAAAATCCTAGGAACGATTTTCTAAGGATTTTCTGAAGATTAAGAAAGATTTAGTAGAGATTATTTGCCAATTACCCCCTAAAAAACCCAACTATAAATGGAACTCCCCATTAATGCTTAAAGGTAGGGAGGAACACACAAAGATACACACCAAAAAAGAACTCTTCTTCAACCTCTCTGGTGAAACCTTCTCTAAGCTCTGAAAAAGTCACTGAATTCTTTGTTTCAAGTTTAGAAACTAAGTTCCTGGTGAGGACCATTTTTTCGGCCTACGTGACATTACTTCATTGGCAACCCATGCCACATTAACATATGGATCGGGCTTAAGCAATGAATCAAAACTCATGGCCCATATTACCTCTCTTACACTCGTGGCAAGCGGCTTCTTCAACAAGAGCCCATATTTACACAAAATGACAACAAAACCCGAGGTATGTCATTTCACCTTCGGCTTATGATCCAAGCTCATAAGTCTCTTTGGGTAAACTTTGGGAGTCGTGGTTTGGAGGGCCAAGAGGTATGTTCAGTAAAACTCCAGTGGTTTAAAGTTGATAAAAGAAACATGTTGCTTGGTGTGTCTTCTTCAACTCCCTAAACTCTGATGAGTCCGTGTGTAACGGGTAACATATGGTAAGCATCTCTTATCACGTAGCACTTTAGATGATAAAATTCCCCATTGCTCTTTTCCTAAAAATTTGATATTCATCATATGACAAATACTCAATATCTCTAGCCATCTAATTGCTTAGAAGATTATTGTTCATTCAATCCCCAGCTGTTGCTATGCATATTTAGAAACTTTATTATAATATTCTACATAAATCTCATTACTTCTTTCAGCTAAAATCCAACTCAAACATGTGGCCTAATCTGATTAGCTATCTTTATCTCTTTATATATACAAAATATTCGTAATATCTCTGAATACCCAGCTGCTATTTGCCACAATCTCACCATATATTTCTCTGCCAGCTGCCAGAGCAGAGCATTAAATACTCTTCTTGCTCACCAAGATTATGTCACAACACAATGAGACCTTGACTAAATCTCTAAGGCTTCATTATCTTTCAACCAATCCTTCTATTATTTACTAGAAATGTGTTGTAATGGAACCTTGCACCAAAAACACAAACACCCAAAGAATGAAGCATTTTCAGCTGAATCCCAACAGTGTATTCAAAACTTGACACTTGGCTGGGAGTGACATCATCAGCTATTTAATGCTGAAATCCTAGCAGCCAGTTGTTATACCCAAAATAGCAAGATACCCTCTAAAGAGATCTTACTATTTTTCAGCCAAATCCTTGAAATAACCTCTCCAGCAGTCTGAAATTACCCATCTGACCTCATTGGCTCTGCCCAAAGCAAAGCGATTTTAAATGATAGCTGTCATAGCTTTTCCTAACAGCTGAGACAGCTTTTTCATGATAGCTGTCACAGCTTTTCCTAACAGCTGGGACAGCCTTTTCAGAGCAGCTGTAACAGCTGAACCAGTAACCTGAGCATTATTCATTTTTCCACTTTTGGCTAAAACCAAAACCAACTATTGAAATTACTTTTCTCTTGCCAAAATACCTTCCTTTTCTGTTGCTTTTTTTCCCAGCAACTCTTACCCAAAATAACAAGAATACCTTAAAGCTAAACATACCATTTTTGGCCAAATCTTAAGATGGATTCTCTGAAAATTCATTGCTGTTTGGGACAAATTTTGGCTGAGATTATTTGCTAAAATACCACTTTAAACTCAGCTAAAGGGGACCTTTCATCAACACCTCAAGGGGGGACATCAATGGGGAACAACTCTCTCATAAGCTTCCCTATTCTTTCTCCCTGGGTGATCTTCTGAAGCTCTTAATGAAGTACTGAGTTTCTGGGTTTTTAGTTTCAAAATGAGAAACTAAACTCTTGAACCCTTAACTCACAAATGCCCTTCATAAGCCTTTATACAATCCAAGCAGAAAATATCAGTAGCTTTGCTAAACACACTACAACACTATTACTCCTCTTATACTCGTTCTCTCATTCTCCATACTCAGAAAATATGCCTATGTCACTGCTCCTATCTCCAAATACCTAAATACATCTTCATGCTCTTCTTTTACAAAGATCTTTCATCTTGGAAAGCCACCTCTACAACTTCTCCAACAGTTATGATCTCATATTTTTACTATCTTTAACTACCATATCTCTCATACTTTCATATATCACACATCTTACAAATACTACATCTCACAACACATCTATATATTTTACCATCTCAATACTTCTCAAGAGATGCCAAACACTCATACTAAAAGCCCTTCTCATGGAATGCATGAACTTCTATTACTAAAACTCTTCTCCTAGAAGGCACCAAGACCTCATACCAAAGCCCTTCTTTTAGAAGGCACCACTACTTCTTACATAAAGTCTTTCTCTTAGAAGGCACATATACTCCATATAAAAGCCCTTCTCATGGAAGGCAATACTACTCATAACTTCACAAAAACTAAAAGAGCATTGTCAAAGGGAAAACTCATTTAAGTGCATGATAAGAGGAGCAAGCTTAACCAGCCCCTACACACAGCTGGGCATACTCTCTCTCCCTCCAGTTGCACCCATTTTTTCCCTTCAATCTTGAAATCATCATGGCAAACTACCACTGGCATTCTGCTGGAATCTTATCAGCTCACTGATGCTACACAGTTGGGCTGCAAACTATCAAAGATAAGTAACTCTATTTCCTTACCTTTAAATTTATATCATTACATGATTACTTCACATTTAAATACATATTGCTTTATTCCAATTACTATTACAACTATTAACCAAGGCTTAAACTCATTTAAATGCATGACAAGAGGGGTAAGCTTAACTAGCCTCTATCGCTAACATCTTGCTGGAATCCTGTCAGCTCACTGATGCTACACTGCTGGAGCTATAAACCATACAAAGGGCTTAAACTCATTCAACCGCTGGCAAACTGCCTCTCTACTGCTGGCACTTTGCTGGGATATTATCAACTCACAGAAGTTGTACAGCTGGGGTTACAAACCATACAAAGATAAATGACTTTGCTTCCTTATCTTTAAATTTACATCGTTGAGTACACAATTACTTTACCTCTAAATAAATACTACTTTATTTCAACTGTTATTACAGCTAATCAAAGCTACCATATCAAACACATATTACATATTTACTCAACAATTATCGTGATTCTTAGATTTTGGCCTTAATGATTGTTAGGCTTAATAATACACCGGTAGCCGTTGGACCACGTGGCCCAATGTTGAGTTCTGGGTGCAACTCCCCAAAAAAGAACCCGGACCTAGTAAGGTCATCCCTCCAGCAAATTACACGTGGCTAGGCAACCGAAAAATAGCCCCGAACAGTTCCCTAGCTCCTAGCTCACAAACACTCCTCATAGCTCCACTCATAAACACCTATCTACCCCTAACAGAAAGCCCCAACAGTTTTACTATACACGGTCTCTTTTACTATTCATACTACCTGAAATGTTCCTCATTACTCACTATAGTGTCGAGCATGTCTTGGCACCATAATGATTTTGCTGTGCTAGCTGGGATCTCTCTCTCCCTTCATCTCACACTAAGTTTTCCTCATTATTTGTTATTATGGAACCCATGACACTTACTTATTTATTTACTATTGATGGTTATGATGTAACTGTTACTATAGAATTTTTCCTTCATATTGTTGTATTAGAAGACTCTTCTCCAGAGCTAACAAATGATGAGTCTGAGAATGCAGATATTTTCTTTAATCTGTGAAATAGCTAACAGTTAGAGGTTTATCCTGTTTTATCTTACTTTGCTGCTGAGACATTTTACCGCAGGGCTTGTTTACTGCAAAAACACTTTACCGCTGGGCTATTTCTTACCGTGTGTTTTTTAACCATGCTGACGTGTCTGCTATAGGGATTGTTTATGAGCCATTCTTGTCAGACTCAATCTAGGCCCAAGGTATAAAATACAGTGAATTCTTTGGATCTTCATCGATAGCCTTTGGGCCGTGCATCAAGTCCATCGTCGAGTTTCGGTTTAGACTCCCAACCTAATATAAATCTCATTTGTCGGAAGGAAAACTTTTTCATCCCCGACAGTAGCCTTCCATATAAGAATTCTAATTTGAAAATTACTATATATTCCTCCAATGACCTTGGACGACATTTTACATCATACTCCTTCATTTGTAAAGAACTCATACTCGAGTTGACATTCTGGAATTGAAATCTTCTATACTAAGAGAACAAATATCTTTATAGTCCAATCCCTTTTGTCTTCTTTTTCATACTTGCAATCCATTAAGTGAACTAACAAAGCAATTTTATATTCGTTTTCAGTAGTTTCGAGGCAATTGAAAAATCAATGTATTGTATAACTTTTTTTTTTCTTTTTTTCTTTTTTGTTGAGAATACTAAGTATTTTGTATAACTCAAATATATTGTATTGTTTACCAAAAATATTAATAAAAAAAAAATATATATATATATATATATATTTATATATTGTATTACTTTGTTGTTCACAACAATTTGATTATCGGCTTATTGGTCATGGTTGTACTATTTGATTTGATTTCAAATTGATCTTCTTCAATTGTCTCCATATTCTTGAGCCAGGATCTTTTCTATAATAGGATTTTTATTAATTTTCTTTAGAACCTTCATCTTTTCTTCTCTGACTTTTGTATAATCTTTAAGCAAGATATTCTCTTTATCACATAATTATTCAACTTGTGCCTCTTGTTCTTATTCTTCAAAATCACCTTTTTCTCATCCTCTTGTTTTGAAGCTTCTTTAATTTCAAATATTGGCTTCATATACTCAACCTCCAAAATTGTATCTTCCTTTGATATGTGAAAGATATAATTCAAATTATTAATCCCCACATATGAATTTAGATGCTTAAACTCATAATTTATATAATGCAAAATCTCATAATAATTACAATAGACAAAGAAATCTTTTTTTTTTTCCTTTTTCATTATTTGTCAAGAACAAATTTCACACTTATCTCAACACACTATCATCTTGAATGCAATCCCACCATTTGGCCATATCACTCTCTAATTTATATGAAACAAATTTTACTTTTTCTTCCTCAGATACCTCTGCTCAATAATCAAAATAATCTTCCAAATCAAGAATTCAGTCATCAAATACCATTTATGCATTATTTTACTTTAAAAAATTGTTGTATCTAAGAGCCCATCCACAAATAGCCGCCTCAATGTAGATCTCCAGTACAATGTTTCTTATTACTTCCACAATTCTTATTTGTGTAAATCCTTTTACCAACAAAAATAAATAAATAAATACCATTTTAACTTTAATCATAGGAAGAGAATGGTTAGTGCACGACTAGATCATGAAACAGTTTGAATACTCAAGGTAGAGCTTTGGATCGATCACCCAAAAAAAAGGAAAAAAGAAGAAGGTAGAGAATTTTTTTTTTTTTTTTTTCCATCTATAAAATAGAAAACATGAGAATGAAATTTTATTGTTAGTGAACTTATTTTCTTTTTAAAATTTATAGCCAATTTAAAAGCTATAAAAAAAATTTAAAAAAAAAAAACTTAATTTCCAACAAAATTTTTAAACAGATCTTAATTATTAACCTTGCGTACAAGAACACTAATTTAATTAAAAAAATACTCATAAACTCTCTTAAATAAGAAAATAAAATTCTATACTTCTATACTTAAAAATTCCAAAAACTATAAGAAAATTCTTCCAATGATCGTATAAGATATCCTGCAACACTTTCTACTCGTAGATTAAAAATAATAATAATAATAATAATAATTAAAAAAATCAAAAGAAAAAAGTCTTGAAAATTCCATTGATTCTTTATTTTAAAAAATATAAATAAATAAATAAATTCCTTCAACTTGACAAGTGACAATACAATTAATTTTAAAAAAATCTGCCCCCTCAAATTTTTTTTTTTTTAATCTGTATTTGAACTTAAAAGCAGATATATAATTTTTAATACTTTTATAGGTTTTACTAAAATAAATGATTAATGTGTGCCTACTGCCTAAGCATATATTAACTCAACTCTATTTATATATATTTTTTAAATGAATTTTGCTAATGTGTGCTCTTAGAGTACACAATAATTAATCATTTTTGAAAAATTATTTCTCAAAAATTAAAAAAATATTCACAATTTTTTTAATTCTCAAAAAAATTTTCTAAAAATGAATTGCTTAACATGGGCCTAAAGCTACGTTAACATGACCCTTTTGTAAATTTTTTTTTTTTGTAACATACTGCAAATTACAATACAAAGCGGCAAAACGGCGGCGGTTCAGACACAACAATCAAAACCCCAAAACCCCTAGCTATCAAAAGCTCTGACAATCGTCAGGCTCTTACCACAGCACCAACATTGGTTCACAAGAAAAGAAAAGAAAAAAAGATGGGCAGAGCTGAGAAAGAGCAACTGAACAAAACCCTGAATTCCCACCTCAACACCATCCATGAAACCTTACAGGTTTGCTATCAATATCTCTATTTATGGTTTTGATTTTGGTTTTGGTTTTTGGATTTGAAGGGTCTTTTTGATGATTGATATCATGTGGGTTTGTGTTGAATTGTGTGGACTAACAATAAACTGTGCATTTAGGTGTTGGATCAAAGCCCAGCTTCTTCTCTTGACAAAGTGAGTTGGGAGGAGGTGATCAAAATGGGTGACCAAGTCTCCAAGCAAGCTACCATGGGTATTCTGCTATCTATTCTCTAAGTATTTCAGCTTTTTTACACTACATTTTGATTTTGGTGAGATGGGTTCTTGTTTATTTTGAGGTATATGTTGGACATCCTTATTCAATTGTTAAAAATATTTTATTTTGGTTTGTAAAAAAAAAAAAAAAACCTCTTATTATAGATCAAAAAAAGAAAAAAAAAAAAAGAGAGAGAGCTTTGCAATCATTCAATGTTTAGATGCTGATTGCACTTGTTCTATTTGCGAAATAATTTCATAATGTGTTTCGGAAGATATTAACAAGTGTCTTACACTGTGAAAGTCAAGTCATTTTAGCTGCCTAAACGCAACAAGTTCCAACTTTGAAGAGAAGGACATAATTTTGTACATATAATGAAGCACAAGAAAGACCAAACAGAAAATTAGGACTTGTAAAAGATGAGAGAAGAATATGATGAACTCATTGAGTTTAGTTTTTCTTGTGCATGTGTAACTTTCTACTAAAAAGAAAAAGCTGTCTCCAATTTCATTATGAAAATAATGCAGAGACAAAACAGTCCAGATAAATTTGATAGTCATCTGCACATGCTAAAATTAAGGGAGGAGATTCCATACCCTTATTCTTAAGTTCTTCCTATATACTGTTGCCTTTTTTGCCTTCTTCTCATGTGACATAATGGCTCAAGTAATTTATTCTATTATTTACACAGCTGGAATGCTTTGGACTGGAGAAGCACCGGAAGTTAAAGCACTTGAGGAGAACATGGAAGCATACTTCAATATACTGCAGGGCTTCCTTCTGCTTTCCCATGGAAGTTCAGTGCGTGCAGGGCCTACTCTGTCTTCCTGTATACATAAATCCGCAAAACAAGTTGTTGATAGCAGTTTTAAGTTGTTCATGGAATCTGTCTCTTCATATGGTACTCTCTCTCTCTCTCTCTCTCTCTCTCTCTCTCTCAATGCACGCACACATGCACCAGCCCATTACAATCAGTGAGATATGTAACTAGATATATATCTTTTCAATACCTGGAGATCATTATGTATATTACTTTATTGCTAAAGCTATACACACCTTGTTGTCTAGGAAATTTAATCTAGAGACTAGGATTTTAATGTGAGGATTTACGTAGTCCACTTAAAGTGAATGAAATTTCAGGCTGAGTGATGATTATGGATCCTTATAAAAGGACAAGTAAAGGGTACTTTCTAAGATCCAGGACCTCAATAAATGAAAGAAAGAAAGAAATATTTTTTGAAAATATATTCTGGCCATTGATAAGCCAATGGGCTTAACCCTTACCATTAAGTGTTACAAAATAGTATCACACTTAATGGTGCAATTAATTACATTTTTATCTAAATCATTAGCATCATTTTTGAGTAAAGAAGTCATCTAGTTAATATGTGAGTGTTTATATCACTAGAAATACACTATTAGGGTTTTAGGGATCCCTATCAGGGTGAAGTATTAGGCCTTACGGTTTGAGAAAGAACTTGAATTAGTAGCTACTTGCAAAGCAATGGTGTTTTCTTGAAACTTTAGTTACGGCAAAGAGCATTACAAGGTTTTAGTGTAACAATTACTAACTAGTAAACCTGATTAAAAATTTCCAGCCAATTATTGATAAAATGATATTTATATATATGCTGTTTTGATGTAAACAAAAGTGTCACACACACACACAAACTAAATTGGGCTCTCACGGCATTACCATTACTAACCAATAAAACTGATCACACACATTTGCACAAGACTAAATATTACGGGAAGAATATTGTGGCCTGGTGTCAACAATGTTAGAAACAAATAGTATAGGCAAGGAAACATTCCCATGTGGCGGTGTTGTAAGTGTGGTGGTTTATGTAGTGATGCTGGCAGTGAAGGAAGAAAATTAGGTGGTGATGGTGGTATTGGATGAAATGGTAGTAGTGTTGCTCTAGTTGTGCAGCTGGTCAGACTATGTTCATGGACGTAGTGATGGTGCCACAGCTGCACTGTGTATAAGGTTTTTCGCAACATATGTTATTGGTAGTTGTCAGCTGTGGAGGTGGTGGGTGCTAGAGCACCTTGGCAAAGCTGGTGGTAGTGTTAGTTAATTTGAAACAGAGAACTTCTAGAAAAGCTAGGATTTTCTTAGATTTCATTTATAAGGTTTTAACTGCTGGTGTTGGAATATTTCTACATTGCAAAGTAAATTGTTTTAATTTTTGGTTGACCCCTCAATTATTGCTTTGAGGTAAACCAATGTGGCACTTGAGACTAGTAAATGCTAACATGGCATTTTAGAAGAGGGCAATGTTAGTGAGAGAAATTTTTTCACAAGTTGCTAAGGTGTCAAGTTGTGATTGGTCATTGGTGCAACATTATTTTTACATACGCTTATCATTGACATCATTTTTATTGTATAACAATTACAATCACCTCAGCAGTTGTGTAAATTTTGTGTCACTAGACTTATTGTTGAGAATAGCCTATCACATTTCATAAGCAATAGCAATCTCTGCCCGTAGGCCTTTGCTCAAGTGGTAAAAGGCTGGGATGGGATTGACGTAAGATTTGTTGCTTTGTAATAGCAAGTAGATATAAGAATAGTCATGCAACCTTATACTACACATATTGGCCAGTACACTACACATGCTTGATGCACATATAGTTAATGCAAAACTGCAGTATCATTCTCCAAGAGATACAAAAATATAAACTTTATATGTTTGTGTCATACAGGCTGGTTATTGCATAGCTTATTCCGCTTCTATTAATGCATCATGCTAGTTATTGTGGCATACTATTTTTCCATCATGGTGATACATTCCCATCCAAGCATATTAATAATTTTCTATTCTGTTGAAAAACAAACTCATCTTATCATCTTCGTGGCTGGACATGAGCAGGATCTCACAAAAAAGACCAAAAACTCTCAATCCCACAGTTGGTTGGTTCAGTATGGAACTCATGTTCTGCTCTTAAAAAGACTCCTTCTACAAATGTCACAGCCATTGGGCGAGGTATGACACAAGTTGCAGTTTCTATAAAGGATGTTCTTCGCGAGATGAAGGAGCTTAAGCCAGGTTCCTCTGGCCCAACAGATGAAACTTATGAAGAGGCTTCTAACAAAGCAGAAAGTGAGCCCCAAGATGATGACAATTCATGTGAGGATGAGCTAGGCAATGACCTGTCACCTGAAGAGATGAAAGTTGCCCAATCAGCGATTGGGGTTGTGTCTGAAACGCTTGTCGTTATTAAGGATCTTATTCGCACCATCACAGGTTTGCTTGAACTGGAAAATCCAAATGACTGCAGTAATTTTGTGGATTGTTTGGAGAAATTGTTGAAGCTGTGTCAAGGAATTGGAGAACAGATTGATGAGCTTGGAGCTTGTCTTTACCCCCCACAAGAGGTTCCAGCTATGAAGGCCACTTCCGAGAAAATCTTCAGCATCATTGATGATATGCAGGTAGAGCTGGAAAATCTTAAAGGACCATCGGAAGGTTTTATTCAGGCATGTAATGGTTTGAGGAGTTCACTGAGACTGTTTGAATCTGAACTAGGTTGTCCTACTACTGCCGATCTGGAAGCCAAAATGCAGAACATTGCCTTGAGTAGTTGAGTCCCAGAGACTTTTACCAGTGTGGTATTTTGTAATTTGTTCTGACCCAGGTGTTGGATAAATTATTTAAAATAGTTTAGTGATAGAATAAATCTTACTAGATAGATTAGTATTGTTATTTGTTTGTATTTAATTTAATTCATATGTTTTTGGATAAGATTATTTCCTGTGTTTTAGGATTTATTGATAAGGTTATCTCATCATTGGCTATTTATTTAGGTTGAATGCATTAATGAGAATTAAGCAAAAAAATAACCAAAAAATGTCTATATCGTTTTTCAAGTTCAAGAGATTGGTCATCTCGAATTGATTACACTATCTTTCAATTATCTCAATTCATAACATTAGGTATAAAGCATTTTGATCCATTTGAAATATCACCGTAACTCAACGAGCAATCAAACTCACCTTTCTCAACACAGAAACCCACATTCAGCCAACACCAATATCAACACACGCAAAAGAACATTTTCAAACCCATTGTCAATCAACCTATAGCCATCCATTAAATACCATAAGCCCCAAAAAAAAAATCATTGTGCCCACCATAATCTAAAACCCAACTCACAGAGTACCCATCAAGCCATTCATTCAAGTTTCCACGTGCAGCATCAAAAAAAAAAAAAAAAAAAAAAACACATCAAGCCATCATGTCTGCGACTCAAAGCAAATTTATGGAGATACCAAAACTGAAAGGTGGAGATCCTTTTTCATGGCTTTTTAAGGTCTACAAATTCTTCGCTTTTAACAACACACCATTACATGATATGGTTTCCATTGCCTCTTATTACATGCAAGGAGAGGCACATGATTGGTTTCAAACCTTGGAGGCAACGAGATTATGCACAAATTGGGTGGAGTTCATATGCATCCTTCAAGATCGATTTTGAATACCAATCAATGAAGTATCAATGGTGACACCCATGGAAAAATCATTCGAAAATCTTGTCCAACCCATTCAAGAATCAAATATTCAAGAACCAACAATTCAAGTGTTGGTGGTCAAAGAACCACCAACAATTCAAGAAGGTAATACATTAGAGGGAGCACTTGCCAAAAAAATCACGTTTGAAGATAAAACGATTAGTGAAGTGGAAAAGATAAATCAAAGAGAACTTCTTGTGATTTCGAATAAGCCTAGTCTAATTTCACACATTGAATTTGTCATTCCCGATGAGTTCAAGGATGTGAAAATCAAGATTTTTCTATTCACACAAATGATTAAAGAATTGGTGCAAATATCTATGGTTCGAATTCATATCCTTCAACTCTTCAAAATTCGAGGTCGAGTTTTCTCCAATTGGAGAAGAAGGATATGGTGAGGGCAAGCATCTATTTTCATGTTTTGGAATCTTGAGGACAAGATTCATTTTGAAGGGGGAGAGAATGTTATGACTCAAGTGTTGGATAAACTATTTGAATTAGTTTAGTGATAGAATAAATCCTCCTAGATAGATTAATATTGTTATTTGTTTGTATTTAATTTGATTCCTATGTTTTAGGGTAGAATTAGTTCATATATTTTAAGATTTGTTGATGAGATTATCTCATCCTTTGCTATTTATTTACGTTAAATGTATTAATGAGAATTAAGCAAAAAAATAACAAGAAAAATGTCTATTTCCTCTCTCAAGTTCAGGAGATTGGCCATCTCAAATTGACTACACTATCTTTCAATTATCTCAGTTCACAACATAATTACATCATAACTAACTTTCAGAAATTAAAAGAAACAGGATTTTGTTGTCACCTTTCAAGAGATTATTTGGATACAGATCAAAATCATGCTTCTCTTATGATAATAGATTTTGGATGCTAACGAGGTGCAATAACTAATTCAGTGGACGAGACAAATAAGTTTCATACCATTATATTTCCATCAGAAAGCTTTTACAATGATAATAGTACAAAACAACTACATTTAAATGGGTGATTCATCCTCTGCTCCTCATCTATATACCATATCATTTTTTGAATATACAATTCCATGCATTTAAATCAGTGTGGTTCATCGCCCTGTAAGCTTAACCATCCATGCGCCACCCAAGTAAAGACCCAGTAGGGGTGCTGCCAGAAGCATCTGAGTAAGAGGATCAGTTGATGGGGTAAGTACAGCAGCTGCTACAACTGCACCAACCACTACATATCTCCAAATTGACAGCATTTGATCCCCAGACACTAGACCAACTTGTCCCAGTAGTACTTGTATGACTGGTACCTGTAGAACAAGATGAAAAGTTCAAGCCATATACATAATTTACCATCTCAAGATAGAGGGGTGAAAATGCAGTTTTAATTAATGAACAAGCACATGAAATCTATTTTCATCTTTTCTAGCTTTTGACTGCAGATCTCCTAAATGTAAAATACAAATGTATACCAAATTCACCAAAAAGATTATCAATATTGAAAGAAACAAATAAAATATAGATATACATTAAATCATCTAAGTTTTATTACGCATCACAAGTCAGTGAAAGCAATAATTAACTCATACATCAGATGTATGCATCCTTCCATTATATCCAATGCATGAGATACCTTCTCCAATGAAAAACAGTCATTTCACGTATAAGAACAAGAAAATGAACAGCACCCATTAGGCATGGTAATGTATATTTTAAGAGCTTGAAGAATGATTGAATTAAACGATTATTTTATTACCTGACTAAGCAAAAAGAAAAAAATCTTATTATTACAGAAATGAAAGAAAATTTTATAAGTCTCACTTTCAAATATGAGTCTTGGACATATGGTTGCTAATTTGTAGATACAAGAGTCATCCTCTTGTGCAGAGGATAAGCTTGCAAAGAAGACTTTACCTGGAATGACAAGCCTGTGCTGAACATTAACACAAGCACGAACTCAAAGTATTGATCGATGGACCACAATGATTCAACTACCCCTTCAGCATAACTAACAAAGAAATTTAGGGCTGCTGGTGTCAGAACCAAGTAGGAGAAGATAATACCGGTATAGAAAAGTATAGATGAGCCAAATACAATTGGTGCCAAAAACCGCCTCTCTGATCTCGTCAAACCTGGGAGAACAAAGGCTATAATCTCGTAGAGAATGACAGGGCTTCCTAATAGAAGGCCACAGTATCCTGATACCTACAGCACCCATTAAAAGAATTTTATGGACATTAATAACAGCTTTCTTATAATCTAATTCAACAAAGAACCAATATATAACCTAAAAACTGTTCATTGACTTGTAATTTATGCAATGTGCCCAGTGTTGTAACTTGTAAAATCACATTCTACATAGAGCCGTGTGGGACAACCATTAGTTGTAAAAGAAGGGAAAATTCAATTAAAAACAAGAAAAAAGGATTAAAAAAGGAAGACGATGAATATGTACTTTTCATTTCCAACAACGATTATAAGAAATATAGACCATAATGTTCATGGGCCAGCCACTTTATTTGGGAAATAGCCACTAGCTACACTAGTGGGCACCCATAAACCAATGGTACAACACCAACCAATCCTAAGTTCTTCCTTTTTCAGGACTTGGGACAAACTGTAAACAATATAAATGACACTAAACGTAGACACGCGGGATTGGGGGGGGGGGGGGGGGGGGGAAAGGAATACAAGCTTTCAAAAATAAAATATGTTTTATACCAAGGAAAGATGTTTCGGTTCAATCTAACCTTCAAAGTTGTAAAGAAGAATTCACCAGGAGCTAGCTGCAGGAACCGCACACCTTGTGTTTTGACAGGAGCTTCAAGAACCATTATTAATTCTTTTGAAAATGCAAAGCATCCCAAAATAGCAGCTCCAACTGCCAAAACTGACACAAATAGTCTCTGACGCAGCTCTTCAAGATGATCAAATATAGTCATTTCTTTATCGTCCGGGAGGAGCTCTTTACTAGGATAAAGAAAATCATAAAGTGCACCCTCTCTTCCATTCTCTTGCCCAAAATTTTCTAAACTTTCTTCTCTTGAGCTAACAGCCACATCTATATTCCCATTACAAAAATGATGACAACATCATTCCTAAAGAGTATTAACATTTATCTTCTGAAATTATAATTCTTGAAAAGAGATTTAAAATAGAATTTAAAATAGAATTTAACACACACACACACACACAGTTTACAAGACAAGAATATGCAAGAGTACTACTACAGATTGTTCCAGGACCTCTAATGAGAACAAAATATTTAAACTTATGTACAATTTGCAATCATTAACAGCATAAACAAAAACTACTTCCAACCCCAAAATCATGGGAATAAAGCTTGGTTGTTGCTGTTGTTTTGTTTGTATAAGCAAAAACTGCAATCAGTATAACGACAATAATACGAGACAGACATATGTTAGATGATTAAGACATGAAGATATTTTCACATCATAGAGATTCATTCCTATTATTTGTTTCTACAAAGACAAGAGGCCTTGACAACTCCCATATTTTCATGTCCCTGTTTTTTATCACATGAACAACACAAGACACAGAATCAGGCAGTTCTGAAAACACTAGTTTGTAAAACACCCACTTACATAAAACTTTTGCAGGTATTACTTAAAGAAGTGATTAATAAAATGAGATGAGCACAACCACATGGCCATTGTAGATTCAAGAGTAACTACCAAAACAAAAAATAATTCCCATACTCAAGCCTGTATTTATTAAAAAGCTAAATGATTAAATTCACCCTTTTCTACTAACTTAATCTTTGCGAACGGTCCAAAATTTATCATATTAAATCAACCTAGAAAAGCTACATACGACTAGTCATGTAGTTTTAAGGTAAAGTGCAAATATGACTAGCACATCAAATAAATTAGCTAACTTTCAATAAATAACAATGGCTATTTTTTTTTTTTTTTTCAAAATATGTAACCAACAGAAAAATGGTATTAAGATAAGTTTGTTGGTTATTTTTTTTAGACTTACCAGGCCTATCCTCAACGACCGAACCAACAGAAATACCCAACTCCTTCTCTCTCACATCGTCATCAACGGCGAAACAAACGACGTCGCGGAGACTCTTACTCCTACGGTTAACAACCTCGAATCTCAAACTCAATCTGGCTCTCCTCGAATTTCTGACCTGTATAGACCTCAGCTCGCTTCTGATTGGTCCACGCCGCTTGTAGCAGCAACTGTGGAGTCGCAACTGCGGCACAATAGCAACGCTCGCGCTTCCCATCCTTCCTTTATCTCTGTTTTTAGTTTTTGTATCAAAATAAGTACATAAATAAATAAATAATAATAAGAAGAATAATCAAAAATCAAAAATTGGTTCTTGGTGTTGTTAGCTCAGCTGGGTGCAGCAAATCTAAAATGGCATCGATGAACGATTGGCTCTTATTACATTTATACTGGGCTGCCCGATATTTTTACATGTTTGGGATTTCGGCGCATTTTAGCAGAGAGATGTTGAGGATTTCTAATGAACGCCCTGGGCGTATACTACAGGAGAAAAAAAAAAGTTATTTGGATCTGGGCTTGGGCCCTTAATGAGTGAGTTGAGCCCATGTTAACTAACATATAGAAGGGAATGATATAAAGATCACTCTTTTTTTTTTTCCCACCTATTTTTTCATTCAATAATTTTTTTTAATAATGCCAGTACAAAGTTGGATGTAACCGATTTATAACAATTATTATGCTATATGCATTTGAAAATTTCACAAAATGAAAAAAATTCACACTCTCACGCCTAGATTTGTCACTCATCTCCCTTAAGCCTAATAACAACACAAAAAGGGATGTATGAAAATTGTTTCTATAGACTTATTGAACTTGTAGTAATGCTGACATTTTTTTACAATCATTTTTTTTAATCATGTGTCACTAGGTCTTTTAATAGACTTGTTAATATATTTCTTTAATTATTATTGTGTTAAGTGTGCTGTCGTGGGTTAGTGAAGAGTCTTTGATATTTAAGTTAGCAAAAGGCAAGCATATCATATAATTATAAACTTGTAGAGCTAATCGGGTATCATTACTCATCATCACCAATGATTGCTATTGAAAATGGAGTATTCAGAGCAGGAGTTATAATCCTCTAAGCAAATTTTGAAAATCCCTAGTGCCCCACTTCACTTAGGGTCAATGCGGCCTTCTTCTCGAGTTTAACCATATTATCAAACCAAACTAAATTCCATCATAATTTGTTATTCTTGAACTCAAAGTGCTACTTCATTACCAATGTATAATAAATTATTTTCAATAAACAGTACAATCAGTTATACTACTTGACTTGAGTCTCAATACACATCTACATAACACGCTTATCAAGCGAAAGTTGGTATTGGAGTCGTCATCAGGAACGAAGAAGGTGCCGTAATGGCATATATGTCATAACAATTACCACTCTCAACCACAGTGGTTCAAGTCAAAGCCTTAGCGGCGAGGAGAGCCATTGAGTTTGCACTTGAACTCGGTATAACTAGAGCTATCATGGAAGGAGACTTAAAAGTAATTTGCAGAGAACTCCAAGATCCCACCCCATCTCTAGGTTTACATGGTCATATACTCCAGGATGTAAAGTGTTTGTCAAATGCTTTTCAATATGTTATTTTTTTCTCATATACGTCGTCATGAAAATAATGGAGCAGATGCATTGGCAAAAAGAACTGCGAAAGAGCCAAGTTTAACTGTCTGGATGGAAGATGTACTACCAAACATTTACTATTTTGTTCAGGCTGATTTAGCCAATCCTAATTAATGATATTAGTAAGCTTCTTTCTCAAAAAAAAAAAATCAAATCAAATCAAATCTATATATTCAAGAGGCACCAACAATAATAATTTGGATGAAACCTTACGAATTTTTATTTTAATCCTAGTTTTTAAGAGATCGTATTTTATAATTTTTTTAATAGATTTCAAACATAATGATTGAAAGTTGGTGAAATAGGCAAATCATAAAGGAATAAATTGCAAAAGTTAAGTGGGAAAATAAGAAAAAAGAAGAAGAAAAAGGTTACTGTGCACGTGCGAAATAGTTGGTGTGTGTATATAAAGCATGACCAATGGAATAGATGCCCTACTTCTAATTTTCCCGCCATTTCAAATAATCTCACAGTGTTTGTAGTATCAGCAATGGGAAGAGAGAATACAGTAGAGGAAGCCCTAAATCTACTCCGAAGCAGACTCTGTAACCCTAGCTTCGTCTTCAAGCCTCTCTCCGATTCTCCAGACAGCAACTACAGGTCCGATTCTCTCTCCATTTACTTAAATTTTAATTTCACAATCTCTGTTTGTTTCCCGAGAAAATGTTTCCAATTATATTTTGATTGATCGAAGGAATTTCCATTTTTTGTTTTTGGCAGCAAATTGAAGTTCATAATATCGAGTTCGGTCACCGAGGCATGCAACAACTCGATTTTGCTTCTGGGTCCTCGTGGTTCTGGAAAAATCGCGGTTTGTGTTTTTTTTTTTTTTTTTTTTTTTCTTTGGTTAAGCTCTATTATGATTTTTCAAATTGCTTAATTTGATTAACAAAGTTTTTGTTTTTATTATTTTGGCTGTGATGTTAGGTGTTGGAGCTTGTTCTCAAAGACTTAGTGCTGGAATTTCCTGATTTGATTTCAGTTGTACGTTCCAATTTGACCCCTTTTGTTTTTTGTTTTTGAATTGGTAGTAGAATTAGTTAATAGCATATTATTTTAAGTATATTATTCGGCATTTGGACTAAATTAAACCGGATTGTTGTCTTGTAACTAGTTATAAATAGCATTTGAAATGAACCCATATCATTTTAGCAATATCAATTTGAAATGAACTATCTTTACTATCAAAAATGTCTACCTGAAATGAACTAGACCTGAGTTTATACACTAAAAAAAACCAATTGGGTTTTGGCTTGACAGTAAAGGGCAATCATCTTTAGAGTGGATGCCACAAGCTCTATATCATTTTTTTTTTTTTTTTAAAGAAAGGTAAATAACCATATGGTTTGTTGTCGAGGGAACTGAGGAAAAGAAATGTTTGAGGATTTCAAAATGGAATTCGAAGTGCATTTCGGCTTCCCATTGCAAATGGAATTACATCGTTTGTTTCATAGTGAATGTTGTTTGTAGATCCCACCATCTCATATTAGGACAGTCATAATATGGTATCCACCAATGTACTTGCGAGTAAGAACTAATTTTGGTGGTATGTTATGAAATAATAACATTGATAGCATGCCATTAATTTTGTATGGCTCTAATTTTTTTAAGTGACCCCATTGAAGATGAAATGCACCATCCTTGTTTCTTTTCTCCTTTTAATTATTTTGGCCATCAAAGTGGATGTCTTTATATTTTAGTATCGTGGATACTAGTTCATGCATGCTATTGTTCCATATAACCCCCTCCCCCAAAACAAGAAAGGAAAAAAAAAAAAAAAGAAAAAAAAAAAGAAAAGAATAAGGAAACAAATTTTCTCAACTTAACTTACTTTGTAACGGATATTTTTGTTGCAGATCAAGTTAAGTGGGCTGTTGCACAGTGATGACAACTGCGCTTTCAAGGTTTGATATCCCTTAATCTCTTTGCCTCTAGTAGATGTTCTGCACACTTCGTTTGAATAACATTGTTTCCTGTGAAATTTCCTAATCAAATATAGATATTTTATTAAAAATTCACAATATCAACATTTTAAAAAATGCTGGTTGAGGTTTGTTTGATTTTATTTTTTAAGTTACTTGATTTTGACTGAACTTGAAATTGTAGACTTATTTATGCAAATACAAGAATCTCTGAAACTAATAAGATTTGCAATGCAATCATATTGCTGCTTAAATGAAGCTGAGTTACCCATGTTATTAACTTCTGACCATAATAAGGAAAGATAATGGTTGCTACTTAGATATCCTAAGGTTGAGAGTTACTTATCAAAAATAAAATAAAATAATGGTTGCTACTAAGAAGTTAGTATGGAATTATGAAAGATAAAGATTCGAATTGTATGCTGAAACAAAAGAGAAAGTTTCTGCACGAGTTCAACTTAAGTTGAATATGCATTTACACATGGCATTCTGTTGAAGTTCCGACAATAGTGCACTACAGATCCATATCTTATAGGTTAAATTCTTGTTGATAGTGCATTTAGATCATCAACCATGTGAAGACAGTACAATGTACATTGATATTATAAATTTTGAATAAGCGATGTGGCATTGTGATAGATGCTAAGGTGATTTAATGAAATTGTATGGAATCTCAAGCCAAAAAAAAAAAAGTGTGCAGAGTTTTAGGCGTAAGCTACTTCCAAAATTTTGATTTTTTTTTTTTTTTGGTGACAAATTAGATCAATCTTATTGGGAACATTTTAGTAATGGACAAGAGAACTCATTGTTTTGATATGCAGACTTATAAGCAAAGCAAAATTACAAAATATGTGTACATTTAAAGATTAGAATAGATGCATGTCATTGTCTTCTGAGTAGTTACTTCCATGAAAGAATTTCCATTCAGAGGTTACGAAGTTTCTCTGACATGCTTGTTGATCTTCCAGGAAATTTCTAGACAGTTATGTGCAGAGCATCAATTATTGTTCTCAAAAATGGTAAGCTAATTGAGGTTAGTGATAATTTACAACTAAATACTTCTGACTTGTTGATCTTGATGCGGTTCTTTTAGGCATCATTTGATGACAACTCCCAGTTCATGATAGCCATGTTAAGGTGAGTATAAAGTTTGCTTGATGCAACTCTGGTTCAATGGTCTAAAGTGTAATTATTGATTTCTGGTGTGTTAGGGAGTGTGCATTAGCGCATAAAACCATTATTTTTGTGCTGGATGAGTTTGACCTTTTTGCTCAGGTAAGACACTGCCATTCTGTGCCAATTCATTATTTGCTTTGATTGAATTTGATGATAGGCCATGTAAAATCTTCCCTGTATTAAGAAGAAAAGGGCCCATTTTGAAACATACAATTTTGTTTGATCCATTTAAATTTTCTGATTATGACATTTCTGCTTTCATTTTTTTTGTTGTCCCTGGCAGGGAAAACAACGAGTACTTTACAGTTTGCTAGATGCAATGCAATCAGTAACATCACAAGCTGTTGTCATTGGTGTGAGTTGCCGACTGGTATGGTGCTCTGAAGTTTCTTTCATCTTTCTTGTTTATTATCTTCACATTCATGTGCATGATTTTTTTAAATAAATTTTAATCAGAAAGGAATAAGAACCTTTCTTGTCTTTAGACTCTATTGAATTAGTTTTAAAATAAATATGGAAGTTTTGCCCATTGTGGTCATATGAAAACTGCATATAAATGGTTATATACAAACTGCAGTTGTGGAAACATGGTTTTAGTTGCTTGTACATTGTGAAAGAATTTTGGGAACTTGGGCTATAATCCATGCAGGATGCTGATCAGCTTTTGGAAAAAAGAGTGAGATCTCGCTTTTCACATAGAAAGCTGCTGTTTCTTCCTCCCTCTAAGGAAGATTTACAGAGGTAAATTTGTTTATTGTCTGTCTCAGAGATCTCACAATGGCTTCTGCCCTGATAGGATGAATTATAAGTGTAACAAATACTTTTTTCTTGATTTTCCTCTATTCTAACTATGCAGATTGTTGGAGCACATTTTATTATTGCCAGTAGACTCAACCATTTCTCATGACTATGCTGTTGAATTTAATGCTAAGCTTCAAGTATCCTTTTAATGAGATAGCAATATGGGTATTTTAAAAGAAGGTTGTGCTCCCCACGCTGGCCTGCACTTCATTATGTGTATTCCCTTAGCATGGTAATATACTTCAAAGAACTTGCCTATATGAGGAACACCCATGTAAAAAAAAATAAATGTGCTGTGTCAAAATAATCATATATTTTTGAAACTTAAATAGGTTAATGAGCTTTTGACACATGGAAATGAGTCAGTTATGGAAGGTTAAGTTCCTTCTAACCATCTTGTGCCACTAGTTTTGGGTGATTATCAGTTTAACCAACTTTTAATAACTTCAGAGAGATTAGTTGTTTAGACATTGCCAAAGAGGCTAAGACAATGCTTTTCTTTTTTTTCCCTTTTTCTTTTTTCCCTTGAATAATGAAAGATTTATTTTCTCATATCTGGTTAAGAAATCCTTGACATTTTACAGAACATTTTAGCAGATGAGAAATTCAAACAAATTATTATTACATATATGGATTCTGATGCCACTGTCAACCACTTACTGAGGTTTCTGTAAGTTCATTCATCCAGAAACACAGAATTATGAGCTTCTTTCATCCTCTGCTAAACTTACTGTTGATAGACCATGACACTAGATTTCGCGCTGTTTCTTATATGGATTTGGGATCTGGATTCCTATCACTTGAGAATTTCAAAACTGCACTTTCAAATATCCAAAGGCAGCCAAAGCTGGAGTGTATAAAAGGTTTGAAGGATTTAAATACTTTTTCTTTGATATTTATGTATTGCTTATGTGGTACTTATAGTTCTAAACATCTCCTACTGACTTCTCTTTCATTTTTGGAGTCTCTGTCAGTATTTGTTATACAGTTTTTATTAACCTAAGGTCATTTATCTGGCCTAAGTAAGCTGCTGGAACACAAAATCATCATTCTTTGATTTGTTTTCTTTGTTTTCATATACAGTTCCCCTCCTTCATGCTTAAATGATTAAATTCACCATTTCCTAATACCTAAAACTTTTGAAATAATCAATAATTTATCAGAGTATTAGAGCAGATGTCCTTGAGTTCAAACCTTGTCTCCATTTTATCTCCCATATAAAAAGTTAAAAATCCCATGTGTTGGGCCCCTCATATGAAGTGGGAGTTTAGGCCCAAACATGATGGGGAATGTTAGAAAAATGGTGAAACAATTAAATACACTATTTCTAAATAGGTTAAAATTTTAAGATAAAGTTGCTCTCCTTGGATCTTCTCTAGCTAGTTTTCAATTTATATATTCATTGACTTGTGACTGAGAGCTAATTTATCTCTAAACCTGTCTCGTATTCCCATTTATCTGTTTGGCGAGTTTTAAGTAGTAACTGCTCAACTAACTAAAGTTACTATTGTTAGCAGATCTTTTTGAGGCAAAAGATTTAGGCTATGCTTAAATTATAAACTCATTCTTGGTAACTAAATTCAAGCTTTGAAAGTTTAGCATGTTAATCCATGACAGTTCACAAGTAATTCCTGTTCCAGCTTGCATGTTTTTATGGAGCATTTATTTGAATAAAAGCCGTGCTTATGCAAGCTAACAGTGATCTAACCCTCACCCTCTGGTTAAACTAATGATTTTGAATGCACATTCAACTTGAAACAGATTGCTCCATCTTGGAACTACATATTCTGGTATGCATGAAGAGATTGGAGGTTAAAGAGCAAAATTCATACAACTTCAATTCCGTAATGAAAGGTCAACTTATGATGTTTCTTTTGTTATCATTCCATTACCATTATCAAGTTTGTCAATTTACATGTTTGTCATGCTCAGCAGAGTACAAAAGCATACGTGCTTCATTCCAGATGTCTGAGTATTATGCATGGAACATATGCTTACGGGTACAAATAGTTCTCTATAATTTCTATCTGAAGGATCTTAAGGTTTAGTCTCCCTGTATGTCTGATCAATATTTTGCTTTAACTTCTCCAGGCATTTGAACACCTTCTGCAACGGGAATTAATCTGTTTTACAGACAATAGAGGACAAAACCAATCTGTTGAATTTCGTCCAGCAAAGCTTTTAATCTCATCCCATGAACTACAACAGGGACTAAAATCATATCGCTCCTGTCCTGTAAGTTAATAAAGGATAAATGTGTCTGTGCATCCCTGCATGAGATATCGTGTGAAAGTATATTGGTTCATCTGTATGGATGAATCTGCTGGGCAGTATGGACTAAGGAAATTGCTTGAGGCTTGCTGAAACATGCTTATTTTCTGTTTTACAGATTTCTTATAAAAATTTTGCTTTTGGTCATCACTAGAACTTCACTGGTGTTATAGTTCTTGCAATTGATGATCTCTGGTGAAATTCAGTAGTAATTGATGCATTATTTTTGCTTATCCTGGCAGGCGATTCTTCTTAAGCTAATGGATCGTGAAGTTTAATACAGTTGAGGGACAGACCCATCACTGCCTGATTGCCTCATATGTGTGATGACCGGAGAAATTGTGGATTCTACAGTCAGCAGTAATTCGTTTTTGACAAAAATTCCACTATATTTTTGGGATAGGTGAAATTCTTTTTCACAGGCCTGCTGCTTTTAACTAAGATGCATCTTGATGGAGATTCCCCCCCTCCCCCCACATTGTGATTCAATGTAATTGTTACAGCATATGATTAAATTTAATGATTTCATAACTTCATTTTCCTTCACCAGCTTTCAGTTTCGCTTCCTCTCCCTTTGCTATCCAATTCCAATGTCATTATTATCCTAAATGTACCTAAATTAATTGTGAAGTTGCTATACGTAACCATCATGTGGTATATTTTTTCTTCTTCGGTGAGTGCTTCTAAATAATCTTCCACCACTCATAGCTTATCAGATGAAAGGTGCACTTCTTGCTACGTCCCCCTTTCCATCCATCCTTGCACAAGCACACAACCTTAGTCTTTTGGGTACGTGCATTCTCTATGCACCACATATGTATGACACTATAGCAGCAGGAGTTAAAACGTCGACCAGCGGTACTTAATAATATTGACTCACTGAGGGGCCGGAATAAGTAATTTTAATTCTTTCTTTGGGTATGTATATAAGCTAACTGCTAACCTAACACTATTGAAGGCTGTTGATTCAATTTTCTTTTGTAAAATATTGAACAAGATAAGTTTTAGCAATCATTTTTTTTTCCATGTGGTGTTGTACGGAGTTTAATGAAAAGTTGTCATTAAATTATTTTGTAATATGCTTTTAACTTCATTCATTTTATAAGATACTTTTTGCTTCCTAAAAACTTCAACATATTGAATATTTGAATTTAAGAGATTATAAACTTTTGAGAGAAACACACAAGGGCATTCGAGGCGAGACCGGACCATAACTGCCAACCCCCCATTCCTCAAGGGCATTACCTTGTCTTGTCCCACTCTATCCCTCGTGGAATCCCACCTCACCTTAACCCATATTTACTCCACTTATAAATTAAAGTATATCCTAATACAAGTATTGATTAACACAATAAGAAAATAAAACTAAATCAATGTACCAATATGCATCGATACAATAACATAAAACCTTAATCTATCAACATAAATAGAACAAAGCAAATTCTTTATCAAGCAATAATACTCAATAATACAAACAAAATATTTAACACTAATACAAATTATAAATTTCACACTAAATTGTATAACAAAACAATACTACAATCTCCAAAATCAAACATTGAATTAAAATAAGTAAATATACAAAGTTTCTAAGAGTTAGAATATGGATTTTGTAATTATAAAAAATAAAAATAAAAATCACATTTTAGTAATATATATTTAGGATGGAACAATGTGACCAAAATTCACCCCACCCTACCCCAATGATCAGAGCAAAGATTTTATTTCATCTTCACCTCATCACATTTTCGATGATGGATTGGACTATAATGGGTGAAATCACCACCCCTAGGCTAAGGTTTAGCCTAAGGCAAAATGTCAATAATTTTGAAATTTTAGAGAGGTAGTGTCGATTATAGAAAATCGGGTATACTGTGTCAAATATTTGATTAAATTTAAGAGTTTCATGCCTTCAAAAAAAAAAAAAAAAAAAAAAATTTAAGAGTGTCGTTGTAACATGCAATTTACCAAAAAAAACTAAAAGTATCCGAACCGTAGAAAAGAACCACAGTGATCCGAACCGGACCCAAAACCCCAAACCCAAAACCTCCGAAACCCCTGGGCTGGAGTCCAGAATCCATGGCTGCATCTTCCACACCTCCTTATTCAAACCCCCTATCGGAGCAGCCATCTTCTTCTACATTTCTTTGCGGCAGAGCTATCTCTTCCAAACTCAAGCTCCGCCGTCACCACCATCAACAACAACAACAACAACAGCAACCCTCTACCATGTCTCTTCCTCAAATCCCAACAAAACCCACATCCCCAACTCTCTAAAACCTCTCTCTCTCTCTCTCTCTCTCTCTCTCTCTCTCAAAACATTTAACGCATGGTGTAGCTTCTCTACTCGATGACCCACTGTGTGCGAGCTTCTAAAGCTTTAGCCTTTACTGCAGTTTCGCACCCTTTTGCTCTCAAGGTACGCCTTTTATTTCCTTTGTTTTCTTCTTTCCATAACTGTCCCGCTAGTACTACAACCATAGGCATAGCTTCTACTACCGCTACAATCTCTGAGACCCAATACAGAGACCTTATTTTCGATACCATTGAAGAAAAGCCCTGGGCTTTTTGTAACAACAACTGGGTATCTGATCAATTTCGAGCTGTTATTGTTGACCCCGAGTTGTTCATCCGAGTTCTTGATTCGATTCGGATTAGACCCAGAATTGCTTTGCGGTTCTTTCGATGGGTTGAGGGTCAACCGGGGTTTAAGCGGTCTGAGTTTGTGTTTTGTGCCATGCTTGAAATACTTGTGAAGAATAATTTGATGAGGTCGGCTTATTGGGTGGTGGAGAGGGTTATTAGTGTAGATATGCATGGAATTGTGGATGTTTTGGTTGATGGGTATGTTGGTTATGAGGTTTCGGTTAAGCTTCTCGATCTTTTGTTATGGGTTTATACGAAGAAATCCATGATTGAGCAATGCTTGTTGGTTTTTGATAAGATGATAGCAAATGGGTTGTTGCCAGATGTCAAAAATTGTAATAGGATTCTTAGGATACTTAGGGATAGAAATCTTGTAACTAAAGCTAGAGAGGTTTATAGAATGATGGGGGAGAGTGGGATTAAGCTGACGATTGTTTCTTATAATACTTTGTTGGATTCGTATTGCAAGCAAGGGCAAGTGCAGCAAGCACTCGAGCTTTTGTCTGAGATGCAAAGGAGAGGATGCTTTCCGAATAATGTGACCTATAATGTGCTGATTAATGGGTTGTCAAAGAAAGGGGAGTTAGAGCAGGCCAAGGGGCTGATTGGGGAGATGTTGAAATCAGGATTGGAAGTTTCAGCTTACACATATAACCCATTGATTTGTGGGTATTGCAAGAAGGGATTGATTGTTGAGGCATTACGTTTTGAGGAGGAGATGGTAATTAGAGGAGTTACCCCTACTGTGGCAACTTATAATACGTTAATGTATGGCCTTTGCATGTTGGGAAGCATGGTGGATGCTAGACAGCGGTTTTCTGATATGTTAAAGAAGAATGTGAGGCCAGATGTAGTTTCATATAATACTCTGATATATGGGTATTGTAGGTTGGGGGATATTCGGGAGGCTTTTCTATTGTATGGTGAGTTACGATGGAGGAATCTTGTTCCTACTGTTATTACCTATAATACTCTTATAGATGGTCTTTGCAGGTTGGGGGACTTGGATGTAGCTCAGCAGATAAAAAATGAAATGGTCAACCAAGGTATTCGCGCTGATGTTTTCACTTATACGATTCTGGTGAATGGGTCTTGCAAGATGGGAAATTTGGCAATGGCTAAGGATTTCTTTGATGAGATGTTGCAAGAAGGATTGAAGCCAGACCGCTTCGCATACACAACTCGGATAGTGGGTGAACTCAAACTTGGTGACACATTAAAGGCATTAAGTATGCAAGAAGAGATGCTAGCTGTGGGTTTCCCTCCTGATTTGATCACATACAATGTTTTGGTAAATGGGCTCTGTAAGTTGGGCAATTTGGAAGAAGCAAGTGACTTGTTGCAGAAAATAGTTCGTGATGGTCTTGTTCCCGATCATGTGACATATACTAGCATCATTCATGCTCATTTGGAAAATGGACAACTTAGGAAAGCCAAAGAGTTATTCAATGAGATGCTGAGTAAAGGTTTATCCCCTTCAGTAGTGACATACACGGTACTAATTCATGCGCATGCGGGTAAGGGGAATCTAGAACTGGCATATATGTTTTTCTTGGAGATGCAGGGGAAGGGTGTTTTGCCCAATGTGATCACCTACAATGCTCTGATAAATGGTCTTTGCAAAGTTAGGAGAATGGAGCAGGCTTACAAAATTTTTGCGGAGATGGAAGAAAAAGGAATACTTCCAAATAAGTATACCTACACGATTTTAATAAATGAGAACTGCAACATGGGTAACTGGCAAGAATCTTTGAGATTGTATGTACAGATGCTGGATAGACAAATTCAGCCTGATTCTTGTACACACAGTGCACTTCTAAAACAGCTAGACAAAGATTACAGAGTGCATGCAGTCCAGTACCTTGAGAGTTTAATTCTAGGTAGCAAAGAAACTTCTGAAGTAAGGACTTGAAATATCCCATTGAGGCATTCTAGCTGACTCTGGCGATTGTTGAGAGAGAGCAATGTCTATAATTTGGAGTAGTCCAATCGAACGAAAAGTTGCTCCACTAACCATTGGGTAATTATTCTTGGGATGATACATTGATTTTCCTTGAAAGTACACTTTTACATTGTATTATTTCCATATGTTGTAATCTTCTTCCCTTGATCGATTTATAGGGTGGAGCTGCTGATGGGTGAATTTGGAAATTTCAAAAGTCAAGGGTCGGATACCTATTTCATTTTTGATCCATTGTTAGCTGCAACTGAGCAATACTTAAAACCAATCCTTGGATCAGATCAATAAAAATATACATTGGAGGCAGAATTATGCTTCAAAGAGTCAACAACAGGTATACAGATAAAATTCACAACTGTATCAAGTTGTTTCTAATAATTCTCTGACAAGATTATATTGTATTTATTCATTCTTTTAATATAATTTGGAGGAGAAAAAGGAGGGGATGGGTGGGGGATTGCTTCTTCTTGTATTATTGTGAATTTGATTATTTTAATCTAGATAAAAGATTTTGATGAATAGTACCTTGTGTTTTCCAGAGCTGCAATTAATTATTGGAGTGAAAATTTCACATCTTGTAGTTTGTACTATTTTATCTGTTATTCCATGTCAACTTCTAATTCCATAGATCAAAACATTGTGGGAAAAAAGCATCCCCAGATGTGGTGTGTCTGTTAGTTAATAGGAAAAGGAAGTAGAAAAGGAAGGGGGGGGGGGGGGGGGGTGAGAGAAAAGCTAATCTTCTTTTTATTATAATTTAATATTTCCTTACTCTCAGTTTCAAAAAAAACCTAAATCTTTAATTTACAGAATTCAAGAAAGAAAAGAAATATGAAGGTGTCGAAGTGATGTTGTGGAGGAAGGTCTTTAATATCATATTGGTAAAAAGTGTTGACCGTGCCTGTGTATATTAGTTTTTCATCAGAGATGGTTCTTCTCCATAAATGAATATCTTCTATTTAAAACCAAATGATCATATCTCAATTTCTGTGTTCTTAGTAGTTAGTAGTGTGTGTGTGTGCGCGCGCACTGCATGAAAAAAAGTGTTAAAATAACATATTGGAATGCCAACACATTAACATAATCACTTACTGGTTTATCTTTAAGTTTCAAAAATGAACAGAAGTTTCTACCTTTAAATGTTGTGGTCTTTAATTTTGAAAAAATGAATGGAAGTTTGTACTTTTACATGTTGTGCCTTTTCTTTTTGGATAATTCAATGGCTGGGGGAAAGGGGATTTGAACCTAAACGTATTTGTTGGAGACACTAAGAGATGCTAGTTGAGCTACAAGGCTCTTGGAAATTTTGTGGGTTTTGAAAATAATGGAAAATGTTATTCAATGTAGGACAATTTGGGGGAAATCTCTAAATGTGGTTATGGTGGGATTAGGATTAGGAGAATTTATGGATCTGGCATTTAGACTTATGGAAGAAAATAGTTATTGGATTGTGTTAAGAATTGAAAGGTGGTTTAATGAGTTATTGATGGCTATTTGGTAGAAGAAAGAATGTGGGCTTGTAGGGTTTTGATAGGTAAAACAAACAAAGGGCTTGATTGGGTTATAAGGAAGAAGAAACAGAGAGAATTTTATGGTGTTTAGCGGGTTGTATGAACAATACCACGAGAATCTGAAGAGGGAAAAATAGAAGAGAAAGGGAAGAAATGAACACACAAATGCCAACATACCTCAATGCTCAAAACACTCAATATAAAATTAATCAACTTCATCTTGTCTAAATTCATTGAGCATAATATATATATATATATATATATGGACTCTTTCTAAGATACTTAAGGTCTCCTAGAAAATTCTAGACCCAATTAAACTTCTAAAATACCCTTAATTCAAAGAATTGCCAAAATTACATATTTTCCCTTGACTATGAAGTTGACCATAACTAATAAAATAAAAGATTGATACCTAGACCTTTAAAACAACATGACTTTTGCTGCAACTGGACTTCACATGTGGACCCCATAAAATATTTTTGAATAGGCGAAATGACAAAGTAATAGCTAATCATATTTCTATGGCTGCATCAATGTGATCCTCTATTGGGAAGAGAGAGAGAGAGAGAGAGAGATTAACATATTACTAAACTACCCAACCCAATACTTTTTCTTTTTCTTTTTTTCTTTTTTCTAAAAGGAGGAGAATTTTGAATATCACTAGTTTCACTAATTCTTGGAGTTGTAAAGGCAAATTTGAGACATCTTTCTTTAGAAAAGAGGAGTAATGTTTATTAGGCATTTCAAACCCATAGGACTTATTGGTCATGAATGATGATTGCTAAATTTTTGTTGCTAATTTCTTAAAGAGGAAGCCGAGAACAATTTCACTGAAGGAGGATGAATCTATGATGCATTTACATTTTGTATATCTTTAGATTCAAGCCTACATATTAAAAAAAAAAAAAGTCTTTGGAGTTTGGATTCAAGCTTTGAACTTAAAAGCTTCTTCTATGTATTTTTTCATTCAGCTGGATATTTTGATGGTTTATTGGCATGTGAGATGTGTTTGGATTCAAGCCTTGAAGAATGAATTCTGGAATTAATAGAGGATATGCATTTGCACTTGCACCTAAACTGTTTATTTCTCTGCATAATTAGTTGTTATCTTCCAATTTCTTAGGAAGCTTTAGTCAACTCGAACAAAGAAATATTCATTATTTTGTTTACTTTCTTTTTGGTTATGGTGGCCTATCTTTTTTCTTTTTTTTTTTTTTTTTTTTTTTTTTTTTTTTGATAGGTAATAACAGCTTTATTGATAATAAAAGCACAATGAATATACGATAGTAAACTCACTGCACTGAAAATAATACAAACCAATAAAAAAGAAAGACTAACAGAATTAAGGAAGTCAAACAAAGAATGACAATGCGTAAACCCCCACATCCGGGACCACTCAAACAAAGTCCTGAGTAGCAAAGACTTCACATAGTCTATAAGTCTCTCGGTTTTCTCAAAAGTACGGGCATTGCGCTCCTTTCAAATTAACCACATAATACATGCTGGAACCATATTCCACACTTTTGAAGTGTGACTCCCCAACCAATTCCACCATGCAGTAAGAAGAGAAACAACATTCTTCGGCATCACCCACTGAACCCCAAACAAACAAAGGACTTCACTTATAAGCATACTTACAATGGATCAATAAATGATCCACAGTTTCCTCTTCACATCGACAAAGGCAGCACCAATTCACAAGAGGTAACTTCTTCTTAACAAGGTTGTCTATAGTAAGAAGCCCACCCCTAGTAGCTGTCCATAAGAAGAAAGCCACCCTCTTAGGCACCTTAACACACCAAATAATTATATGGTGATGGTAGTTCATAGTTGGTGGTAATTTGTTTCATTTGTTTTAGGCAGTTTGTTAGATTGTTACCTGAGGTTCATCACATCTCTACGGATGATTTGATCCATTAAAATTTGGTAGTGATGGGTAGCAGATTATTTCTTGGAAGTGATTTGATTTGCTATGAAGTGATTTATTGACTAAAGATTATTGGGACCTAGAAAGCAAGGACAACCTATACCAAAGGAGACAATTTCTGAATATCATACCCTGCTGATTTCTAGGGCTTTGCTTTGCTCAAATTTTATCATCTTTAACACCCATGCCTGCTTGCTCTCTCATCCCTCCCACCTTTCCCTATACCTATGCATCTATTCCCTTCACTGGGCGATTGACAAGTCCTTTGGGCATCTGGAGCAGCATATGTAACTGAGGTATGCCACTAGATCCAGGTGCTTGTTATAAAGGCACAAACCTTACGATGGGCTATAGCATTAACCTCCATATGAGTATATGGGTTCCTGTTAAAGACAATAAACTTAAAAAATAAGGGGTGGTTTTTTTTTTAATTTAATTTAATTTATTTTTATGTAAGCTTTACTCTAGATGTTTTATGGTATCAAGAATGAATACAGCTCAAACCTTTTTTATTTATTTAAATTTTGATTGTTAAGTTATACATTCACTCAGACTTGGTAGGTTTTAACTCAAGACCTTACCCTCAAGGTTGCACTTACAAGAGGTAGAGCTCATTGGCAAATACAGCCCAATACCTTTACCATTAAATGTAAGTTTGTATCATAATTCAACTTGTTTTGGTATCATTGATGTAGATGCATGTGGTGATATGAACAAGACACGTATAGCACCATGTCAATAGTTGGCTTCACTATCCTTTGTTTAAGAAAATCATTGAAGTTCAAATATTAATTTTGTATGCTTTGTCAGTTTGAATTTTCTGTCATCCTTCCTGCATCTCCAGCTTCTAATAAGTCGGTGCTGTTTCATATAGAAGAAATTAATTAAATTAATAATTTTCTTTTTGATTTGTTTTGTATTGTTTCATCATTCTATCCTTTTTCTTCTCATGTCATGGTCATAGAAGTTATTAATTTTACATTGTTCTCTATTCTGTTTGGTGGATAGAGACAAGGAGCTGTGTGTGTGCTGTGCTTGTATCTGAGAGAGAGTGAGAGAGAGAGAGAGAGTTATGGTGAATTACTTATTGCTTTTTCCTTTTTCTTTGGAGTTATGGTCTATAGTGTTTGGGTTATTCAGAGTGTCTTAGGTTACGCAGAAGTCTGTTGTTGATCTATTTGCTGCTTGGCAAGGATGATTTGGAAATCATAGAAATGGTATTATTTGGAAAACTGTTCCCCATCATGTGATGTGGTGTATTTGGAGGGAGAGGGATGGGGATGCTCGAGGTGTTGAGAACATTGAAAGAAACATACTGGATACTAACTTGTTCTTTTTAAGAACTCTTGTTGGATTGGATGTCTACTATGGGTTGTATTTCTTTACCTTTAATATATGATTTGATTGACGTTTGTATACATCCTGTATTTGGGTAATTCATTGTATTGGTATTAATAAAATTTTATTATTTATCTATATATATATATATATATCAAAGGGGAAAAAAAAAATAGGTATCTATTTGGCATAACTGTGGCATGTAGGATACAATTTTTATTAGAAAAATTGATATTTATGATGAAATATTAGTAACCTCTTTTTTTTTTCTTTTATCTTTTTTGGGTTTTTTTTTTTGGGGGGGGGGGGGGGGGGGGGTGGGTGTGTTGGTAAACTTGTACATCCATGAATTTAGTCAGGAAATTATATGTAAAACATATAAAGACAATGAATAAACTTGGTTTCCAATGAATATCAGAATGGGCTCAATTGTATACTTGCTACTTCTTTATAATTTGTATGCAATATAAGGAGAACACAGTTTTAACTTCTAACCAATGTACAAAGATTTCAAAGTAATATTAAAAGAAGAAAAACAGCCCAAAGTAATTTTGTGGCGGTGGTGGAAAACTGGAAATGACAACAAATTCGTAAATCATCAGCCTTGACGCGCAAGATTCCAAATTTCAAAAACCGTGAATTACAATGTCTTTAGTTTTCCTCTTCTGTCTTGGAAACCATCGGCACATGTTAGCTTATAATTTGCATGATTAATTTGGGTTCAAATCAAGTGTCATTTAATCTAAAAGAAAAATGTTTAACTAATTGCTGATTGTCTTACTATGTTTTAAGGGCAGCCTAATTCCATTTTTGAGACAATACTGCATACCCTTGATTCTGTTTTTCTTTTCTTTCTTTCTTATTATTTAAAAAAAAAATATATATATATATATATATATAATCTTATGAATACTCAACTTGGCTTTATCTTTGTTTTTTCCTAAATAAACAATACATTTCGGATAGGAAGAAAAAGAAGTAAGAAAGTTGCCATCAACTCTACTCAAGAGGACAAAAAAAATGAATGATGATGGAACTAGGAAGCTGGGGATTAATCCCTCCAAATTACACAATAGAGTCCACATATATTGCAATATTGTGGGTCACAAAATTAGCTTGTCTAAAAGTATGAATTACAAACTAGCCATAAATGGATTATAAGTAGTTCTCTAGCTTCCAGAATGAGATGCTCAATTGACCCATGGGGCTGCAAAGAAGAATTATGTAGGGGCAAAATCACGTTTAATGCATCCCCTTAAGAAATCACTTTCTTATGTTCCAACTCGGCTGCTTTTGATATTGCTAAGGGTGCTGTATGCACTTCAACTTGATCTTTTTTTTTTTATTATTATTATTTTTTTTTTTCATTCCATTTTATTCCATTCATTCCCTCCTCTCAAACGAGTTATTAGTGGTTTTTGTTCTTCAACCTAACACAGTTCAAACAAAAAGAATTTCTCTCGTGATTTCTACCTACTATTGCAATGCAAGATTTCTCTTCATTCATTGCTACATAAAAATTGATCTTCACAAAAGGTGGGATAGGGGTTCCCATTTGCTGCTTCTTAGATTAGTTTCACCTGCAAATTTCCAAGAGAAAATATGATTTATATAGGTTTTTTGAATTTGAGAAGATAAACATAAAGGATCTTGCACTGACCCAAGAAAAAGTAAGAATTTTCACTATACCCTAAAAGGATTAGTCTACACACAATTAAGGCTTATTGTAATTTTTAAAACTTAAATCGACTTAGTATATTATAGATGCGGAACTCATCACACACCTACACAACACAATTAAGATCTAACAACATCTGCACTATACTCCAAAAAGATATAGTCACAAGTAAGACTCTTTATGGTTTTTTATAAAGCCTAGATTGACCTAGTATATGCCTGATGTAGGATTCAACACACACACACTCACCTAATTCAATTTAATATTTAACCGATTCTCCAAAAAAAATCAATATTCAATCAATTTGAGGCGTTATAATATTAAATCCTAAAGAGTTAAGATTATTGTATTTGATGTAGATTTCAAGTTGGCTATAAGTTTGAGAGGGATTTGTAACCTATTTTATAATAGTGAACTTATTCGCATTTGAACATTTACATTTTCCTTTCGAGAAATGGTTGCCTTCTTAATTTTTGTGTTCGTGAGTGTAAGGACACGTTTTGCAGCTCAAGCCCAAAATGTAAGGGATATTGGCCCAGTGATCCCAGTACAATAAATTTGTAAAGAGTGGGTCAAAGAACTAGGCCCTAATGAATTTAACAACGACTAGTATGGATTCAAAAGATGATCAAGCAAAAACAAGGCACACATGACTAAATGAATTCACTGTTCGAAGAGCTAAATCTTGTTATAAATCAATTAAATTGATTACAAGTGCAATTTTGATTGCTACAGTATTCTTTCTCTATTTTTCCGATCCCCTCCTCATGAAGAGTCTCTTACATTATATATCTCCCTTTGGAACATCTTGACCCTACACTTGTTGATCGTTTGAGCCCTTACTCGAGTGTCTGTCCCATCAAACACCCTCTAGTAGCCAAGGCAACACTATTTAGGGGTCTTCTCCACATAAATGCGGCTAGAAAAGTAGCTGCAGTGCATTTAATACAGTAGTAGCAGCTTTCCTTTAGATATTTTTGGGTTTCCTTCCTTCCTATATGTTCATGATGTTTGTCCTTATCACGGGAGCCTCTTGGAAGGTCACCTTAATTGTTAGAATACATATTTGAGCCGTATTTATCATATCTGAGGAGATATTCCTCCACAGACCTTCTTCTCATTTGTATCTTACTCATTAAATTTTGAGTCATGAACCACTCATTACCATCCGTATTCTCTCGGACTACTTATGCTCTCGGCCAAGGCTCAAGGCCCAATATATGATTTGGACCCTTAATCCTACAGTGAGTATGGTTGATTTATTCTTATTTGAGCTTAGTAATTTTGGTTATATTAATTTTTTGAAACTTTGGTTAAAATTATTTATTGAATTTCTTAATTCACATAAGATTAGACTGTAACCCTACAAATTCACCTCCTATGCGTTTTTATAACAGCAGTGGCCTACATAAGAGGAAATTCTGTACACACTTCATCTCAAACTATTGTTTGTCTTATAACTCTTATTTATAGGATCTAAATATCATCTAGTCTATTTTTTTTATTTAAAATATATAATTGTTCCAACAAAACAATGGACAGTAAGACCAATGCTGTCTCAAGCAAGCAAAAAAAGAGAAGGGGGTAGTGGGGGTGTCCTCCTGCTTAATTAGTCAAAGAACCATTCCATTTGTTGTCTAATGTCTACCAGAAGATGAGGAGAAAGAGAATTGAAGGCTGTGCACTTGTGGTTGTTCCTATAAAATATGCATACAAAGCTTGGCCTATTTGAAAAATCAAGAAATGCAAATGTAAAACCACAATAATTCCCTCACAATGTATTTCTTATATTTAGAAGTGACAAAAAGACATCTACCCTTTTTTCCCTACTTGCCTGTCGATCAGCCCAAGGATTTTAGTTTCACCACTATATTATTTTATGACATCGAAACTACCTCCCTTCAGCGCACACACAAAGGGCTTTTTTAATACTCAGCTCTATGACAAATTTCTCTAAATTTTGTCCTTTATTTAACACGCACAAGCCTTCAATCTATAAAGCTATTTCATTGCCCATTTCTCTGTTCCAACCTTTATCCCATTTACATGAGAAAACAATGGCTACTTTCTCATATCCATCCTATTTTATAAGGGCATCTTCCAATAGATATAGCCATGACCAAAACAAGCAAAAACTAAACAACATAAGAATTACTGGAACTTCTAGTATGTCCTCTATGAAGCCTGATATACTGAGCCAACTTGCTGGAGTTGTAAGCACATACAATCCATTTACTTCTGTTAACGGAACTGGAAACATCACCACAGAAGAGCTTCGCCAAAATATTCCGACAAAGAAGCGATCTGTGGATACTCATCGCCAAGGGCTCATCATCGAAGGAGGTGTCGGGTACAGGGCCACAGGCAGACTGTTGTCATAAGGTCCTATGAAGTTGGTCCTGATAAAACTGCAACTCTTGAGAGTATCCTCAATCTTCTTCAGGTGAGAATAAAAAAGAACTTGTTCAACCATCCTTTTTCAATCACACATGCACAAAAATATGAAAGAAGATTATATTTGAATCACTTCAACAACAAAATAAATAAGTATTTGAATCACTTTTTTTATGATAGGTAATATATTAAAGTCTCATATAGTATAATCTGTACTCTGTAGTATCTTAGTGATAAGTGATTATATTCTTTTAAGTGTATCTTTGGTTGCACTTAGGAGTATTCATTGTTATCCAGGAAACAGCATTAAATCATGTATGGACGTCCGGTCTTTTGAGCAATGGATTTGGTGCCACACATGGAATGGCGAGGAACAATCTTATATGGGTTGTCTCAAGGATGCAAGTTCAAGTGGATCACTACCCAATTTGGTTAGTCCTATTATCCTCCTTTATTTTTTGTTTTTGATGATCTAAATATTTAAATGGCTTCAATTTACTCGACTCAAGGCCCTTGATCGACAACCTCTAAACTTTCTGACAATATCATGTTTTCTCTCCTCTTTTTTTCCACCTTTTTCAATGATATGTTCGCAGTACGGTGTTCTTTAGTATGTTGTCCACAGTATAATTATCTGCATCTCTTTTCTTTATAACGTTAACTACTTTCTCCCACTTCAAAACTTAGAAACACTGCTGCATACGAGCTAAACCAACTATTAAAAGTTTAGGGTTGGTCGAACATGGGCCGAGTTTGAGTTTATTACCGAATTATATTATATATTCACGTTTAGTTTTTTTTTTCTTTTATTTATTGAATATGTTTGAGATTAATCATGAGTTAATTTAATTAATCTTTATCCACATATAATAAACACTACAACTACATTTTTTTTAAACCTTTACAAATCTATGCTAATAACCATATTATAGTTAAAATGATATTATTTAAGCTAATTTTGTAGAATGATTTTTGTTTATTAACTTATAAAAATTATATTCACCAATCTTAGGATTGTTACAAATTATATATATTTTTTTTTTACTACAAACTTATATTACGAATAAATTATAAATAAAAAATTGATATCTTTTGAACTTTTATACTAACTTGCACAATTCAATTTCAAGTCTATATGAATATATTTTTTATATATGAATACATACAAAAATATAATATTAGATATACTTAAATCGAGTCTCATACTCTTGAACTTTTTCACGTGCGAACAAATCATTATATTTGAGCTTGACTTGTTTAATAGTAATATATCAACTTAGGTTTGAGTTTATCTCATTTTTAAAATTACAAACATAAACAAGTATATTTCTGGAGCAAACCCCTAACTATTTATCTTCATTATAGATAGACCAAAATACTATATACAACCTTCTTAGTCGATGAATTGATTTCCAACTATAAACTAGGGTTATTTCTAGCATGAACCCCAATCATAGCACAAAAGTTCATATGGCACTTTTCTGCCTGCAGGGGAGAGGTAGTGGAAATTGATACATGGGTTGGAGCATCAGGGAAAAATGGAATGCGACGAGATTGGCTTGTTAGAAGTCAAGTCACAGGCCATGTTTTTGCACGTACCACCAGGTATTTCTTATGAACTTTCCATCATATCTCTTTGATATATAAACTCAGCTCAACTCAGTTAAGCTTTAATTAATCCCTACTAAATTGGGTTCTACTTCTACTACATATGCTTGTACTAATAACTTAAATGTGAAACAGCACCTGGGTGATGATGAAAAAGGAAACAAGGCGCCTCTCAAAAATGCCAGAAGAAGTGAGGGCTGAAATATCACCCTGGTTCATAGACGCAAGCAATCAAAGAAGATTGTCCAGAAAAAATTGTTAAGTTGGATAGTAAAGCAAGATATATGGACTCCAATTTGAAGGTAAATAAAAGACAACTCAACTTCATTACCTTATTATACACATTCCAAAGCAAAATATTCATATGTTGATCACTATTGCAATTTTCTAGGCCAAGAGAAGTGATTTGGACATGAACCACCATGTAAACAATGTGAAGTACGTAAGGTGGATGCTTGAGGTAATACACAAATAGATTTGGCTTGTGTCTAATGCTCCTGGACATGACATAGACATAACATAATATCTAAAAAAAGATCACGTGTCACTTCTGTGTCCCGTCTAGCGATCGATGCACTTGACCAAATCTTCGTCACCCTACACAAAAATAACATTGCAATGCATCTTTTGCCTGTCAACTTTGAGTTTCTTCAATTTCTCTCTCTTTTAACAGACCATCCCCGATGAGATTTTGGAGTCTCACAAACTGTCCACTATCATACTAGAATATAGAAGGGAATGTGGGAATTCAGACATAGTTCAGTCACTTTGCCATCCGGACGAAGGTGGAATTCTTGAAGATGGATTGAAACATAAAAATGGCATTAGTCTAAATGGATTTTCTCTGGCATCAGAAATTCTTGAAGGTAGTGGACTCTTGTGTAACTTTGAGAAGGTACCATTAAGGTATACACATCTCCTCCAAGTTAAAGGTGAGCGTGGAAATGAAGAGATTGTTAAGAGGAAGAACCACATGGAAGAGAAAGATGCCCACCAAGCCTTTCAACACATGGTAAATCATATAAGACAATTGAATTGGGATTTAGAAAGCTTCCCATAATCAAGTAAAAAATTTATGTTTGAATATGCTTCAGAGGGAAGCTGAATGAAGATCCAAAAAGTCGTCCAAGAGGACATGAGAAGTCCTTTAAGGGTACCAGTACAGTATATATATATATATATATATATAAAAAAAAAATCAGAAATTGAATTGAGTTAAATAAGTGGGTATAGCTTGAGTGGTGATTATATATATAACAGTTTCGTAGTTCTCATTATGAAAAGCAAAAAAGAACATAGTTTCAACACACCCCCCCCCCCCCCCCCCCTTCCCGGGCGCGCGTCTTCTCTTTGATCCCTTAATTCAATCACACAATGAAAGAAGGAAGCACAAGAATTTGAGGAGAAAAGAAAACATACACTCCCCAACCTTATCATAATTTTCAATCACTCCATTGTTGTTTCAGTAGTTTCAATCTCAACAACAACAACAACAACAACAACAACAAAAAACAAAAAAAAACAGGATTTCGATTCTTTTGTCCAGACTCTCTGTGAACACACTTGTCAAAAACAAAAAAACAACCTTGTTAGAAAAGGGGAGCAATTATGGTTAAACATGGTAGGGGGAGTTCTAGTAAATTGTTTTATATAATTCCTGTAGAAGAAGAAATTGCTGAGAGAGAGAGACCAATTAGTAATATGCAACCATTGAGCAATAAAACTGGAGCCTAGGCCGGTTATAATTCCACTGATCCAGTCCAGCCAAGTTCTCAAAATAAACTTTTTTTTTTTTTTTTTTTTTGAAGTCCACAAAACTAAAATTATGTGCTCAATTTTGAGCTACATTAGTCAATTACATTTGTCAAAAGCTCTCCATAAACTAGATTCAAGTCAAATTACATCAAAAACTGGAGACTACAACACGAAAAATTGGAATGTCCAATATGGCTCAACAAGTGAAGGTAAAAAAAAAAAGAAAAAAAGTATGCCAGTTAAATTACAGCAAAACAGTAAACTCATTAGCCCTACGTTGGAACCATTTCCCACTACCTATCATCTAAGAATAAATAATCTGTGCTCCAGAGACTGTGATCCACTACCCTATTGGAATAAGCATTTACAATTTATAAAGGTGTAGAACATTTACAGCAGCAATGGCTGGATACCCTCAGGAAAAGGAATCAAAGAATCGTGTAGCGCAACAACAAAATCACCGCCTCTTTCTACCTAAACTTTGATGCAGTTTCCACGACCAAAAGATGAGGAATATTAAAAGGGCCCCTCCAACAGATGACCAGAACATTACCAGCCAAAAAGGCATTGGTTTAGGATATAATCCTGGTGGATGTCAAGAACAAGGTCATTACAATCAAGAGAGAGAGAGAGAGAGAGACTTGGTTGGAGAGCAACACACAAAATAAGAAATACTTCAAGATGATTGAAAAAAGACTAACATACCATGACCAAACTTGATGCAGATGAGAAGCTCAATAATGCAGATAGCAAGTGAAAGCCAACAAAATGCTCCAACCTTTTTCACCTTATTTCTGGAAAATTAACACAGTAATTAAGCAGGTTGCACATATTCTTTTGAGTATAGAAATTTTTTGAAAATGTAGTATTTACTTTCATGTGAAAAATGTTGGGGGAGAGAGATAAGAGAGAGTACCGGTCTTGAAGGTATGAGTTGTACTCACGAATTGTTGGTATTGCAATTAGCCACCACAAGATCAGCCTATACACAATCACAGGGTTCCGTGGAGGAACCCAAAGACAAAACTTCAAAAAGAAAGTGTTCAACTCTACGGTCAAAAATATGATGCAAAGGGTGAGAACTTGAATGAAACGCCATGGACCAAGCAGGGGGTGCCACTCATCTTTGTCCCACTGAGCTGGTGTAAACTGTCCCAATGTTCGTTTCACCTGAACAGAAAATAATAATTGATACATTTTTTAAAACACAAACCGTGAATGACAGAAGACCACAAAACAAGAAAACTTTCTACCACAGAAACAAGGAAGTCTCTGTCTACCAAAACAACCAGAAATGTTTCAAAAAAATTAGGCATACGACATACAAAAAGTTTCATCAGACACAAGAATCAGTTCCATCTTTCTCCAGAAATTACGATACAACCACGACATATCCCATTAAAAAATTTCCATATAAGGGAAAGGACTTGCAATTATCAATAATACTTAAGCAAACAAAAAAACGTAAGACAAAACATATTTTTTAAACATACTTTTCCTATAATATTAGGCTGACGACTTAGACCAACCCACTTGTACGTTTTTCCATCAAAGTGCCTGACAGTATTCATCCCTGCCCAGATACCTGTTAAAAACCAAACAAAACTTGTCATAACAGACTCTAACCATCTCTGAAAAAGACCAATATAATTTAAAGAGAAAGTGAAGAAGAAGGAATGTTCCTTTTTAAAATTCAATTGTCAAGTGGGAGAGGGGGGACTTGAACCTGTGATCTCTCAAGTAGGAGACCAGGCGATGCCAATGAACTACAAGGTTCTTGGCAAAGAAGAAGACAAAATACAATGTAAATTGCCAAAATTGAAAGACTAACCAGTAAAATTAGCAACGGAGGGCAAATTTTATGATATAATATAGCATAAGATTTGTTACCAAGGACTCGAAATTCTCAATGCTCTGATATTTACCAAGTTTTATCAGTTCCTTAAATAAATGTAGTATACACCCAAGACACGTAGAAGCGTAACAGATGGTTCTTAAATAGCATAGTGACATCCAGAAAATCTTCTACCTTCTTATGTCAATAATTATATCATGCATCTAAAATTAGCAACGGATGCATGAGATACCTCACCCTCTTATGCATCCTATTTACTATTCATAAATGGAAAAAACATTGTTCAAAAAATGGTAAAACACACTAAGATCCCCTAAACCTTTATGCTGCTGCATTAATGCATAAAAGTTCAAAGGGTCTTAATGCATTTTTTTTAATGAATTGGTCCAAAACAACGTTAAAATAGACAGAATGTACAAAGGGGTCTATCTGTTACTGTACCAAAGTTGGGAGGGGAAAAAAAAGAACCTTAAGGGGGTCTTACTGCAATAGCATAAAAGTTCCAAAGGTCTTAGTACATTTTATCCTATTAAAAAAACCCGCCCTACCAAGAGAAAATGCAATAGGAATCTCACCAAACCAATTGCAGATCAAAATGTCAAGAATTATACTGTCCCACCAGCACTCATTGAAATTTGGTAACATGTGGCGAAATGTAAACTGAAAAAGGCCAACATAAAATTCAGTCCACAATAAAAAAAATAACCAACTTGAGCATACAAAGATGATAACATGTTCAGGGACATAAAAGTAGACAATCAACCTGAACAGATAATGGAAATCACAAAAGATGCATGTCTCAAATAAAGGAACTAACCTCCATCATCTCAAATCCTATTGATAGCACCCATAGAAGGGGCTGGTTGCGGATCAATATAGCCTTACCCCACCATCCAATAATATGTGCTAGCACAAATTCGTCAAAAAGTGTTTCCTAGAAGAGATGGGGGCAAAAATCAGAAGCCTGCAGCACCCCCTGATATTGTGCTGATGTGCACAAAGATCAAAACATGCAGGGGAAACAACTGAAGTAAAAAGGTTGTGAAAGAAGAAATCATACATAAACATTCTTAAACCTGTTTGTGGGATTCTCAGGTACATATATGCGGCAATCAGCACCATATGATCTTTCTGGAAGTTCTGCAAGAAGTCATGCAAATAAAATTAGAATTCCTTAAAAAACAATGATTAACTTGTCCATCCAAGCTAATATATTTTTTAATTAGTAAATTATACATGCACCCAACAAGTCTTGAACTCATGACCTCACTCTTTACGGTATTCTTACAAAGGGAAGAGGTTCCATTAAACAATGAAAAGCTTTGCATACGTCAAATACATCACAAATTCAATTTAAAAAAAAAAAAAAAATCCCTATCAATTAACAATTTTGTAAAGAAGAACAGCATTACCAATGCCAAGATCAGGATGGAGAAACTTCATAAATTGCCGAGCATCATCACGCTTCTAGAAAATGAGAAGGTGAAAAGTTAAAATCAAAGACCACTAATTGGAGTTTATGACAGTACAGCCATAAACAATTAAGTGAGGGAGAAGAAGGTGGAAAAGAAATGGCAGACACAAGAGGGAATATGCAAAACTGAAGTTTGTTCAGCACACACCTCAATTTATAAAATGACCATCATCAATGAGAGGTATATTTTAGATGTGTATTAATTGAGAAATATAATTGCAAACCCACAAATGAAAGAACAGGGCATAAGGAATAAGTTTCCAACAAAAATACCCCCATAATTTGAGATTGTACATATAAATATGCACATACACAGGAAAATGAAATTCATATTGCACACACTAGAAGAAATGGAGAACCAACCTGAAAAAGCAAAAAAGTGAGGGCGACAAGGTACACAACAGCCATTCCATGTACTAGGCGCCACATTGCAGGATGTGGCCGAATAAGAATCCTGTAAAGGAATATAATTTTACATATGTAGTATCAGAGGGTTAAATTTCAAAATATCCCCCCTCCAACCCAATGAAGATTCTAAATATCAAGTGACAGATTGTTCATTAATAAATATGATCTGGTTTCCGACTTACGTAGATGGGGCTTGCAGCAAGCAATAGGCAAGAAAAACCGCAATCATAGCCCATACACCCCTACACAAAACCATGAGGATATTAAAAAGTGCAAAAGAAAAGAAAGTCAAATGAACTTCATTAGATTAAAAAATAAGAAAAAACCTTTTAACAGATGTAACAACATCACCAGAGGCACCACTATCAGGATCAAGGGCTCCACTTGCCCAGCTGTATGTACATCAACAAGCAACAAGAAGAAACACAAACAGTTTAATTCCATGTATTAAAAATTCCCCACTGAGGATGTTACACGTTATACATACACTACAACATTGTGTTGAAAGTGCAGCAGCAAAATTCTCATCAAAGGCATTATTACTTTTTAAACAAAGCCAACCCTCTGCATATAGGAACATCAGAGAACATACAAACAACGCGGCTGGATTATTAGAAATGACAGTTGAGAGCTCAAAGACAAGCACAGAAGCCTCTTGAACAAACATATAAACTAAAAGCCCCTTTTTTTTTCAATTTCCGTGATTAATGCAGAAATTCAAAACCCCAGGTTTAATATGTGCTTCTTACTAATCTCCCTGGCAGTAGCATGCATGTAAAGTCCTTTTTTACTGGTAAGTTACACACTCCATAAGTGGAAAAAATTATGTTACGCACTTAGAGGATAATCTAAATATAGCAATTTACATATGTAGATTCTTTCCTTTTGTATTTGCAACTAACACCAGTAGAGAAATCAGGCATTCCATATAACTAGACATTCACAGCAACCAGCAGATGGCAAAGGCTTTAGCAGAGAACTAAAACAGAAATTCAGTGGGAAAGAAAATATTCCATCCAGGTAGGAAATATTTAAAAAAAGGAATATGTATTTGATTATCTATAAATACATATTCCTATAAAACTATAAAACTACTAATTGAGTTGAGCACGCACATAAGAAAACAGGCACCAATAAGTAGCAAGGACACGGTACGAGGCCTGTATGCCCATGCAGTCCATGGATCAAGTTCTTCACCAACGCTCGTTAGACTGACATGACCATTTTCTTCTGCAAGATGGTCCTTTTTTCTCACTCTCCTCTGCCCATTAGGCTCCATAACCTTAATTTTCAAGGGATGTAACTTGCTTATTGCCTACAAGTAAAAGAAAACGAAATAAGGTAGGTATTTAAGGAAATATTTTTTTTTTCCTAAATTGCCAATCCTTACTAAAAATATAAGACCATTAAAGCTAATAGAAAACCTTTTTTTTTTTTTTTGGATAAGTAAGCTAATAGAAAACTAATAGAAAGTCAAAACATATAAGAAATGTACCAAATTAGAAAAATGCAAAAACATTTGAATCATATTACAAGATCTAATTGCTCAGTTCTAGAAAGCTCCACAAATGGTTCAAAAAGTTCCTAAAAGAATCTAACAACATCATGCACTGCAGGATTTCCCCCAAATCGAATATCATGAGAACATTAGCAGGAAAGACCTAGCATTTATAAATCTCATTAGGAAGCTCTCTACAGGGTAGTGATTGACTAACATTCACCTGGTATCCATAGTTATATATATAGCATAAAAGAATGTCATACATACAAAGAAAATTAAGGAATCCTTTCATTTGTAAAAGGTTAATTTTACCTAGACACCTGCAAGCCCACAATTAAGGAATCCTTTGAACAAAAAATATTGACGCACATTTTAAGTTGCATGAAAAATAATATTTCCAAGGGTAATCTATTTATAATTTTATGTACAAATCCATCATCACACAAGGATCCATTACAGATAATGAGAGAAATATTTTGGACTGGCAGAAGATTATAAGAATCTGAAAATGACAAGCCGTACAATCCAGTTGGGCAACATCCCAAAATCTCAAACTTTCTTTATTGGATAGAAAAATTTTCTTTAAAAATAATACAACTAGAGAATTTAAAGAAATTTCAACACTAATGAAAGTCCATAGCTCAAACTTTTTCTATGGTCCCATTATAAGTGATGGTCTTATTCCATCATTACAGTGTAGACAATCAATTCCCACCACACTCAATGAAATAAATACATTTGCACCAAAGAGGACAGAAGGCAAAGCACATTTAAGGCTGATAAGTTCCACAAGATTTCCAAAATATACATATATACATACAGAAATCTATACAGCCACAAAACTCCAGACAACCAAACAGAAAAGGAATGCCCCACAAGGCTTTCATTCAACCAAGAAAAATGTAGTCATCTATACAAAAAAAAACTCCCATATAGTGTTCAACAACAAAACCTTAGTCCCAAATTATTTGAAATGAACTATGAATCCTCAAAAACTTAGTCAGTCCCAAAAAAATGTAGTCATCTATACAATCAACTTCCATATAGTGTTAAACCATAGAAAAGGTGATATGTTACAAACTGCAATCTATCAATATGCTGCAGTAGATCCACTCATAAAAATGTAATTCTATTTTATGTCAGCCGTCAACGGACTGCAACCCTCATCCCTTTTCAAGGCTTGGGACTAGTTGTGAACAAAATATATGATACTGACCACAAAATATGGCGAAGTTTGCAATCTATTGCTATTAAATTTTTTTCTTTCTTTTAAACAATGAAAAACAAAAAGAACCAAACTTTATGCTAATTGCATATGAAAGAAAATTCTTACAAAAAGAACCAAACTTTATGTTAATTATATATGAAAGAAAATTCTTCCAAAAAGAACCAAACTTTATGCTAACAGTATATGGATCCACTTCCACATAGCGATGAACAGTAGAAAATGTGATATTTTATAAAATGAAATCTATCACTATACTGTAGGGGATTATCTATCAATAAAAAAGTAAAAGTAGATTTTATGCCGACCGCCAACTTATCGCATCCCTCATCCTTTTTCAAGGCTTGATCAATTATGAACAAAATATATGGCACTAACCACAGCAAAAAGGCGGAGTTTGCAATCTATCACGAATAAAAAAAAAAAAAAAAAATTAAATACATTGCCCAGAATAATTCATAATTCAACACCAATATCAAAACATTATAATTTATAACCTTAATTAACATTGCCCAGAAACTTAATTACGCTCCAGCAATCATAGAGAAAAATAAAACCACTAACACAGTAATGAAAATATCATTAATCAGAAATTGAATCAAAAAACACATACTTATCCAAAATTTTTAAAAAATAAATAAACTTATAAAATAGTAGTTGTAAGAAATTGATAATATAATCAGAATATTACTTTGATCAAGTAAGAAAAACACTGTAAACTTAATTCCTAAGTAACGGCCATATCATTGAAACTATTTTTTTTTTTTTTTTTATTTTAAAAACTGTATATATATATATATATAAACTATATATATATATATATATATACAAACAACTAAATCTCCAATCCGAAATGAAATGAAATTCAAATTGAACTTTGAAGATAGATAAACATATAAAATTCGAAAATTGAATCATTGCATGTGATCAGAAACAAACATTAAATTTTTTTTTTTAATTTTAAATTAAAAATAGTCAATTTATTGAAAATCAAACTTCATGAACGAAACGTATAATACTTGTTATTATTTAAAAAAGAAAGCAAAAGTTAAAAAAACACAGAAATACGAAATCAATTACGTACAGAGAAACATGAACAGTGAAATACAGATTTCGAAAAACGGAAACGAAGAATTCCGTAACCGTCACATCCATTCATATACAAACAAATATAATATAAACACACACACACACACACACATATATATATATATATATATTTATACATACGTGATGTGTGTCTGTTTGTGTGTGTGTGTGTATACGTGTTTGTGCATATTTGATATTCACAGAGAGAGAGAGAGGAAATACTTACGTTGAGAGAGAAGAAGAGGGAGCCCTAGGCGTACGATTGGAGAGGAGAGGAGAGGAGAGGCGATCGCGGCCGTCGGATCAGAGAGAGTTTTGTTAAGAACTCTTCGAAAAACGAATTCGAAGAAAGAAGAAGAAGAAGATAAAACCTTTGTTATATTTAGAATGAGTGAGTGAATGTATTTGAAGAAGAAGAAGAAGATAAAAAAAAGTGAGTGAGAGAGAGAGAGAGAGTCTGTGAGTTGTGAGCAAGAGAAATAGAGAGAGACAGAGAGACTGCAAAGAGTAGCAGCGGCGAAAAGGCAGTCTGGATATTTGATGATGAAGAAATTAATAGCTGAGAGAAAAGAGTGAGTACGACGGTCAAAGATAGATTTGAAGAGGGGTGTTGTGTTTGTGTGTGTGTGTGTGTGTGTTTTTATTTTTATTTATTTAGTGAGAGAGGGGGGACACGGTTTCCCTCGATATATATGAAGGATGGGAAAGAGATACAGACGTTAAAACGACGGGACTGTTTGTTTTTCTTTTCCCTAAACTACCCTTCAGGATCTTCTCTTTTTGCAACCAGCATATTATTTTATTTTACTCTCTTTTCCCATTTTATTCCTTTTTGTTTTTGTTATGCCGACTTCCCGGATTTTCCCCTAACCCAAATTGCCTTTTTCTACTTCTAATTTCTTTTTTCTTTTTTCTTTTTTCTTTTATCGTTCTTAATTAAAAAAATAATTAATAAATTTAAAAATATATATACAAAGGGACCTATTGCTTATGTGACTTTCGTAAGATAAGATCGTACTATGCGCAATACATATTATATTGTAAATGTGTATTGACTACTTTCACATGTTGTATTATATATCAAACAATATGTAAATTATATAGATCAATTTTTTTTTTTTTTTTTTTTTTTTGTTAAGGTCACCTGATTCTTGTGGGAAATAAAAACATGTTACTTGGTTGAATCCAATAAAATAACATGTTCATAAGGTTTTTTTTTTGCCTCGATCTCTCCTACAAAATGTGGACCACATACTTATACTTTAGTAATGAGTATTGCACGAGATCTCAATCCAGAGGAATGATCTCATCCAATTTCCTTCCATATTTAGCAAAGATGTGTGACATTTATTTGACTTTTTCCATCCAATTTCCTTCCATTTTTAGTAAGATGTGTGACATCTATTTAACTTTTTTTTTATACAAGATAAAAATTCTATTTTATCTTAATTTAAGTGTATTGTGTATAGAATTCCCTCCTAAAGACTTGAACCCTAGCCCTTATCCCCCACACCTCACATGAACTTTGTACTTGTGGAGTGACCATCACGCTAATAGTGCGCGGTGATATTTATTTGACTTTTAAATGCCATGTATTTTGCATCTAAATAAAAACAGGAGAGAATTGAATGATTTGGTAAGAATATAAATCTTTTATGTCACTGTTATGTTCCACCAATGACAACTTATCATGTATTGTTTTAATTTTCATTATAAAATAACTAAGGTTTACAATGGAAAAAATTAAAACACATAGCAAATTATGATTGATGGAACACAAAAAGTGGTATAGAAGATTTATATTTGATACAGCAGAAGAGGATCTTACTCCATAAGATCCTGACCACTAACCCACAACTTTTATTTTTGTTGGAAGTACATGATATGACTTTTTATTTAGTAAGGAAAAGCTTAGTTCCAAATATGTTTGAAGTTATTTTATTTCAACCCATAAAGTGGTGATTAAAGAGATCATCTATATGTAATTTTAGTCATATGTTTTTTTTAAGAATCATGTGGCTTGTTTAAAAATAAACATGAATAATTTTACAAATTACCATGTAATGGGATTGAAAAGATAACTCCAATTATATTTGGAGCCATTTAGCCAAAAAAAAAATTTATGTTTAGAACCAAAGTTTGTCCTTTATTATAATAAATGCGGTAATCTTTTATTTTTTATACTGCGATAGTTTAAATTTCATTGCCGAATATGTAAGAGAGTGTCTTATTTTAAAATGAACATGGGTGCTTCTTCAATCCAAATATCCACTGAATAAGTTTTAAGCTCCTAAGGTTAGAACATTTACAATTTTAACAAAACCTTTTCCGGTACAATTAAAACCTTTATAGGTGGAAGTAAGAGCCTTTCCATATAAATTCTCTTCATTTTGTCTATTATATTTCACAATTAAGATTTTATTTTCAAATCAAATAATGCACAGCCACATCATTTATGAGGTGTCTGGTCTCACCTTTGGCATCATCAATTAAATGACCTTGGATCTATTGGATATTAGCATTACCAATCTAATTGTCAAAATCATGGTTGCAGTGTTTCTCAAAAAAGATCATGGTTGTAGCATCCCCTTCAATGAGGATATCTTACACACTGATTTCTATGGCAAACCATGGCTCTTACCGCTGCTAGTGCTTTTGCATCCTCAGTATTGCCCCCATGGAAGTTCTCTCACTTGCTATTACATTTCCTTGAGGATCTCATACAAATTCCCCAATGCCAAAAAAAAAAATTGTTTCCTCTAAGCATTACTCCATCAAAGTTTACATGGCATTACTTTATGGGCAATCCCATCCAATCCAAAATGACCTTAGCTCTTTGTTTCCTTGGTAAATGGAGTGAAGTTACAATTTTAGTACTCCAATACACTTGACAGGACACAAAAGTGACACGTGATTATTTTTAAACACATGTTATATCTGTGTCACATTTATGATACGTAGTAATGTAGTATCGCTCTCATGATATTGATGATCTAATAATAGAGTTCATAAATGATAATAGATACAATAATGCACGTATTGGATGCATCATGTATGAAATACTTTCACCATATATAGCCCTTGTGATTTGAATTTGGAATCTCTGTTTTTCATTTTTGGGGCCAAGCCCTCCGCATGTGGAGTCAGTTCCTGAAGCTGAAAACTGAAAGCAATCAAAGTGAACCGATCTCTCCCGTGTGCAAATGCATTATAATGCAGCGATTGCAATCCTAGTAGCTAACGTTGACATGACATAAAACACAAAGGCCCTTATAAATGAGCGAAGTAAAGAGGTTGGCTGAAGTGGAGCCCTTTTCATAATGATTGCTGAGGTTTTGATGTGGAACAACTCAAAGTAATATTCCTCTGCCTCGATTATTCTACCAACAATTCTTGGATTTTTTTTTTTTTTTTTCTTCTTTTTCTCATTTATAGTCATCAAAATTATTAAGGACTTCAAGTGGGAAAGAGAATCCTACATATCCACATGAAACAGGACCCCATATGATCAGTACTATTATGGCCGAGAAAGAGAGCCCAGTTAGGTAGCCAATACTCACTAGAGTAATGCTATGGAGCATGAAGCATAGACATACTAGTTTTTATACTTTTCTTACATAGGTTGTTTATCCATGTAATATAATATATAAATAATTGTAATTGGAATAATATCACTTTTGATATAAATAGTTGTAATCAGAGTAATATCACTTTTATTTGAATTCATTATTGATACAATTTTTATTATGCACCGATCAGTTATGTCAACAATTATGAAAAATGCTATATCCATAGACTTTAGACTAATTAAATGTTTTGTATTATGTAATTTGATACAAACACATGCACGTATATGAATATTACATCACCCAATATAATCAATCAACGGTTAAATTATATGTTTTCACCGTACCCATCATGCTTTTATTAAATATAAAGAAAAATGAAGATTAATGATCATTTCCTTGATAAATTGTTCAAATTAATTTTCTTTATTATTGTAAAATACTCTAAATTTAATGCATGGTTTTTTTGGATTTGATAGTAAACAATAATCAATTGATTCATTTTTTTTATAAAATAAGACAATAATCAATTAATCCGAAATTTGATATATAATGTGGACAAAACACATAAGATTTACAAAATATTAATTTAATACAAAGTCATTAAATAGTGTAACATTAGTCAAAAGCTAATTTTGGTCAATGTTCTTCTCCCATTATATTTTATTAACCAAGTTTTTTGTCAAACTTACTTGTAAGTTATATGTTTTTCTCATGCATGTCATAATTAACAAGAATCATGATGTTTATAGGTCAAGAAAACTATTATTTGACATCCTAATAAAAAAGAATCTTGTTATCTATAAATGGTATAAAATTTGAGTTTTTTTTTTAATATTTTACAATATATTAAATGTATGAGATATGATAGAATTTTAAACATATGACATTAGTTTCATGATAATTATTCTTTATTATCATACTAAGACACTAAATGATTTTTTTATGTGGACGTGCTTTGAACCCTAAAAATCTTATTCAATGACAAGAAATTTTTTTAGTTAAACTGACTAGAATCCACAAATTTATAATGATTTCTATCGTTACTAATGGCATCCAATTGGTTTGTAATGTGGCATTAATAATAAATATGAAGAGAATATGCCATTTAACAATGAATTGGACTTAACGTGAACATAAGGTTGGGATGGTAAATAAGTTGACATGCACCCTTGTTTTTGTATTTTGAAACCAACAAGAGACAAAACATATAAAAAAAAAAATGTTATCTCAATGTGTTACAGCTCACTAGGATTGAAAATGAAATAGCATTCAAATGAAAACAATATTATATAAAGAGGATTTTTTTTTTTTTTTTTTTTTTTTTTTGAGAATTTGTTCTCAACAACATTGAAGATGTTCTAATAAATAATAGTAAAAAATTTGAAAGTAATAAAAAGAAAAAAAAAAAAAATGATACATGCTTTTAAAGAGTGGCCCCTACCAAACTCCAAGACATATAGTTAATGTTCGTACCAAAAAAAAGAATGAAATGCTTGTTGCTTGACTCACTGACTGTTTGTGGTCCTTCAATATTAATTATTATTTAAACAATTAATAAATACTAAGTTAATTTTTTAATTATTTATATGGGAGATTTTCACTACGGAACTCTTACACTACAACATAAATAAATTATTTTATATATATATTTTGGGGGGTGGGAGAGTGTGTTAGGGATCTCATCATTTCATATTAAGTCAGTGTCCTAATTGACACGTCCCTTTTGGGCCTCTGATTCCGTACTATTCCAAATGTGAGTCGCCAAAATGTGGCAGATACTTGTAGTACTACCACTATCATCTTGACCTTGCATTTATGAATGAATTCTGTATTAGCTGTAAATTTCCTCTGGTGGGAAAATATATATATATATATATATATATAGGAATGTATTAATATATGTTATTAGAGCATATATTAATAAAGTATTTTCAAAAACTTTTTATGAAAAAATAATTAACTATTTTTATATTTTTTTAATTTCTCATAAATTTTTTTTCAAAATGGATGTTAAATAAAAAAGAGAGTAAAAAAGAATAAATTGACAATGTTCTTATTTTTATGAGAGTGAAATTTGACTTACATATTGAAAGAAGGACAAAGTTGTTATGCACATCTGAGATGGAGACACATGTAAAGTTTTAGTGCAGGCTGAGCCAAAAAGATACATTAAAGAAACTTTTATGTAAACCTTTTTTGTTTTACTTTTCTATTTTTAATAGTTTATTTGTCATTATAAAATATATAGGTGTGTGAATAATAAAATATTTTATATTAACAATTAAGCAGATATGATAAATAAAAGAACCTAAAAAAATTATTAGGAGGTCAATTCTCAATTTGTTGTTTCACATTCACCATTCATTTTCTCTTTTGGGTGGGGCACAAATGAGATGTGTGTGTGTGTGTGTGAGAGAGAGAGAGAGAGAGAGAGAGAGAGAGAAGGGGGGGGGGGGGGGTGGGGGGGGGATGCTCTTCTAATGAAACTTACTCTTATGAAAACACTGTATAAGAGAGACGTGTTGAAGTAATAATCTATGAAATTGGTGGGTTCTAATAAAGCTTTTACTGTTCCCCCTTAAAAAAAAAAAACTAATAATATTTTTTGTGGTCAAATAATAGATCTGGGATTCAAACTTTGCCTACACCAAAAAATCAATTAGTGTCTTGACTTACTGATAAAGAACAATTATTATGAAGTGAATGTATAAGAGATATGGGGTTCAATCTCTGCCTACATAAAAAACTGATTAGTATCTTGATCTAATAACAAATAACTATTATCAGGAGCGGATACCATATATTGAAACTCTCTCAAAAAAAAAATCGTAAAGTGAATGTCATAAGTTAAAATTTCATCATATTTATTAAAAAAATAAAATTATGAAATTGAAATAATAATTATCAAAAAATTATTTATACATTTAAAGGAAAGGTTAACGAATACCCAAAGGGTATTAGTTTAAAAAATATTTTTAGAAACATTTTATGAGATAAGAATAAAAAAAAATTAATTTTTTTATGTTTTTTTTTATATTTTCTATAAAAGTGATGTCAAAATTTTTCTAAAGTTGTTAATTAATAATTACCCTCGCGGTTAACATCAGCCTAATCAGCCTATATTTAAAAGGGTTGCTGTTATGATTTCACTCATTATTAGATCTTACTGGAGAATCATGAGCAATACTCCACTTTTGTTAGTCAAAAGGTCCTTTTTTTACTTTAGTTAGCCAATCTTTCAAAAACACTTTCCAATCAAACTAAATATTCTTGTTATATTCGATTTGATCATTTGAGTATTCCTTTGTAATCATTTCTTTGTTTTGATTTCAAACTCATCATGAATTAGCATCTCCTATTCCCCATTTCCCCTAATCTTTTCCCCTTTTTTCTCTGTTTCCCATTACTTTCAGTCGCCACCCTGACCTCATTTCTTTCCTCTTGTCTCTAAACTAGTCAGATGACTACCCCTTGCTTTGGCCAATTGTGACCAAAAGGTGAGCGAAATGATGACTATAAGAGTCAATACTTGGGGGTGCGCTTCAATAGAGTTGGATTGGATTGGATTAGATTTTCAAGTGTTGTCATTTAGTTTCATATTCTTATATACTTTTCCTACCTTCATCATAGGTCACGACTCGAATGACTCAGCTCAACCTAAAAAGGCATATTGAGGGGCTCAACATGTCGATGGTTGATTTTGAATCTTTGACAATTTGCTATGCTCCAAGGAAATCACTAGCCATATTTGAGTTTATATCTCAAAATAACTAGTTACAATTGAGGCTCATCGTGATCACTTATAAAGACTAGTTTGACTAAGTAAATATCTAATGTGAGACTCAAAAGATGCCTGCACAACACACTTATTCCTGCGAAGACATCCAATAAAGTTGAAATGATACAAAGAAGATTAGCATGGCCCCTAAACACACATAAATTGAGAAATGGTCCAAGCTTAATTATGATACCCCAACTTATGTGGATTAGATTGGACTAATGTGTATTGCGCATGCATTTGTTGAGTTCTATATTGAATTGAGAAAAGAGTCATTGATGGAAAATCTTAGAATAGAGAATGACCCTGACCTCTAACATCTCTTCAGTAACACTAGACGTGACCGTGTGACCCTCAATTATTTGAATTGATAAGGGGTTGGAGTTTAAGGAGTAGTAGACAGACTACTAAAAGTAGAGGAAGTGGGCCAAAGAGGAGTAATCAATGCTATAACATACATTGTAGACTATGGGCACGAGTGGGTCAAATAGTGAGAGTGAGAAGAAAAAGTATGAGAGAGGAGAGATAGTGAGGGAATCGAATCATCGATCAAAGAAATGAAAGGAAATTGTATGTAAGAGAGAGAGAGAGGTAACTAAAAATCCTACCTATTTAAAAATTCATATTTAAATTAGATCCGTAAAAAATACAAAGTTTGTTGAAGAGTGTATTTGAAAATGTTGTTTAGCTAAGATACTAAAATAGCCCTTTAGCTAAAATTCACACTCAATGAAAAGAGTCGACTTGAAGAAAAGAAATTATCCACACTTTTTTACAATCCAATTCTAATGAATTCTGTTATAAAGCTAGCATCAGAATCTATGGCTTTAATGGAATCAACTACTTTTGATAAAGAACTAGGTAATAAAATAAAATAAAATAAAATAAAATAAGTGTTTTTGCCTCTATCTCTACTTCGGGAGGGGGCTCGATTGGAGAAAATTTGTGGCGTTGCTGTCGGAGATGCTCTTATGAGTAGCAATTGTTGGAGGAGATTTTGGGAAAATAGACTAAGTAAATTAGTTAAAATGAAGTTGTTGAAGATACCCTAAGATAAAATAGATGTGACAAAAATTATTATTTCTTCATGTTAACATGTACCCTCACTCATGTGATAGATCATAGATCCCACAAGATAGGGGACTTAGATTGCTGAAAAAATTAATATGATAATGATGATACTTGTAATGGGAAATCAACAAAAACCGAAAGAAAAGAATTATCGCATCACTATGTTTGAGGAATATGAACATGTATCGTACAATTCCACTCGAACTTTCACCAAAAAAAAAAAAAAAAAAGATGCCATTAGAAAACGATCGCCACATGATCAAAGTCGAGACTAAAAGAAAAAAAGAAAGAAGATACCAAATGCTCTATATATTCCATACATATGCTCCATGGTTCTTTGTCGTTGGATTACTGTCTCTTTCGTCCTCTTTACCAATAGTTCTCTTGTATCTGTATAATTCTTGGATCTTGCTGATTAGTTTGATGGATTATATGGACCTTAAAAAAAAAAGGGTTGCATTATATTTATTTTTCACATTGTGTTTAGAAAATCATACATTAATCTTTCAAAACAATGTATTATATATAAAAACAATTTTAAAGTAAGAGAATGAGAAAAATATTCAGATTTGGGGTAATTATATTTTCCTCCCTTAATGTTTGAGAAAATAACACTTCACCCCAAACTTGAAAAGAAAAAAAACAATTTTTTCCTTAACATCTGATTAATCAAACTTTGCTAAATTAATATTAAAAATTTTGTATATTCTGCCCTTTAATTTGCTTTAGGGCATATTTCAAAAATTATCCTCAAATTCAAATTAAAATTCATTGTTTTATATTTTTAATTAAAGTGTATTTTAAAATATTAAATATGAATTTAGTTATTATTATTATTTTTCTTTTTTCAACGGGTTATGGAGAGATTTGCCGTTGCAATTGTTTTGATACTTGAGAAATTTTGCATTTTTATTCTAATTTTATAAGTTATTTTTTATTAACCATGGTTAAACTTTTGTAAAATGATTTTTATAGAAATTTAGAATATTTCATTTTTTTTTTTGAGAAAAAAAAATTGAAGAATATTAATTTCTTCAAATCTCAATGAAGAATAGTGTTTTTTTTTTTTTTTCCCTTAGGTTTGAAATGGAGTATCATTCTCTCAAACTTCAAGGGAAGAAAATATAATTAGTAATTACCCCTTCAGATTTTATCCAAATATTTTCAAATTTAAGTTGCAGTAAGACATAGAAAAAATTTTGAAAAAATAAATGAATCTTTGAGAAAATAAAAACCCTCTTATTTTTTATATTGTATCATTGTTGTTGGTAACATGATGTTGCCACATGCCAAATACCTGGTGCCAAAAAGCCATTAATAACACAAGCAGTGAACAGAGAGACAAATTGGCCCCCACTATTGATGCCTAGTGGCTAGTACTCCTCGTTTCAGGGTTGAACTTGGTTAAAAAGTAAAAAGGGGAGGGATTAGTATTTTAGTACCATTTGGCAATAATTGTGTACCAAGTCTAGCTAAGAAGGTGTTAGCTACTAGCTAGATAGATAGAGAGCCTCGAATAATGGAAGAGGGTAATGAGTTATATTGACTTACGGAATAGGTATTGCTATTATGTACAAAGCCTAAAAAGGGAGGGCATTCCATTAGGTGGCGACCATTTTTCAGTGTTAAAAAAGCATGTCCAAATTATCATAAATCTATTGAAAACCGAGTAGACTAGTACAAATTAATTCTTCCCATCTTTTTGTTTTTGGGTTCCTTTTTGTGAATATGATTCGTTTTTATTTTCATTGAGAAAACTTTTTGCAGATATTCATCCAAAAAAAAAGAAGAAGATAGCTTTTTGCAGAATTATATGACCCATGTTTTCCATTCCATCCTCAAACCACAGACATATATAGTTTTTACAAATATCTTTTTGAACTTCCAAAATGAATAATTAATTTAAGAGTATTAGATTTGTGATAGTTAAATTTTTATTAGTATTTATTGGTAAAACCTAAAAAATTTAATAGCGTGATATGTATGTGATTTTTTTTATATTATCAATAATTTTGAAAAATGATTATTATTATTATATGTATAGATGATTAAATGAGTATTAAAATAAACTTGGTCAAATTGAAAATACTTAAATATATATAAACAAACACACACATGATATATTCTCAAAAAAAAAAACACACACACACACACATAATTATAAAAAATAAAATAAAATAAAATAAAATAAAAAAAGAAGAAGATAAAACACAAAGGCACACTACAAACCTAATATATTTAAAATCTGTTTAGTTAGGCGTTTTGGGAGTTTAAAAGTGAGTTTGAAAATTCAAAACTCTGTTTCATAACAACAATTCTTTATAATTTTTTTACAAATGCTCATTTTAAACCAAAATCCATCATTTTGCAATATTTTATACTTTATACAAACACACCCTTAAAATGTTTAATTGTTTAGATCAAATTTTCAATAACTAAGCTTTTTTTTTTTTTTTTAGAATACTAAGTATTTTTAACACAAACACACAGAGAGATAGAAGAAGATTTTGTTAAAGAAACTTACAATATTATATATCCAAAAGTGCCTTCAATAACTAAGCTAATACTCATATCAAAGTTCACCAACAATAAAACTTGTGAATCAGAAATTTTGGTCTCCATATTTAGATAGACTAAGCTGTTAAATCAAATATGGAGTATTATATTTCATATATCTTCCTACGCTGACAAGCTCCCCACATGCTCTCTTTATAGGTTTTATATTTCCAACAGAGATGACCCAAAAATATATTTTCCTTTTCAGACTTTAAAATTTGTCACGGGATTTACAAACCACTGATCCAACAAAGTGGCCCAAAGGGAAAACCTCCCTTTGCATATAATCCACACACTTAAAACTCTATAAAACAAAAGGGGTCCCCTAACACACTGTCAACTTCAAATTGATTATATATAGGCATTTAACTTTGGTCAATTCGAACTCAACTAGTCTGACCCCAAAGTTAGGCAAGACAACCACACAGCATGACGACGAAGATTGCCAAAAAAAAAAAATCACATGCTTTTGGGGGGGTCTCACATTTAATTGGGTCTTTCTAGCACTTGTTGTAGTCTTGTAGACCTTAAAAAACAGAGAGAGAGAGAGAGAGATATAAAGTACTTTTTTTTTTTTTTTTGATTGGAAGATATAAAGTACTTGGTGTGACTTGTTGTGAGGATCTTAAAGTTTTAGAGACAATAACACATTTGCACTCAGATCTGACATAAAATTTTTCCTCTCTAATACCCAGCAATTCCTTTAATTTAATTTAATGAGGTCCAAAAATTTTTTCTTAGGAATCAAAGGACATAGATGAGGGGGGGGCAGACCTTCCCAGCCTGTCTCATACTCCTATGGTCAGATTCCATTTTTTGCTCTCAACATTATTTATCTAATCAATTAAGGCATACCCCGACAGCTAAATCAATGTCGCATTTCGAGATGGTCTTGAATTTTAAAAACAAATACTTATATATATATATATATATATATTATGGAGACCCTATCAAAAATATATATATTATAGAGACAGCTTCATCAACATTATTTTGTGGTTAGGGTAAGAAATTGGATCAAGGGATATCAAACATACTATAAATTTTATAAACAAACGTGTCACTTGTTACAAAAAAATTATTCAAACATTTAAGATTATATATATATATATATATTAAATACATTCATTTTCGCATCAATTTATAATTTTTATTTATATTAGAACATGTAACAACTTTAGGGCTTTTAAGTAGCCCTATTGGATAAGTTTAGAGAAGAGGATGGTGGTAAGGATTTCTATTGGGAAAGAAATATGTTGAAACTATTACAAATTTTTTTGCAAAAGACTTACAAACTGTGACAATAAATGTAATTAGTTCACTTTAACAACATAATAAAATGTCTAATTATTTTTGTATGATATATGAACATATTTAGTCCCTAAAAAGCCTTGAAATTTGAGCTAATGCCAATAGGTCCAAAACTTTTCAAAATTAACCAATTTAGTCCATAAAAAGCTAAAACCAACTTAGTCCCTAAATACTATTGAGAAAAATGACTAACTGGCCTAACAATATTTAGGGACTAAGTTGGCTTTAAGGTCCAAATTTGTCAATTTTAAAAAGTCTTGAACCTGATTAGTATTAACCCAAACTTCAGGGTATATTAAAAAATGGTTGCATTTTATAATGGGTGGTTAGATAACTTAGATTTGGAGAAGGTATTTTTAATGAGACTTGTTCCTTATAAGACAAAAAGTGCCATTTGGAAAGAGATTCATTTCATACAAGTGATGCAAAGAGGCCACAGAGGTTAAATATTGGTGTGTGTCATAAATAATTCCACTGTATAAGCTTCTCTTACGTTACTGAGCCCACCCCACCAATGGGCTATGCAGCCCGTGCTGCCAGGCTGCCAGGCCTACAAAAAGAAAGTGACAGAGACAAAAAACAGTTGCATGTGACCAATATTTTTCCAATTTTTCATTTCTAAGTCAAGGGCAGGTTGGCCCTGGTTGGGGGCTAACTAGAAATATCGTCACAAGTGAGGCTTTAGATTTAAGGTTGGAGATTATTGCACAAGCCAAGCCCTATCTATAATGCTAAGTTTGATTTATTTTACTTCTTTTGAGAAAGGCTTCAGATTCTTAAGTTAAGTATAACACCTTTCTTCCACTCTTTCCTTTCAATTAATAAATTTGAAGAAAAAGAAACAGTCTCATCCAATATCCTCTCTTTTTCTTTTTTCTTTTTTTCTTCCTTTTTAGATTTTAGAAGGATAATTATAGAGCACAAGTGCTTCAACTCTCATTAAAAAAATTAATATTACTACATATTTTAAAAATCTAACCATAAACGCTTGTCAAATTTCATACCATTCAGATGTTATTTACTATTTAGTCCATAAACTAATTTTTTTATACATAATTTTATACTACAAAAACTTGAAATTTAAACATTTAATTGATGACATTGCTATTAGTCTTTGATTTTTTGAAAATTTTGTTGTAATTTGTGGCCAAACTTAGTCCACTTCTAAGTTCATGGTTCTATTGTAAAATTCTAAGTTCATGGTTCTCAAATCATCATGTGGCATAGCGCCCAGCGGGCCATTATCTTTAGCTATAGTGGAAGTTTCTATATGTTGTGTTCCCTTTGTGTTTTTCTATTGTCTCGAAGGGTGATGTACCTGTACTTACACTGCTTCCTCAACGAATTTCACTGTTTCTTAGCAAACTCCCTCCCCCGGCCCCCCCCCCCCCCCCCCCCACCCCCCCACAAAAAAAAAAAAGAGAAAAGAAAATACCCTTTTTGTAATTCTCCATTTTCAACAATGAACAGCCTATAACTGAGCACTCAGCAGGATCTGACAATTACACATTCAAGCTACATTGGGAAAAAATAAATAAATTAAAAAGAGACTTGTTCATAGTAACTAGAAATCCCCGTTGAACAAATGAAAGATAATTAATTCACCCCAACAACAGGATCCGACAATTTTTGCTCATGTGGCTATAGTTATACACATAATGTAATGGGAACAGGCATAGCTTTTCTTCTAACATCAGAGCAACACAAGTTGAACAAAGGAAAAATAATTAACACAAGGCAGGCAAAATTATATCACCCCTTACAAAATACAAGCCTACTGGTTATTTTCAAATAATAGTAATATACATAAGGTGATTACAATCTAAATTATATTTGATTTTTAAAACGAGGGGTAATAATGATATATCACCGCTTCCTTCCAATGTGAATATATTGTCCATTGATGCTATGTACTAACTCCCCCACTAAGCCTGTCTTGTACCAACTCTAATGGTCACCATCAAATGTCCCCAGTATAATCATAAAAGCATGAAATCAACAAAATAGGTCAACTGCAGTCCCCCTCAAAACTTTATTCAGTTGTCTGTAGATTCATGATCCGAAACAGATGACCCGACATTATAAATCAACCTGAAAAATTATTTAACTTGAATTCTACTCTGATCTTTGTTGGTGAAGTATGCCTGAGCCTGACTGCTTGTGACTGAATGGACGTGTCACACAGTCAAGTTTGCTGGTTTTTCAAAGCGACAATACTACCTCATGTTTTCATTTTTTTCCTTATCCTCAACGGAAGATGGGGGTCTGGATCCACATGGTCACACAACTACATTCCATGTGATATGGAATTACTAAAAACCAATCATTGTAATATTGTCTTCCCCGAAAGCCCTTAATGGGAGAGCTGACTACATTAGTTTAGTTATGATCCTTCTTGCTTTTCTTTAGCAACATTGACATATGATTTAAATGCTCGTGGCCTGCTTGGTTACCACCCATAAGCCACTGAAGAGCCTCAGCTGCAGCATCCTTTTCTGCACTCTTCTTGTTGTTACAAGGCTGACCCATAATTTGCATCCCATTAAACTCCACAGTGGCCCGGAACTGGTTGTTCTTCAGTTGCTTAGTCTTGTAAGTAGGTGCAGCATATCCGGCCCTGGTGAGCAATGTTTGGAGCTGACTCTTAGAATTATCACCCCCAGGTCCACTTTCAATTCTTGAAATCAAGGTCGTCTTTGTTTCCAAAACAGATGGCTTCGAGGGCTTAAGGACCTGGCGGCCAAATACAAATCTGCCATCACATCGGTCCTCTGAAACCAACAACCGCACAGCTGATAGGAGCTCATGATGGGTGTGCATGTCCATCCTGGGATACAGTAGCTGCCCATATTCACCAGTGTCAATTATCAACCAAGTAGACTATCACATGTTTGAAATGAACCAGAAAAGACAATTTACATTCACTCTAGGCAGGTACTAAGAGCTAACTAGGATTTCAAGAAGAAACTGATGAAAAAAAAAATCAATAGAAACCATTACTTCACAAAAGATCAGCTACTGACTTCTTATTCAAGCTTCACTTACTTTTTTCTGAATTAGCTCATCAAGTTCTCTCCTCAAATTTTGATACATGTCTGCTAATGTAGGATTCATGAAGAATTCAAGAAATCCTCCCAGCATTTTCAAGTGCCCATCCTGCCATAAAAGAAGGCCACCAATGTATCTGTTAGGTACCAATCAATTACATATATGTTACAAAAACCAATAGTCCCGAAAGCTTAAGCAGTTGAGCTATGAAGAATCGGACCCAAAAATGTATAAAAAGCTTACACCAGCACCCCTCTTGTGTAGCCCTACTAACAGCCATGATAGAACATGGGCTTTGCACATGCAAATAGATGTGAAGATATGTGGGAGCCTAGACTTGAACCAAAGACCTCTCAGTCAAGCAAGGCTCTAATACCATAGGTGTCCAAAAAAATTAACTGGTTAGAGAAACCACCACAGCAATGTATGTTAACTTTTAAATTATCATTCATGATGAAGATTCAGTGGCAATATTAGTAATCAAATTGTCATACATGTACTCATGTCTTCTTCTGATTGAGCAAAAAGAGATGAAAAAATTAAGTATATACAAACAGATAACTTACAGTTTCCCCTCTTGAGATCGTTCCACCAAATAGTAGCAGTACTGAATCAGAAACAGCAGTTGAGTCCCGGAGGAAAACAGAATTCACTTTTATCTTCTCATTGAAAACCAGCCATGGGTACGGAATTTTAGATTCCCGAGCATTGACTGAGTTCTAGGCAAATGAAAAATAATGTGAAAAAAAAAAAAAAAAAAAAAAAAAAGCAGGACAGAATACCTGACTATTACATTGATACAATGGACAAACAAACTTACCGAGTAAAGAAACACCTGGCCATCCTCCATAGATTTCAGTGAAAATGACTTTTCATTGTGCTGCATATGCATTTACGTGGAAACTAATCACATGATGAGTATTTGAAGAAACAACCATAGAGAATAGCTGATGAAAGGAATCAAATGGTTGGGGAAATTATATGAAAATATCAAAGCTTAAGCAAATATGGTCCATGACTAACCACAACAGAGCAAATCCCAGGATATAGTCCATAGCAAATAACTGCTCGGACGAGATGCTCATCATGACTCCATGCATTGTAAGAGGTTGTGTTGCCATCAACCAAGCCAGTATCCTTGAGCAAAGAGAAAAACTCTTTCCTTAGAGAATCAATAGCTTTTATGGATTGCACTGAAAGAAAATTTCTCCAGCAGTATTCATAACCAGCAAGATCTCTTTCAGCATCTGTCCAGCCCTCATAGGCCCTGACAAGTGCAAGGTGATCACTGTAATCTCGGGAAAACTGATATTTTGCAGCCTCTGCAAGCTGTAAAGAGGAAAACAAGTACATTCAGTTTAGTTCATTTTCCAAGTATATAAGCAACAATTACAGTTTTGGGGATTTGAGGAAGCTACCTCTAATATAATGCCCGATTATGATGCTTGAAAAAAACACCCCCCCCCCCCCCCCCCCCAAATCTAAAAAAAAGAAAGAAAAGATAACAATTCCTAAATCTGCTCCTCCGTCAGAGTAAGAACATTAAAATGTGTTTGGAAAGACACAGCTCAAAGGAACTATTTTTAAAAACAAAAACAAAAAACTTGTTTGGTTGCACAAATTTTTTTTTCCCTAAATAAACCTTAAATCTGTAAGCCCCAAAACCACCCGAGTCTTTTTACTATGCATCATATTCAATTTCAAACACATGATAACCTCTCCTGTACCAAACCCTTAGCATCATAAAGGAAATGAAAGATAGAACCATTTTTACTTTTTAAAAAATAAATAAATAACAGAAATTACAATGCGACATCTCTCCAAGCCAGCCCATGTAAAAATCCATCCTTGTTCTTTTATTTAGTGTAATAGAAAATAAATCAAGAGATACTGGCAAGGGCACCTTGGCATACAACACATCAATCTTAATCCCACCCCAAAAAAAAAAGCATATTCATCATGAAAGCATCCACCCAATGCAAATGCAAAAGACCTCATGGTAGGAGTCATCCAACCACATCTAACTACAACATATACTATAAACCTAGCACCCCCATCCACATACCATCCATCTCCAGCACAAATCGCCCAAGTCAATTGCCTAGGAAAGCCCCATTAAACAGAAACTCCTAATCCCATCCTCATCTTAAATAATCACTTCCTTAGAGGCTACTAACTGGTGCAATAGTGAGTCTTTGGTTGACAAGCACTGGCAGCACATATGTGATTCTTAAGAGCAGAGTTTGAACAAAAATGTTGCCATAGGATGCTTCAACCCTACTTAGGCAAGACCATACTGTATAATGGCTATTTTTAAGACCTAATGATGGCCCAAAAAAGCACACACAAAACTGGTTGTACTTCCCAATACATTGATCTCTAGTGAGGACCACTGTCATCAATCTAAAACGAATCTGCATGCCCACATTTGCCAATAAATTTTCTCTATCTAACATTCCTTTCTCCAATCTAGTATAAACTTACTCATGGCAGACTAGTTATGACTTTCTGAGTCTTCACTCTTCACCCCAATTATTGTATTTCCCAAATGCAATGCAGAGCAAATCAAGTGTCTTATGGAAAACAAAACGAATGCAGTATCTGTGCTCAATAAAGGTGACAAGGGTATTAGTAACCAACATTAGTTTTTCACTTTTTTGTATACTCCATGAACTCCTTTTTTCTTATCAGTACCCTTACAATAATTAGTGAAATGTATGCTCCATGAACTTAGGAATCAAATCTCTTATCAATTTCTCAAAATCTAAAGATCTGCCATATAAATGCTAAGGAAAATTTTAGTGACATTAGGGATAAAGGTTCTCTCGCACCCTAGGGTTGGGCAAGGATGATTAGTTCCTTTGTTTTTTTTTTTTTTTTTTTTTTAATTATTTATTTTGGATGATCCATTTATGCTGGTTGCTATTAGCCATATTGCAGATTTTCTTTTCTACTTGGTAGATAATTGCTTCTTTATTTTTGATAATTCAATTGTTACACCAAGTGAGGGGAGGGGGCATTTGAACTTGATTCTCCTCATAAAGAAGACCAAGTAATGCGACTAAGCTACAAGGCTCTTGGCACCTGGTAGATAATTGCTTTAATTGGTTGTGCCTTCAGTGTAGCTTTTTCTTTTTTGTTCTGTTTCTTTCTCTCTGTTGAACAAACTTAACCTTAGGCCTAGAGTATAAAGGCTGTTACCTAGTGTTGCTTTGCCAAGCAAGATCCAGGAAGAGCTGATCTAATACATTTTTACAGCATGTACTTATGTTTATGTGTGTCTATGTATATGAATATTTGTTTCTAGATGTGTGCATATAACGTCATGCATTTATACATGTCTAATGATGCATCTGTGTATTTGGAAGTACTTCTGCAAATATTGCCACTAGGTGTTCTGCCTGTAAATACAAATACAGAATGAAAAATAAAAATAAGTTGATTATTTGTTTCTAATCCTACCAGAAAACAAAGAAGTATGTATACTTAAATATGTGATGAAAAGTTTACTTACATCCTTCTTGTCAAATGGTGTTAAGAAAGGATCTCTGACACTAAGGCCAGAGACAATAGTCAATACTGGATCCAGGCAATTGAAGATGGCCCCTAAGATGAGCATCTTTCCAAGTTTTGGCTCCACTGGAAGCATAGTCAAATAGCGTCCTGTCAAGTGACCAAAATTGCATGAGGCTATGTTCTAGAAATAAAATCTTAAATAAAACAGAATTTAGGAGAATAAAAAATTGATAGATAAAAATTAGATTTCTCTACCCACCCAAGACTGTCAAACCTTCATTCTCATCCAGGGCACCAATGATTTTTAGATAATCAATAGCATTTTGAACCTACAAACCAATTCCGATCAAACCAAAATGGGAAAAGTAGTAGACATCCAAAAAATCACATGCATGAAAAGAAGGTGATAGAAGGTGCACTGATAATTGCCCCCAAAGAAAAATAAAAAGAAAATCAACCCCTGTAGGTATAACATATCAATTTCAAAATAAGATTGGAAAGAAAAATATCAAAATGACAGTTACCGCTAGTAATTCTGGTGACTGCAAAGCCCTAGAAAGGAATTCAGAAATACTCCCGAGTTTCAAACTTTTTATTTGCAGACAAAGAGATTGCAAAGGAGTCCTTAAAATTTCTGGCAATTGATACTCTGCAAAAGCATTGTATACACATCTAGGATAGAGATGGTAACACTCTCCAGGTTGAACACGGCCAGCTCTTCCTCTTCTCTATAACAAACATAAACACAGACAAACAGAACATGTTTAATCAAAATTAACTGTCCAAAAACTCAACATGCAGCAAGACAGACAAAGTTCTATAATTTGTTATGTAAGGCCCCTACAACTGAACACAAAGCAAACTGCAAAAGCCAAACCTAAGGTGTCTACATCAGATCAGATACATAGAGGAAAGAGCATTCTATAAGCACTAAAATATCTCATCCCTCATGGCATGCCGAATATAATGTCAACTAGAGACCTGAACTCCATTGTGATATCTTTCTATATTGCAAAAGTAGTTTGAAAGAGAGAGAGAGAGCCATTCATTTGGATATTCTATGTACATAAAATTGTCATTTTAATCTATTGTCCATATAATCATAACTTAATTTGAACATTTTATATGCAGTCCAGCTAGAATAACCCCTCTTAGTCACGATATACACACAAACATAATTGATGAGTAAGTCTGGCCCAAAGGGAAGGTTGGGAAAGCAAAGATTCGAGAGTGATGTCCGTTTCATGAGACAGCCTAGCCAACTATGCAGCACCTTGAGGTTCTTCAAATGAAATATAAAACTTATATGTTCTACCTCATAAAGATTTAGGTAAGGATTGATGCTAGTCATGAACCCTGAGCATAAAGCTACAGAGAATTGCGGAACTGTACTTTCTTTGTTTATAGTAGAGGGAAAGTTCATTGGCCCTTATACCATTTTAGCCAAGTATAATGCCATTTCACACTAGCATGCTTCAAGTCCTTTCAACACAAAGGAAACTTTACAGAAAGTGGACGGCTAATAAGAAAAAAATCATAAATACCAGAATCAAATATGAGTGAACAACAAAAATTTATCAAAGAATACTTATGCAGTGCCAACGCATCTCTATCCTAAGGATCAAACTTTCAGCAAGAATATAACCTTACTTGTTGAGCAGAAACCTTTGAAATCCAGGAAGGGAGCAAACAAGGAGTGTTATTCAATGCGTCATAAGAAGTCTCTTTAGCCTTTCCACAGTCAAGAACAAATACAACATCATTAATGGTGATACTTGTTTCGGCAATATTAGTAGCAAGAACAATTTTCCTCACTCCATCTTCAGACTCATCAAATATTAACCTCTGCAAGCATCCCAAATCAATTATATTTGCAATAATAAACACAGCAAAAAAACACAAGTGAAATCTGGCATTAGAATATAAAATTTATACATAGCAAAATTACCTGCTCTGAACTGGCCATAGACCCATGACATGCTAGCAACAAAACTTGGCTTGGATCACCTAATAGAGGATGAGCTTGCAGCTTTTCTTTCAGAGAATTTATGTCATCCCAGCCAGTCATAAAAACTAGGACTGCACCAGGCTTCTCATTTTCACATATATAGCATAAAAGATACTCTATGAGATTAAAACCAATACATTCAGGATTCCAACATGACAAAGACTCCCGAGTCTGGGGTCTATACTCCTTAAAATCAGCTGCTCTGAGTGCATCCTGATAACATATTTCAAAAATGAAAATTAAAACACACACAAAAGTTTGAGCAGTAGTAGACATATAAAAATTTGCATACCTCAACAACAGAAGCAATTTGGCTTTTCCTCTTTCTTGGTGCTTGTTTGCTCATCTTCCACATCTTTTCTTGACCATAATCATCGATTTGGTTGTATGGTGTCAATTTGTAACCGGTCATTTCCAAAATATTCTCCAGGAAATGAGTCCGGACCGGGTATGTAAAGCCCTAAATTAGAAAGAAAAAAGGGGAAAGAGAGATCTGAGAATGGGAAAGTCCTAAATTATCAAAATCTGCACTGTGAAATAAGCTTCACCAGGAAACAAACTGAGACTGAGGGTTGTTTACCAGACAGTTAAAACTTGAAGACTAATTAAAGAGTCATGCCCAGCCTGAGGCTGTGGTGCACCAAACACCCCCCCAAAGGTATGTAACACCCAAATTAAATCAGCTAAATCCTATTAATACAAAGATTAACAAGCTTGATTGGTCTTGAACTTTTAATAATCATGTTAAAAGCATTGTGCAAGACACATCCTCATAAAATAGTATATAAGAAAATGAATAAGAAACAATATATTACAGTAGTTACACATACACATATACGCATACACACACAGAGAGATATAACATGACTAGCACCTGCATTCTATTATTATCATCAGATAGTAGTCCCTGCATTACACACAATGCCAATTCTAAAGCCCCACTAACAGCTGATGATGTATGTAAAAAGGTGAACCAAAATATTTCAAAGAAGTTGGACTACAAATCTTTTCTGCACAACCAATATGTTCACTTCTAAAAAATGAACAAACTAAATCCTCCTGATTACAACTCAGAATGCATCATAAGGAAGTCACCTCCAACCAAGCAAGCTACTCAATCAGACCTTGACACTCAAACTACATACAAAATATATCCCTGACTTGGCTACATTCAGTTATTATATAATATATAATTAACAAAAATTAAATTATAGAAGCGATTCAAACAAGAGAAAGGAGATCCAAAAACAAATGATACAGTAATATTAGCAAATCCTGTAAGAAAAAAGAACTCTAAAACATTAGTGGCCAACAGAAGAAATTTTAATATCTAAATGAGAAGAATACAATAATATGCCTTCTGGAAACAAAGATAGGTCATCCAAATTTCAAAAGATAAATCATCGGCATGCACATTGTCAGAAGGTCAAATCCACCTATCAGTTCCTGATGTGGCTTTAAAGAAAAAAAGAGGGGGGGGGGGGGTGTTGAGATAGAGAAATGACTTACTCTTACTGATCCAAAAAAAAAAAAAAAAGACTTATTCTAATGAAACCTTCATGCATAAAGAGTAGGCATAATACAGTTAATAACCACAACTTAAAATTAGAAAAAGATATGTGTAACAACAAAAGATATGGAAATTGTGAAAACAAGGGTGGCAACATGCATATCAAAATTTTATCACAATTCAATCATGGAAACAAGGAACAATATTCAAAGCTGAATCAAATAACATTGCTCACTAAAATTTCTGACATACTGGGATGGGAATTATCTGAGCTCCACCAAAGTAGGATGAGAAAAGCTCTGCATCAAGAGTTGCACTCATCAGAATCAGCCTAAGCTCTGGCCGGCGAGGAAGGAGATCTTTTAGGACAATAAGCAGAAAATCTGCCATCAAATGTGTATCACATTTAGAAATCACACCTCATAGTTTCAAAGTCAGAACCTTAAATCAACTCCAGATTTTACCTTCATTCATTCCACGTTCATGAATCTCATCCACGATAACATGAGTTACACCTTTTAAGTTTCTATCAATTAGCAATCTTCTCAACAAGATGCCAGTGGTGCAAAAGAGAAGGTGGGTATCCCTCCCTTTCATACCTTCCAAACGAACTTTATATCCAACCTGCAAAAAAAGGAAGACAAGAACAAACACCATGAAATGAATTTCACATGAAAGGGTAGGAAGGAAAAGGACTGACAACTGCAAGTATTCCACGGAAATTGCATTTAAAAGGTAAACTCACAGATTCACCCAATTTCTCCCCTCTCTCTGAAGCAACTCTTTCAGAAACAGACATAGCAGATATTCGTCTTGGCTGCGTACATATAATGCTACATACAGCTCCATGAACAGATTCTATCTCTGATTCCAAAATGAATTGGGGAATTTGTGTGGTCTTGCCACAGCCAGTTTCACCTGAGACAATAATAACCTGTATAATAGAATTTTTTTTTGATGAGTAACGTAACAAATTCTATTAAAGAGGCTTAAATACATTTTTATATGGAAGCATAGATGCTAATATGATGCAGTTATAACACATCCAACTCCTTTTGGGAAGTATATGTACGGTAGACATAGTTAAATGAGATAGTAGTATATTAATATCTCTATAAATTATGTGAACACCAGTAGCATCATAGGATATACAGCCCATGTAACTGGCAAAGATGGACTTCTTCACATATACCCTATTTTGCATAGTAATCTTTTAAGATAAATCATAGGAGAGAAAGGGAGAAATAATTTTGATGGAGGTCATAAACACACATAAAATTATTGACACCAGAGTTCAACTTTTTAGCCAACTATTTAGCCTGTTCCCACACAAGTTCACTTGGTAAAAAAAACCAGACTAAACCTTAACATAAATTACATGTTTTTCCACAAGCAACTCCTAATTTGTTGCATCATCTGCTTTCCAATCAGCATATTTAGAGTTCATAGAAGAGGGACAAGTAATCAAACAGTGAAAAAAAATTCTTCCTAATAGGAAGACCTCAACAGCTTAGGCCCACTGTGCATAGCCACTCTTACTCCCATTAAGACAAATGGTAATAGAGACTATCAAGAGACAACAAGAAATTTGGTTGGATACCGTCTTATGAGACTATATCACCACTCAATCTATGAAGGGTATATGTAGTAAACCAACAAGATAACAACTGACCCACACTGACAAAAGTGAACAGATTTAACTACAAACAGTACCAAAGGGAGCAGCACACTCAGAACAGCAAGTGATATCAACCACTTCTTCATACATCAGAAAACCATTCACCAAATCAACAACAGACATAAACAACCCACAATGGCATCAATAAATAAAAATAACCAACCATAACCACAACACAGAAAAAATGGCAAATGATAATTGACAAATCAACACATACCAAACCTGAATCAAGCAATTAGTGCAAAAACATATCACATCAGCACCTTAGAAAGGATTTCAGACAATTTCTGACAGTCCGTGATACTCCTGAGGCAGTGCACAGCTGCGGGGATGGAGCATCAGACCAAGAACAACAGTCTTTTCGAGTTTCCAAACTTAGTTGACTCAACCCAAGACAATAGATGGGGTGGGTGACATTATTTTGAGGTCTTAGTGATGGCGGGATTTGTCACCAAGTCCCTCAACCTTGATGGGGCTGTCTTTAAAGAGTCGGGTGAGGCAGGTTTGGGCGTAATTGCTCGAACTTCTCAAGGGCTGGTCTTAGCTTCACTTGCTAAAAAGATCACTTTCCCTCCTTCAGTTGATGATGAAGAAGCGATGGCGGCAGCAAGGGCTATTCTCTTTGCTCAAGAGCTTGGTCATTCATCCTTTGTTCTTGAGGGAGATTTTGAGATTATCATCAATGCTTTGAGAAGTGAAGATGATTCTTTTGCCTCCTACGGCCATTTGCTTGCTTCTACAAAATCCCTCATAGCTTTCTTTGATATGGTTTCTTTTTCTCATACTCGTAGACAAAGGAGTGTTGTGGCTCATAACTTAGCTAGACATGTTAACGGTTTAATGGTGTGGATGGAGGAAGTTCCACCTCACCTTCATGATGTTATCTTAGTCAATTGGGGCTAACTTTCTTAATTAATGATCTTCATCGTCTTTTTTCTATAAAATAAAAAAATTTTAAAAAAAAATTAAATAAAATTAAAAGTCCATCAACCTGATCCATGGGGTTTTGAGTGTATTTTTGGTCATCAGCGACAGCAATAGAGGTTCTAGTTTTGTGATCGCCAGTGATTGGGGGTCGGAGTTGACATCAAAATACCAGCATCAGCGCCATTACTACTCTAAACTCTAATAGTGTATTAACTTTGGGAGCGTGCTTAGGGTTAATTAATACATTATTACAAATTTACCCCTCACATGTGAATACAACACATAACACCAGCGCAAACTTACCCCCCCCCCCCTCTCCCCCACAAAAATAAAAATAAAAATAAAAATAATTATGAGCACAGTTGTGTACTTGCATTGGACCTAAGCAAAAGTGTCTTACAAAAATCAAGGAAAAAAAAAAGGATGGAAAAACACCCTACATTGTGATGCCAAAAAATGGTTTATAGGAATTCATGAAAATCAAATAAAAAGTGACCATCATTACTTATCAAAAATAATAATAATAAAAAGGTACCATTATTAGTCATTGTAAATGGCAAAAAATTTAATCATTATCAATTTATTAATCTCCACAGTTCAGCACAAACTATAGGTTAGAGCATCTAGTTACAAGCATTTGGACCTGTTAATGGCATGAAATGAAGAGAGACTTCAAGGGTGGCTATGGTAAGAATTCTTACCATTTTTTTTTTTTTTAATTCAGCAAAAATATGTAAGAATTTAATACCATGCAGGCCAAAAATCCTTTTACTAAAAAGTAAATCAAGAGAAAAACAAATTGATAATTGATATATTGCATGTCATTATGATTGTCCTGTACCAGGAGCTTCATATTGAAGAGCTTCATGCAATTGGTCATTAAAAAACTAAAGTTTGACACACCTGATTTCGTGAAACAGCTGTCAGTAATGTATTCTTCTCTTTATAAGCAGGGAGACTCCTACGAAACTCCAGCATTTTTCTACCTTCAGGAGATTCCTATAGAAAACGAAAAAGAAATATATATCACAATGGTTCATTCCACCATATTTTTGACAGTGAAAGCAATAGCATGATTTAAAATCTGAAAAAGATATGTTAAAAAAAATCTGCGCACAAAGACATTGATTATCTGCATATTTTCCAACAACCTCAATCTATCTGTAAAGCCTCACGTAACAACCATTCTTAAGGGCAACAAATTGCCTTAACATCACCTAGACATCATGAGTACCTAAATGACAAAGAAAAAGGCTGCCTAATTTCTAATCCAACTCCAAAAAATGCATTTAGGTTAGTCTTGGGATTGTATGGACCTAGGAACAATTAGTAAACCTGAAACCCACTTGATAAAACCACATTGCATCCAATAAAGTCCTCAAGCGACAGACCAGTAATCAACCCAATTAGTTTTTTTTTTTTTTTTTTTTTTTTGGTAGGTAAGTAATACAATCTAATTGATAGAGAAAAAACTTTTTAAGTTCACAATGATGAAGTATCCACACAAAGGACCAGAAAAAATACAAAAATCGATTGAGAAGTTAAAATAATTTGTTATTAATTATACTTATTTAACTAAATAAATCTTACTATTGTATAATTATTTTTTAAATATTATATCACATATATATGATATAAATACTTCTAAAATAGCTTGTAAAGCAAACATCTCAGCAGGATGTCAATAGACCCTAACAATAGGGTCAGGTTTTTATATCTAACATTTAGAATTCTTTATTACTTATCAAAAAAAAAATCTGTTTTAATCTCCTTTTTTCCTGTGCATCCTGATCATCAGTTATGAATAAGTTAATGCTCAACCTGATTGCAAAAGTATACTTTAAATTTTAAATCATGCCCAGCACATATGTGATATGTTGGAATTCAACCAGCAAAATTAACTAAGGGTAGCAACAAAAAAAACATTTTGAAAGAAATCTTTTTGGTGCAGGCCCAGGCGAGCAGTGCAATATCAGATAAGTATTAAGTCTTCTTAGGCACGGGTCTCACAAGCAAAATTGCATCCTAAGACCTCAAACACCTTGACATACCCTAGCCACAAGCCAACGGAGCCATCCAACAAGGTAAACACAAATCAATAAAACTCATGGGTGAAAGTGAACACCAAGCATGTTAACAAATAAAAAAAAGCAGCACAGAGTGCTTTGTCAACTACGTCGTACTTTGAGGAAAGTCTTCTTTCTTATTTCAGCTGTATATTACAGGAATTTTACCAGACAATTATGCACAAGCTCCAGTGTTCCATATTCATAACCAATCCAATTAGAGTCCAACAACTTCTTTTATTTCATTCTTTTGCTCACATCCACCCCAAACTTCTAGGATAACATTTTAATTCCTCGTTTTTTCTTCCCTTTCTGAATCCTTTTTTCCTACTGCTCTGCTTCAAATTCAATTAAACCTGAACCTAAATTTGAATTTGTTTCTTATGTTTTTTTTTATAAATAATTTGTTTCTTATGTTTTGGTCATTTGTTAACACTTTTTTTTTTTATAACGTAGTCCTTTGGACCCGCCTCTATCCAAACACCCATTTATTAGTTTCTTTTTTTTTTTTTTCTTTTTTTTTTGAGAGGGTATCCATCGATTCCATTCATATAAGAAACAATTTGTTTGGCTTGTACATTGTAATTTGAAGAACATAGTTCTACTTGGAATATCCTCCAACCCTGTGGCAATTATGAAAACTATCCATGTATATTAAATCATATGACTTATTACATTATTTTACAGCAACAGAGCCTTAGTCCAAATTTTTGGGACCTCTAGACCAGTATGGAGGAAAATTTCTTCAACCCACTACGTGGAGACTCAAATGACCATCCACATATACATTTTAGTCACATAACCTATTTAATGAGTCATGCGACTTTTTAAGTAATTTATCTTTGATTTGTTATTTGACATGTTTTCTTTTACTACTTTGCCTGACTTACTTGATCATTGTACTTTTAACATTTAATTCTGGTGCATCTATTGTACACTTCCTGTGTACATGGGTGGCGTGGTGCCCATTTTGATGAATTTTACTTATAAAATATATATATATATATATATATTTTTAACTAGAGGACACCAATAAGATTGTGCAAACTTCTTCACACTTTTTTTCCTTGATAAGAACAACTTTTTTCTGGCTTTCTGTTTGTTTTATAAAGTAATACATAAAACTGCAGAGAACTGAGCTAAAGGACACTAAGAAAAAGAAAAAAACTTAAAAATAGAGGTGGTTATGCAATACAATTTTAGGTAATATTTTGTGCAAAGTACCCTGTCATACATGGGAAAGCCATCCATGCTTCTGAGTTCTGAAATAGAACTTTAAAAAGAGTTTTATCAACATAACATTGGAAAGAAGCATTGATATAACTTCTCAGGTTAAGAAGAACCTGCCAAGCTCGTTGCTGATCACGGAGTTGCAAACTTCGCCGTTGATGAATTTTCTCCATTACAGACTTACTGGCTCCTAGAGGCTCAGGCTGTTCAAAAAGCCCTTCATCTGTGGCAATACTACAGCTACTGTTTGATCTTGAAAATGATATATCTGGATAGCTTTCCCTAGTCTTAGACTTTTGAGAGAGGTATTCTCCAAAATAGGAATCAACTCTTCTTAGCAACCCAAGAGGCAAGGCCACCTGTCAAATATTAAAAGCTTAGATTAGATTCCTATGAAACATGTACGCCCTCACCCTCTATCCCATAATGTCCATCCAAGTTGCCAAACGCCCACATTCTAAGAAAAGATAGTAAATGCTCAATCATCTCAATTTTTTTACAAAAACCTTTCCAAATTTTACTTTTTAAAAAAATGAAGATCTGTAGTGGAAAAGAATGAGCAAAGGGTACTATGGGAATGTAAAAAAATAAAGGTTTGTGTTTGATTTTTGAACTTGGACAAACATTATAAGACAATAAGAGTAGCAAATTTGGGCAAACATTACATGCTGGAGGAGGTGTATAAGAAGCTACAAAGAACTTTGAAGCTATAAAACATCATAAGAACACCCCCCCCCCCCCCCCCCCCCCCTCCTCTTGCCTCTCTCAAAAAAAAGGGTAAGAATTTGGGCCATAATTAAAACATATTCATTGCCAAGTTTGAAGGTAAACACAGAGAGTAGGTAGTTTTTGGTTGCCAAAAAGTAGGTGAAAAATAAAAAAGAAAACATTTTGTGAAACAGAACTAATGAGAAAGTACCTCCCTCTGTGGACGTTTGTCATCCAGATCGAATCTGTAGTTAGGCAGTGGGACCTTGCTAAAGACAACAACTTTTGCATACAGATGGCTGCCAAATATAATTTTGATTCATAAAAGTTACTTTATGATGACTAACAGATGTTTGCTAATTAAAGCATCTACTTTGATGAAGCAGAAAATACCTGTACAGCCCCATTCTGCTTGCCAAATCTGATATTTGCTCAAAATCACGTCTATCCTTTTTCTCCCTTGAGACAAATTCTTGCTTCTCCTTGTCACGTAAAAGCATTGTAAACTTCCATGTCCACTCATCAATGTTATCAAAGGGGGAAGCACCCTGAAAAACATGGTGAAAATTTCATACACACGTACATAAATATACACAAACATTTATGTAGTTAACAAAAACAACCCACCAGTAAATCAAACACAAACAAGACAAGGGTTAAAACAGATTGAGGTCTAAATTGCATTTCATTAACATAGGCCAAAGGTCATATTTATAATATAAGTGATGAAGGAGCCACTCAAGTAACCATCAACAACATCCCTCTCCCCTTTCTACCACAATCACTTTCCACTAGCATACCCACCTTTTGAGGCCATCAGCAATGTGAATAGCTGGACATATCTGCCCTAGTTCTCTCAGTTCTTTAAGAATAAATAGCTGCATAATTTGGTAATTTCATATCCATGGACTTCCTCCTCATTCTCTTTAAGGCAAATGCAAAGCCAACTCCATGGATTACACCAATTAAGCATACCTTTGTTCATTGGTGTACCATACCATGGTAACAATCCACTTCTCAAGCACTGCATAAAAGGATTTAACAAAGGTGACAGGAGGGGAAGAGAGAGAGAGATAGGCAACTTCAACCTATAGGATTTCAAAATGGAAAGAATACTATTCTTTTATTTTATAAATAAGCACACATTAAAATTTTCAGATTATCTTTTCTAGGAACTGGAAGAGATTTTATGCCCAGATAATGTGGAGACATATCTACCACCCCACCCACCCCCCCCCCCACGCGCGCGCGCGTAGGGGTAGGCGTACACACACACCTGTATTTATTTACAGCTTACCAACCTGATGATGCAGACCTCTGGTCTAGTTGAAAATTAATCATTTGCAGCACTTGTATTGCATTTGTAAAATGTGAATCCCAGCAGATGTGAAAAGTCACAAAACTTCATATAATATAAAATGTGCCATTTGAAATGTCATACTTTGAGATTCCAAGCCAAATCCTAGATTTCCAACCACATTCTGTTGCATAGCATTTGATAAACGTTAACCTCTTCAATGAAGTTTTTGAACATATGCCGGAGCCAGACTTAGCCACGAAGTCTGGCTCCATTCTTGATTGCACAATTTTACCCTCAAAACAACCTCTTAATACAGAGTTCTGTATCTATCTTAACCATCTGTTCCATTTCCAATAAATTGCTAGTTACCTTTCATTTTTTTTCCTAAAGAAAGCGAGCAGCTTCAGAAACATGACACGCCGCCTTTAAAATTTAAAAGTACTAAAGAACCACATTTCATTTCAAAACTTTCTAAGAGTTTCTTTATTCTGACTTGCTCTATTCATTTTTTCAAAAGTAGATATTCATATATTATACATCGAATTTAGAAGAATCCACGAAACAAAACAGCCTTTTGCAGTGAATGTGTCCTACTCTCCTAAAATTTACGGATTTGTGAAATATGTTGCTTATATTCGTGTCTCTTCCTAGATTATATGTCCTAATGCATTTGAAGCTAGGGTAATGCTAAAAAGATCACTTTGGAGGAGGCCAACGATCGTCATTTTGGTACCGTTTGTGAAGAAGCTGACTAACATCTGCTTTGCTTATGTACAACTCTTTAAAGCCTAGGTACAACTACACGTCAACCAACTTTCAGCAAAAAGCTACATTCAAACGCACTAGCTCCATCCTTGTTCCGAACTCAACCAAACTCGACCTCATCAATCCTATTAAGTAGCCAGGACTATCCATAAGTAAATCTTCCATAATTAGCACATCATTCAGACTTTCTCTCGAATTTTGAACTCAGGTTCGACTTAGCAACTACTGAACTTCTACATTATCTTATGCAAGTAAATTATTTCCACAAATGATCACACACACCAGAATTTTAAACCGCTAGTCACAAAATTCAAATAGTTAATACCGTTTTCACAAACAATTAGCCAAGGCAGACAATAAAACCAAAACCAAAACCAAAATTCAACTAAAATATTGATACATAGAGTCTTACCGGTAGAGGAAAGGAATCGAGCTCGCGATCGGAGCCTTCTTCGGAGACGGAATCATCGCAGGGCGGCGGAGGCCGCGGCGAATTGAAGTGCGAAATCCTGTTGTGGAGCTGCTCTTGCTGCGAGTAAGGACTATGAGTCTGTCTAGGGCTTATCACAGCGGTTTGTGGAGGCTCGCGGAGCTTGGAGTCGACTACATCTGCGGCTACGGCTCCGGCACCGGAACCGGCGGTTGCGGCGGCGGCGGCGGCGGCGGAGGAAGTGTAGTTGGGAGTAGTAATGACGGAGCGTAAGCGGTGGTGCGGAGGAACGTAAACGGCGCCGTAGGAAGAGCGAGGTCGATCCTTCATTGTGAGGGTTTTAGGGTTTTGAAGCGGAAGAGAATTGTGGAGGTGAAGAAAAAGTGAAGGAGAAGAAGAGAGCATGCAAGGTTGAGAACTGAGGAGAACGGCGTCGTTTGAAGTGGTAGTTGTTTTTCTGTTGGTGATTCAGTTAGGTGGTTGCGTTTGTTATGGGGTTTCTGTTTTGTTAAATGAAATGGTGGTGGAATTGGATATGACGAAAACAGTACTGATGAGTCTGAGATGGGAAAGATGGAGGATCTGGTCACTGTGTGTTGTTGGCTTCTTTCTTTCTTTCTTTTTGCTGTCTAGTGTCTTCTGTCACTGTTTGAAGGCCACGCACGCACTAGGTGGCGTGTGAAGTTTTCGAATGAGATACCACATCAGCATTTTTAATGGCCCCACTACAATTCTCTTTTTTCTCTTTTCTTGTATAGATTATAGTTACCCACGGGGTTTTTCTTTAAAAAAAAAAAATAGTTACACACGGTGTATATAGTATACAAGTACACATGATACCATGTGAACTGAAATCGTGTTTAAATTTTACTTAAAATTATTATTAGCTTAGCTTATCACTTGTGATTTTAACCGTTAGTCTTTTTGTAACGAGCTGTATTGGATAAGATAAGAGTCAATTTAGTTAACAGATAGTTGTAATCTGATTCACCGTCTATTGGCCGAGTTAGTTGGAGCTTCTAAAGACTAAACAAAGACCATGCATTCTATAAATAGTCTCGTTATTGCGAAGTACAACAATTCTAGATAAGCTTTTAAATAAGCATTGAGAGTTTTGTTTTAAGATTCTTGAAGACTTGACATTCTTTCATTCCTTTCAACACGACTTAGATCTAACGACCTAATCTCTTTCTAAAATCTAGCCTAGCCTTAAAATAGTTTGCACTGTCTTGACTCTTGATATCAGAGCCTAACATTTGCCATACCTAAACCTTCATCTCCCTTGAGTCTTGCATTTCAAGAACCTTGCAAGAACTCATAAAAGATCCTTTCTTGAAGCCTAAATCCAAACCTAAATACCTTGACCAGCCACATCACCATTCCATGTCAGCATCTTCCTTCCATGTATTGTATTAGACTCCTACGTCAATGTATAATTAAAGACATTAGAGACTTATGATTTAGAGGCTTCTCAAAAAATTTTGGGCACTTGAACACAATGGTAGCGAAACTCTAGGGTCTTAAGGATCAGTTGAACCTAATTTTTGGTTTAGATATCCATAAATTGTTGTAGAATTATATGTCAAATGAGTAGTAAAAATCCTCACACCATTCCATATAAACCATTGAGAAAAGTCTGTAGAAACAAAAAACAAAAAATTTCACACTTGGCTGATGTGGAAGATTGTTTGTGGTAGTTAAAAAAATTATGTCGGTAATGAGTTCAAATAATAACTTAGACTCAAATAGTAAGTTAACAACTAATAATAACTTGTGAAAACCTTTTTGACATGTTTCACTCGTACAATGTCTTGAGGTGGCTCATACAACACTCACACACAAGTAAGAAACCATTGGGCAAACCATCCTACTTTTTTTTTTTTTTTTTTTTTTTTTTAGAAAACCCATCTAGCTGGGATAAAATTTATTCAACTGGAAAATCACTGATTACAGAAAGCAAAACATTTGGTGAAACATCTTCCATCCAAATACGCAAAGGAAAAAACATTCTAGCCTCCCTAGCTAAAGCATGGGCCACACAATTACCCTGCCGCCTTACATGAGAGATAGAATAGGTTTGAAACAAACCCGCAATAGGCATAAAGTCTTTTACAAGGTGCCCCACAAAAGCATTTGAGCTGTCCTCAACTTCTAAGCTTCTCACCACCCCCACGTCATCACCTTCAAACCAAACATTTTTGAAGCCCAGTTCTTGGACGAAGATGGCTGCTCTCGTAGCAGCCAACATCTCGAGCACCTCCACCGACGATGGCATCGCTATTTTTTCTGACAATGAAGCCATCACCTCACCTCGTTCATTCCTGATCACCACCCCTACCCCTGCCTCCTGAGAGTCACCAAAAACTACACCATCAAAGTTCGCCTTCACTGCATTGGGGGGAGGAGGCTGCCCTTTGGTCGGGCTAGCAAGTTCTAGGCCAACAACTCTCGACTTTCTTTGCTGAAACTCGTCCAAAAGTACTAGGGCTGTTTTGTAAATTTTTTGAACCGGGGTGCTGACCTCCTTACTCTGAAGCTTATTTCTCCGTTGCCAAATCGCCCAGGCCACCATTGCAAATTTTTCAAGCTCACCGGTCTCTTCATGTACAATACTAACCAAGTCACACATATTTTCCACGTTAGGGTGTCTTATTCGTGTTGCTGCAAATGGGGCAACCCAAACCGCTTGAATACATTCACATCCCCAAATAGCATGAGCCTCATTCTCCATTCCGTTCAAGCACTGATCACATGTTGAATTATCAACAACCTTTCTTTTATACAGCCCCACCTTCGTTGGTAGTGCACTTGAGCATGCGCGCCAGAAAAAAACTCTCACCTTATTTGGCACTTTAAGACGCCAAATGTACTTCCAGAATATTTTAACCCCTACATCCGAGGACCCAAACGCAACCTCCTTCACCTCAGATTCACATAGCAACTGGTAACCAGATTTTATGGAGTATGACCCGGTTTTGCATTTTGGCCAAGCCACACAATCAGCTTGGTTAGTGACACAAATAGGTATTCCTTTGATCCTTTAAGCTTCGAAAGGGAGAAACATGGCATCAACTAACTGAGCATTCCAGCCAAAACCACACGGGTCCAGCAACTTACTTACTGTCCACTCCACATTAGTGCTATTTGAAAGTGAAAGGATCTTAGCAGGTTCCTCCCCAGGCAGCCATCTCTCTCCATAAATTCTTATTTGTTTGCCATCCCCAATCCTCCACAACATACCCATTTGGACAAGTTTTTTTGCTTTTACAATGCTTTACCAAGCGTATGACCCCGAAGATGGTTTGGCATCCAACACCGAGCCATTTGGGAAGTATTTGGCTCGAAAGACCCTATAAAACAAGGATGAGTGGTCGGTTAGCAACCTCTAAATTTGTTTTCCCAACATCGCCTCATTAAACTTCTCCAAGTCTTTGAAGACCATTCCCCCCAATGCCTTTGGCTTGCACAAGGTCTCCCACTTCTTCCAATGGATTTTTCGTTGATCTCACCGCTGCCCCCACCAAAATTTCCTAATCAACTTCTCAATGTCTTGGATGAGTCCCGTAAGGAGTTTGAAACAACTCATTGCAAATGTGGGAATTGCTTGGACCACGGTCTTAAGCAAGACTTCTTTTCCCGCTTGAGATAAAAGCCTCTCTTTCCACCCTTGGAGTTTATTCCACACTCTTTCTTTTATGTAGTTGAGGCTCTCTTTCTTATTCCGCCCTACCACGGTCGGTAAGCCAAGGTACTTTTCATACTCTTTAACCTCACTCACTCCCAAAAAATCCACCAGCTCCATCCTTCGATCCTCCTTAGTAGCCTTGCTAAAAAACACCATGGTTTTTTCTCTATTCAATTTTTGCCCCGAGGCTAACTCATACATCTGTAAAATGCGAAGAATTACCTCCAAATCTCTCATTGATGCTCGACAAAAAAGCAGGGTGTCATCGGCAAAAAATAAGTGGCTAATTCTTGGACCATTTCGACACAAAGAGAAGCCCCTAATTTCCTCGGACTTGGCTGCATACTGAAGTTGTTGGTTTACGGCCTCCGAACATATCAAGAAGAGATATGGGGATAGAGGATCGCCCTGCCTTATCCCCCTTGTTGGTCGGATATCTCCTTTTGGAATGCCATTCACCAAGATTTGATACGAGGCTGAACCAATGCAAGACATAATCAAATCTACCCACTGATTACAAAAACCCGTTTTTCTCATGATGAGCTCCAAGAATCGCCACTCCACTCTATTGTACGCCTTGCTCATGTCTAATTTTAGGGCCATAAAACCTCCCTTTTTTGCCTTCTGATTTTTCATGTGATGAAGGGTCTTGAAAGCAACAAGGATGTTGTCCGAAATTGCCTTATCGGCTTGAAAGGCACTCTGAGAGTCCGATATAATATGAGATAATAAACCCTTCATCCTATTTGCAACAACTTTGGATACAAGCTTATAGATAATGTTACATAGAGAAATAGGGCGAAATTCAGAAACTTTTGAAGGGCTTTTTACCTTTGGGATAAGAGTGATGAAAATATGATTAATGGATGGGGAAATAACCCCTGTAGATAGACAACTCAACACCGCCTCAGTCACATCCTTCCCTATGGCATGCCAATAGTGTTGGAAGAATAATGGTGGTAACCCATCCGGCCCCGGTGCTTTCAATGGGTCCATTTGCTTCAAAGCTACTACCACTTCCTCCTTAGTGAAATCAGCCAGGAGTTCTCCATTCATCTTATTGTTAATTGAGCACGGGATTTGATCGACCACAGCTTTAATCATGGCCGGGTTGGATGAGGTAAAGAGCTGTTGGTAGTAGTCTATCAAGATGTTTGCTACACCATCTTCGTCACTACACATCTCCCCATTTGCATCTTCCAAACTATCAATCTGATTCCTCCTAAATCTATGAGAAACTCTACTATGAAAATACCTAGTGTTATTGTCTCCTTCTTGTAGCCACAAGGAGCGAGACCGTTGCTTCCACATTTTTTCCTCCCTCACTGAGAGTTTGGAAATTTCCTTTTTCAGCCTCAACACCGTTGCTATACTTCCCCCTCTAGTAGCTTCAACTTCGGCCCTTCCCAACAATATCTTCTTCTCCCTTAATTTTCAGGTCACATTCCCAAAAGCCACCTTACTCCACCATTTCAATTTCCAATGGCACCGATCAACTTTCCCTTCCAATTTATTAATAGCACTACCCAGAACTTCATATGCCCAAGCCTCTTCCACCACTTCCCTACATCTTCCATCCTCCATCTACATTTGTTCAAACCTCCATGGTTTGTTAATCTTTTTTGGCATACCTGCTGGAAAGATCATAAGAGGTTTGTGATCCGAAGAGCCACACTCCAAATGAACCACCTTTGATGTCGGGAACATGTCTATCCACTCCGCTGTACCCACTGCTCTATCTAACCTTTCCCACACCGTGTGGCCTTCTCCATGCCCATTACACCAAGTAAACTTATTACCCTTGAAACCGAGGTCTTGAAACCCACATTCGTCTAATACATCTCTAAAATCCTCCATTTGCTTACTCAGCCTCAACCTCCCTCCTAACTTCTCATGTGCCCTAGTTATTTCATTAAAATCACCGGCACATAACCAAGGCAGTGAATATTTTGAACTTCTCATGTGCCCTAGTTATTTCATTAAAATCACCGGCACATAACCAAGGTAGTGAATATTTTGATTTTAGTCTCCTTAGTGTGGCCCAAGAAATATGGTGATTTCTCTTGTCGGGTTTGCCATAGAAGCTAGTGAACCGCCGCTCCTCTTCCTTTCCCTTATTTATAATAGCATCAATATGGTTGGTCGAATATGTATCGACTGAAAAATCAACCTCTTTTTTCCACATGACAGCCACTCCACCACCTCTACCTTCCCTTGAAAGTTCCAACAACCCTTCGAACTTTAGTTTATCCCGGATGAAAATTAGCCTAGCCTTATCGAGCCATGTTTCGACTAAGAACACAACTGAGGGGCCTTGAGCCCGAATAATGTCACCAAGCTCTTGCTCTGTCTGAGGGTTCCCAAGCCCTTGACAATTTCAACTTAGGAGATTTATTGTTGTCGGCGGAGCTGTTTAACAGCCTTCACCATTGGGAAAATTGAATCTTGATCATGGGGGGAAACCGCTCTTTTTTTGCTGGGTAACCCACTACAATCCTCCTCACGAGTTCTCTTTGTGTTTGTTGAAACCACGGAGACCATGTGTACATCAGTGCTTGCCCTGTAAACTTCCTTCTTTCTTTTTCTATGTTCATCCGTGTCTGTTTTATCCTTTCTGCGCAGCATATTAGTAATATCTCCCAAAATAACTTGAGTGATTGGGACACTTACCAGGTCAGCGACCTTTACACGTGGCTGTCCACTCAGCTCCGTGCCCAAGTGCTTCCCAATATGAACCCCATGAGTAGTCACTTTCTCTGCCTGTCTACGCTGACCAAAAACCAGATTTTGTGTTGCGTGTTCAGAGCTGATATCTTCCTCCAATATTCGGACCTTCTCATTATCCGGTTTTAAGCATTCAACCTTATCAAACACCTTTAATCCCCTGTCAATCTCATCGATGCGCTCCTCAAAACCATCCCCAAAATCTCGGCTTTTCCCCACTCTCTCCAACGTTGTCATAACCTCGGTTTCAGTACATACGTCCCTATCACGCCTATCTTCCCGGACATCCTCCCCTTCCTCGGACTGTGACTGCACTACCACCGGAGGCTGTTGTGAGCCCAATACCACCACCGGAATTGGAGTTGGCTCTTCTTTCCTCACCTGTTGCCTCTTCTTTTTCCTTGCCTCATAAAAACCAGGTACTTTGATCACTGGACTTCTTCCCTTAACAAACGGTGGAGCACGGATCCAAGACCCATACACTTGCTCCTCTTTCTTCAACTGGCCTTCACTATCTATCCATAGCTCACAATCTTTATCCACATGGTTCAAGCACCCACACCAGTAACAGAGTTTGGGTAATCTTTCATACTTGAAAGAAACCCACCCTTGCTCCCCCTGGGAAGAAGAGAAGCGTCTCCCCCTGCAGAGAGGTTTATTGATATCTATAAAAACTCTTACTCTCATAAAGCTCCCACCATCCATTTCATTAATGTCGGTTCCTCTGCACACCGAGCCCGCAACCTCACACAACTCTTCGGCAACCTTGTGGTTCAAGAATCTCATCGTGATATCGTGTACTTGAATCCATACAGGTATCGTGTCGAACTTTAGAGCCCTGATGGGAACTTCTCTGTCATACCACTGCAGCACCACGAGATGTTTGTCGAAGCTCCATGGCGCGCTGCTCAGGATTTTTTCCACTTCCTCTCTGTTTTCGAACACAAACAACAGAGTGTGGTCCCCTGCTCTTCGCACCTCAAACCCCCTCACTGATCGCCACAGAGGATTGAATGTTTTAATGACTGCTTCAACGCTCGACGCCCTTTTTGTTAGGAATTTGGCAGCCATAATAAATTCATTAGATGACTTCTCCTCAGATAGTTCTAAGTTTACGTCTTCTCTTTCTTTCAGTGATAGATTCTGCCAATGCTGAGCCAAGTTATCCATCTCTATTTCACACTAACCTTTGTGTTTCCCCAGTACCCTACAAAGGAGAAGAGAGGAAATAGACCCAAAAGACCTCAAAGTGACTACAGTTACCTGAGGTACAACGAAATCCTCACTCAAGGAACGGCTATTCTACTGTAAAAAGGGAGCTTCTCTGGAATCCCAGGGAGAGCGTACCTAACCAGAGAAACTGAAATACTTTTACTGAAAGTATACTGGCACATGCTTGAGGTGTTCAGCTACCTAGACTATAGTGTCTTAAATCTTAATTTATTTAATTTCTATTTAAATTTTAAATTTCCTTTTCCAATAGAAAACGAAAAAGAAAAAGAAAAAGAAAAGGCCAGTTGTGTTTTTTTTTTTTTTTTTTTTGGGGAAAAAGAAATGGCCAAATGTGGTTCCTTCGTTCTGCTAAGGAAAAAAAAACTGCACTAGATATTTTAGACTACTGAGTTCTCAGTTCAAAGTTCTAACCGCTTCAACAAAGTACCAAATATTTTTGTGTCCGACCAATATCTGTCTGTATACATGAAGGTGAGACTCGAGGCACATATGATCCATAATGTCATATGGTTCATTACCATTGCAAGCACAAGGTTAATTCAAGCTACACCCTTAATTATGAAGTTTACAAGGGAACTTTTGCGCAAACTCAGCAATTGTGAGATAAATTGCTTGTTGCATCTCTCTATCAATAGAACATAGAGCAATCTATCTGAGTGTGAGTGTGTGTGTGTGTGTGTTAGAGAGAGAGGGTAAAACAGACATGGTTTTAAGACAAGACAGGATCAAGAAGAAACAATCTCAACGTACATAAACTTTCTAGGACCATGACTTTATAAGGACACAAACTCATATTCTTGCTTTCACTAATCACAACTTGCTACGTTACAACTCAAAAAACAGTCCCTTTCTCACAGGTATTATTAGCCTATCTAGTCTTTGATGAGAAGGGGGAGAAAGAAATGAAATTGCTCGTCTAATACTGACAGTCTCATCAGCATACACAGCTAAAAATAAGAAAAAACCAAAACAGAAAGTACATATTCAACGGCCAAGAGGCATGAGTTGCCTTAGACTCAGGCTTAGTAGGTGTAGCCCTTGACAAACATTCCTTTCTTGGCTTCCTCGTTCTCACCCTCGGCAGAATATTTTCCCAGCTGAGCCAGGGAGTTTGCCTTTGCACGCACCAAAAGTGATTTCTGTGCGGCTTCAATGTTCTCAGGACGTCCTTGCCATGACTTAAGCACAGAGTTTTGCAGTGCACGAGCATACGAGAAGGAAACATGCCATGGGTTGGGGCTTTGGTTCATTGCATTCAGGTTCAAGGTTGCTTCCGCCTCAGATTGTCCTCCTGACAAAAACTGAGAAGTGAACAGAACAAGGATCAGTTACTTTTTAAATCTTAATCACAAATCAATAAGTTGGACAAGGAAATGACAAGCATGTATATCTGCAAATGGAAATCAATAACCACATACAACATCAACGAGGCAAAAAAAAAAATTTATCATCTTAATCTAAAGAAGAAAACAACCATCTAGCACTGAAGGCTTTGAGCTCGCATTTTTAAACCCATCTCAACCATGAAAATTAGTAAATTACTACTTGAGAGGCATATTCAAGAATATTTTACACACTTTTGCGGCTGAGCATACACTTAGTTGGGACAAAAAAAGGGGATATTTGGCTATAAATCTCAACTGATTTATAGTCTTAACTCACTATTATGGAAAGAGGGAAGATATTTCACTTTGAAATCGTCAAAAAGAGTAAAGGCATTCATACCATGATTCCTGGAACCGCTGGAGGAACTCTCCTTTTGAGCATTGTGAGTGTATATTTGGCAATGGTCTCTGGAGAAGCCTTCTCCTTGTGTTCAGCCCCCGGGGTCACCATGCTGGGCTTAAGTAGGATTCCCTCGAACAAAACATTGTTTTCAGCCAAGTAAAAGAAGACTTCTGACCAGACCTTTTCTGCCACTTCAAGTGTCCTCTCAATTGGGTGGTCCCCATCAAGAAGAATCTCAGGTTCCACAATTGGCACAAGACCATTGTCCTGCACACGAAATCAGAATAATGACACATGGAAGAAAATGAATCCTCTTTGGTTGAATGTCACATCTAAAGCACACACACTCACACACACATATGTACATCCATCTTGTGCCAAACCCACCATGTGCCAGCAAATCCTGTATTCCTAACTCTGCTAAACAAGGTTTTTCTGAATCCAAATTATATAGTTCTTTCAAATTGAAGGCATACCTGAGAAATAGCAGCATAACGTGCAAGTCCCCATGCAGCTTCCTTAACAGCTAGAGCAGAAGGGCCACAAGGAATGCTAACTACTGTTCTCCTGGATATTTCAACAAGATATTGAGATAATAAGCATTTGTCTCATTGAACACAAACAGCAAGTTTTATGTACACCACATACAGCACAAGATCATAAAGAATACTAAATGACTTACCACTTAGCAAAACGAGCACCTTGCTTGTAGTATTCAGCAGATCTTGAAGCCAATCCATCTAAACCTTGACACCAAGACTCATTGTTTGATCCTGGTAGGGGAACCAAGCCCTGAATCCCAAAAAAGTTGAAAATTGAGAACCAGGGGAACACATAGCTGACTACACACAAAATCACATAAAGCACCAATAGAAAAAATTTGTACATTCTATTAAAATTACACCTTGTCAACTTTGATTCCAGGAACAATTTTCGCATCACGCAAGCAATCCACAAATTTCTTCCCATCTGTGGTCGACTGGTACAGTGTTTCCTCAAAGAGAATGGCACCAGAAATGTATTCTCCCAGGCCAGGAGTGGTCAACAAAAGTTGCCTGTACGCCTGTCGGTTGGTCTCGGTATTATCCAAGCCAATTGACGATAGCCTTTTCCCACACGTTGCATTGGATTCATCAATTGCAAGGATCCCACGACCAGGTGATGCAATTGTTTTCTACACCATCACAAAGGATCAATTAAACAAAATAAGCTATCAACAAATTCACAGTGTCATTCTTATGCCCTTTTAGTAGTTGAAGTTGTAAATTATTATTTTCACGTGTATGCATTTTGCGAGTGAACTAAGAGAGCTTGAGAAACAAAACACTAAATATTCTCGATTTGATTTAATCTCTCCATCTGTTGAAACTTTCTTGATGTCCATCTTTTGAAACTTTCTTGACATTAATAACTCCGATACTAAGATTAAGAGCAACCATAAGCACACGAAACACAAAGGTTAACTACAATATGGTATCATTTTTTACCAAGATATTAACGATTTAAAATTAAAAAATTAAATTAAATTAAAAAAAAAATGCTGTAATTTCAAAGAACACGATTCAATAAAATACGCTAAGGAAAATTTTCCTCCAACTTGTGACAAAAATGGGGGAAGTTTTACACATTTTCCAAATGGTGTAACTCTTCTTTGATGTTACACTTACATCTTGTAACAACTTTTTATTATATTAGTATATTTTGAAAATCCAACTGATGGATTACCCACAAAACACTTATGCCAAATTTTGTGTCAGATATTATTAACCATTCCAACCATAATTATATATATATATATATATATACGGTTAGATTCAAGTTATAACTGGTGTAACTTTAAGCAATGTTACACCACTGAATATTTTTTTCCTTAAATACAAATTTTGATAAATCCACCGATAGATTACATTTCCTTCTGGTTGCAAATTTTTAAGATGATCAAATAGTTATGTCATCAATTAACTATTAAATTTCAAGTTTTTTTAGTTCAAAATTCTGCTCCAAAAAAAAAAAGGTGTTTATAGATCAAATTGTAAACAATATTCAATTAGCATGAAATTCAATCGTGCCCATGTAGAACATGAAATATGACAGTAAAAAGTTACACCAAGTGTAACTTAATCTCAACTCAACTAGTGTGTGTGTTTATATAGATATATATATAATTTCAGTCAAATGCAGTGAGACCTCAATTACACCTTTTTTTTACTAACAAAATTATTCAATAAAACAAATAGAACGAGTGCTATATGAATCAAATAAATTGATTAATAAATCAACTTGAATTACACAGCTTTCTCTGACCAGAAAAAATAAGTTACTAACCTATCTATCACACTTGTGAGTTGTGATCGATCAACTTCAAAGTCAAAGCTCAAATTTTGTCCACAACCAAACGGTACACACAGAATTTTAACAACAGCGATAGATTCAGAACAGTCAAAGCTCAAATTTTGTCCATAACCAAACCGTACAAAGTACAAATAGAATTTGAAACAACAGTGATAGATTCAAAAACAAATCAAATACCGATCCAAAAAGCAAAAGCAAAATCAGACACAAACGATAATACTATAATAGCACTCACAGCAGTTTGGACGAGTTCTTCGCTGTAAGCCTTGGCGCGGATCGGGAACGAGACTCGGCGAGTCGCGAACCGAGTCGACGATCCTTGACGCTGAGTGAAAGACTGTTGTCCGATCCACTGAGACGACGCCGCATTGAGGTTCGCGCAGGCCATGGCTTTTTCGGCGAATTACGAAACCCGATACGGTGGGAAAAAGAAAATATCGGCGGTTTGGTGTGTATTTTTTTGAACGACTTTTCGGTGGGTAGGTGGTGGGTTAGGAAAATGAGAGTGTGTATGTGTGGGGTTTTAAAGAGTGAGGAAATTAACAAGACACTGTTTTTCTTGGAGTTTCCGCTGATGAGTAATTGATGTGGCAAACTGGCAATGTTACAAGAGTTGTGCGGCACTACCAAACAGTCCTTACTGGATTTCGTCTTTATTTCAAAGTTTTGTTGCCAAATTACCATATTATCCTTTGGCTTTTTTATGATTTTCTTTCCTTTCTAGGAAGGTCCCGTTTGGTAAAACGAATATTTTAAGTTTTTAAACAATAGTACACGTATTTTTATACATTTTTTTATCCACAAATATTTTCAAAAAAGTTGAAAATTGTTATTTAAACATACGTACCAAACGGGCTATAATTCTAGTTTTTAAATTTTAAATAAAATATTTTTTCATTGACTGGATTTAAAAAAAAAAAAGAGGTGCTACATCTATAACATTTTTATAATATTTTCACAACAAATCATATGTGGTTAGTTGTTATAAGTTCAAATTTGAACCCAACACTAAGATTACTTTTTTACCTTAATAATAAAAACCAGTAACAATCTGCCACTTAGGATTTGTTTAATAATATTGTGGACATATCATTTCTCTTGAAAAAAAGTATTTGAATGAAGATGCAATTGTAACTATAAAAAAAATATTTAAAATTTTTTATATATAAAATAAAAGTTTTTCATACATTAGTAAAACATTTTATAAAATTCTTTATGAAAAAATGAAAAACCAATTTTTTTAACGGTTTTTACAATTTTCTATAAAAAGTTTTTAAAAATGAAAGATTAACATATGCACTAACGGTGTACATCAGCCGACTCATAAAATAAAAAAACTTTAATAAACAACTTAGACGTGTTTTTTAAAACCAAAATGATATTTTTAAAAAGACGTAGAAAGTTATAGATTAAATTTATTTGTTCTTTCGTACTATATATGATATACTTACAATGAGATGTGTCAACTATTGACTCAGCTTATATAAAACTTTCAAAAATATTATTCTTTCAATAAGTTTGTTTTTGTTGATGAATTGTCACTTCTTTTTTAAACTATTTAAAGTTTATAAGCAAAAGTTTTATTTAAGTTAGCCTAAACCTACCCATCATTATTTTTTACTTTTGAATTTAAAATAAATAATTAAACATAGCCATCATTTTAAATATCCTTTTAACATATTATATAAGTGGTTTTTTTTTTTGTGTCCTTTTAGTATATTTAAAACCTAATTTTCAAACATTTTATTAACAAATTAAACTCACTCTAAGAGTGGGCTCTCACATACAAGTGGATCCCACGCTTATGAAGCTCACGGTCACAAGTTTACAAGAGGCCCACTCCATAGAACTAACACATAAGATGATTTTCACATAAAATGATGGTCTTACTATATTTAAAAAATTATACATTATAATCCATTCAATTATTTCTCAAAAAAAAAAAAAATCCCTTCAATTATGTTTTTCCTCTTGATTATTAGGAAAATCTCTTAAGTTACATTAGGATTAAAACAGTGTTTTCATGAACTTATGTTCATCATTTTGTTTTGTTTGTTGGGTAAAATTATCATTGTACCTTGAAGAATATAATTTTTTAAAAATAATGAAAAAAGTCTGCATACTAGTTTATGATAAATCATCCATTAATCAATAGTAATACATAAAAAAATTATAAAAAAAATCACCTATATGAATGGTTGCATTTGAGTTTATCAAAAAATAAATAAAAAGGATAACTTTCTCAAACATTTTGGATGCAGTCAAAGATGCGTTTGGGTGTTAGGTAAAGCAGCCACCACCATCTCTCTCACCTAAACAAATTGACAACCTTCCACTGTGGCTGACAAAAAGACAATCTTCCCTTCCGTATCACTCTCCCGTTTATATCTACATTTTGGACTGGAGCATAACAAACACTGAACTATGAGCCCAACTTTCCCAATTTGCCTTGGATTGCGCGCACCCACACATGATAAGCTTTCTTCCTATATAGTAATTAATTTTACATTAACCATACCATACATCTTTGTTACCGTGCTTAGTTCACAAGTATAAATAGTTGTAAAGTGTGAAGAGTGAGAGTCGAGATTTAAGTCTCCAAGAATGAGCTTCACATACATATACGCTTAGATTAGACTATAGTATAATTTTTATCTTGTATAAAAAAAAAATTAATTTTACACCTTATCCCATAAAAAATAAAAATAAAAATAATGTTAGTGATACATAAAAATACTTAATTTTGTGTCACAACTTTTCATGTGGCAAGTTATGAGTGGTTGACGTGTGTTCCCATATGGCCCATCATCACACATCCACCAATCACTACTCATCATATGGCAAGTTGTGGCACAAAGTTGTGCATTTTTATGTATCTATAGCATTACTCTTAAAAAAAAAAAAAAAGTAATTTTACACTTTGTCTACTCCTATAAATTATTCTTGAAAAAAAAAAAGTCTACTGCTATAGTTAATTGTGTTTTTTTATTTTTTAGTACGACCATTCTTCCTAAAACGTGAGGAATTGTGGGTTCTAGTTAATTCAGCTGGTAAAATCTCTAATGGTTAAATAAGAGATATAGGATTCAATCTCCACTTACATAAAAAACCAATTGATATCTTGGTCTGATAATAAAGAGTTATCATTCGGAGTGAACACCATAAGTTGAAACTCTAAAAAAAAAATGTGCGGAATTATTTTCCAGTTGATATTTGTTAATCAAGTGATTATCTAAGAGTATTTTTAATCACATTTTCTAGTGAGTTAAAAGATTAAAAATAACTATTTGAATTATCTAGTAACACGTTTGAAGAAAATCTTGTCCACCATATAATTTAATAATACGAAACTCAACAAGACACATGATATACTACAATTAATGGAGTATAAAGTAGAATATTGAGTGTGAGATAGAGGATTTTTGTTCAATATATAGATACAAATATTGATGTGAGGAGAAGATTAAGAAATTATTTGCATTATTCATATTAACTCCCCATAGGATATTGGAATTAACACTAATAAAATTAGGGATACAAAAAACTCCATAATTTTTCACTATTATTGAGATGGCATATTATGGTATATGCATAATAAAATTAGTTTAACTTGTATGGGATTTATGACTGATTATTCAAGTACCAATACTACTCGCAAAGAATCCACTACTGTTGAAGATAACTTCAGTTGGTAAAGATTTTTTGGTGTTAAATACGAGACTTTAGTTTGAATACTAACTACACCAAAACCAATTGGTACATTAACTTGATGATAAAAAGTAATTATTATAGAAAGCACATCAAAAATTCAAATCTATTGTATTCATAATATATGTATTAGTTCATATTGATGGGAAAATATTATTGAACTGGTATTGTTAAGCCTTAAAAAGAACTTATTTTTTCTTTTGTTGTGAAAAAAGAAAGTACCTTGGCAGAGTGTATCGTTTTATAATAGCCAAAAGGATACATTTGTAATGTTAGGGCCACTTAAACCTGCCTTGCCCCACGTATCAAATGTGGTGAGCACAATGGCTAATTCTTCCCCCCGAAACAACTTCAAGGGTGGGTATCAGGGGCCCATCCGTACGCCAACTTGATTATGAGGCCGTTTGGATTGAGATTATTCTTGCGGCACGTTTTCATTTCGCGTTTTGGTTGTTCTTTTTTTTTTTTTTTTTTTTTTTTTTTTTTTTTTTTTTTTTTTTTTTTTTTTTCAGCCGCTTATGTTCTTGCGGCACGTTTTCATTTCGCGTTTTGGTTCTTTTTTTTTTTTTTCCAGCCGCTTATGTTGACTCTGAGAGACAAAAAACACTGTGCATGAACAGTGCGTGCATTGTTCACGCACTGTTCATGCACTGTTCACGCAATAAAAAATATTAAAAATGGGACCCACGGTACTATTCATATATTTAAAAATTATTTTGCTACAGTGTTTTCAGTTTTCAGTTTTCAGTTTCAGTAATAATAAGTTCAATCCAAACGGACCCTATATTATATATATTATAGTTTTTTTATAAGGCATATATGTGTGTGTGCATACGCGCATGTATGTGTATGTTTTTTTTTTTTTTTAGTAAATAATAATACTTATTAGAACACACACGAAAATAATAATAGTATTTTAAATCGGGTTTATAATACATTACATAATCAGAATACAACTACAAAAGGGCCTAACTTTTCTAGTTGTAAACTGGAGTTATAAACAGAGGACACTAGCCACGCACAACCAATGTGGGATAAACATCCCTTTTTTTTTTTTGAGTAAACAATAATACTTATTAGAACACACACGAAAATAAAAACAGTGTTTTAAATCGGGTTTATAATACACTACATAGTCAGAGTACAACTAAAAAAAGGAGCCTAACTTTTGTAGTTGTAGACTGGGGTTATGTATGTGTATTTTTTTTTTTTTTTTTTTTAGAATACTAAAGATTTTTAACACACACACGGGGAGAGGGTAGAAGGTTTTAAAGAAATTTATAGTGGTGTATATTCAAAAGGGTCTATGTATGTGTATGTTAGTTTGTCTTTATAATTTGAATTTATAATATGAAGTGTTGTATTATTTACTTTAGGTTTTAAGAATTGATTTTTTTTTTAATTACTGTTTTATGTTTGAATAGTTTTTTTTTTTTTTTTTTTGGTTTTTTTTTTTAATACTTGATCGGTTGAATTATAATGCTTTGAGAATTTGTTGTAATATTAAAACTTAATTTTTTTTATGTTTCATGACCTAAAATTAATGTAGGGTATATTATGTAATCAAATTTTAATAAATATTGCAAGTATATATATATATATATATATATAGAGAGAGAGAGAGAGAGAGAGAGAGCTGTTAAAGTAAATAAGGCCCAAAACCCATCCCAAAATGGGAGTAGATCGATTCGAGGGAACATGTCTTGTTACTATCCCTTCAACTTCGTGCTAGGCTTGGTGACCATATTACCCATCAAGTAATGCTACATGCACAACAAAATTGATAATTTTTTCACACTTATTGAGTTGACAAGCTTTCATTTGTTCTCATTTTGGCCCACCATTGAAACCACCTTTTTAGCTATCACTAACAATCAATTGTATCAAACAAATGTCAAAAATTTTTGTGTCCCTAGACTTTTTCTATTACCGTCATACACCCTTATATACTTGCAACACCCTTACAAATTTCTCAAATAACTTAAAAATTAACAGTGCACTACTTGTGTGGCATGCTATGATTGCCTAGGGGCTACCAATTAAACTATAACTTGAAAGGAATTGTGACTTGCTCATGCTCATTAACTCATTGTAATTACAATAAGTCTAGAGATTCAACAAATTTCATAACAAATTTTACAATTATCTGATGTGAAAAAGTTATTAGTGGATAGTAAAGCAATGTTAGTAGCGAGTCCATACGAGTATCAATAATAACCTACAAACACAGTAGGTGTGAAATTTATTGTGAAAATTGTTGGTGTGGCATTGTTGTTGTAATTAAATTTAGGGAAAAGTTAATGGATGCCCTAAGAGAATTGGCTTAGGAGGTATTTTTAGAAACTTTTTATGGGGGAAAAAATAAAAGTAATTGATTTTTTAATATATTTTTATATTTTCCATATAACTGATATTAAAACTTTCCTAAAATGACCAATTAACAAATGCCTTAAAGGCTTATATTAACTGGACCCTTAAAATTATAGAAATCCCAATTGTTTTTACCATCTTTTTATAACTTATCTATACTGCTTACTATTTAAGAGGCTTCCAAGTCATTTAAGTCATGGACTCTTCTGTTTTGGATATCTTAAAATATCCCCTTCATGTTTACTTACAGATTTTCAATTAAAGGGACAAATTCATAAAATAAAAGCTCATAATTAAAACTTTCCACTAAATCCACGTTTCAACAGTTTATAATCTCCTTATCTTTCATCATTTTTTGAAATTTAAATAAACACGCCCTATTTTCCTCCCCATCTCTTATCATCTTTTAAATTTATATAGACACATTCTATTATTATTATTTTTCCTTTCTTTTTCTACATTCTCTTTTATTTTGAGCATAAAAATCTCTAGGCATTTAACAAACTCAAATTTACCACAAGTTTTTAGTGCACGAAAAGAGATGAATGAATAGAAAACTATGATACTTAAAAAAGAAAAAAAAAAAAAAAAAAAAGACACTTTGCACTTACAAAATGCATGTGATGAGACTAATTTTTTTTTTTTTTTTTTTTTTTAAAGGCCATGCACATAACTCAATCCACAACAATTTCAAATCAACGGTTGATGGTAGCAGCGTCCATAAAAAAACCATGGACCACAGTAACACAATGCCTTGGTCAACTTATTAATTAATAAGCAATAAATATACAGATGAGAAAAGAGAAAAACAAATATCACCAAATGCTCAACACATTTATGCCACGCAACAAAGGTGCCAAATGGCCATGGCCTTTGGCTTTTACTTCACCACCAAGTTTAATAACACACATTTTTTTTAGTAACTCATTGAGGTTGTAACTGTAAATGGTGTGTAATCTCTTTCTCTATTATTATTATTATTTTTTAAATTCAATTGCAAGAAAATTTGTGCAATTGAATTTGTAATTCATTGAGGTTGTAAGTGTAAATGGAGTGTAATCTCTTTCTCTATTTTTATTTTTTTTATTTTTTAACTTCATCGGTACAAGTTGCACAACTTCATTAGCACAACTAGTAAACTCAACCATTTATGAAAAAGTTGGAAAAATGTTTAATATATTACCAATTACTCTACAAAATATTTGTTTAATACGACAATGCACGAGATTAACACCACAAGACCACTTCAACAACAAAATAATTTCTAATTTTTTTTTTTTGAAATTCCTTAATTTTTTATTAAAAATAATTGTAGGGGCCCGTTTCGGGCAACTCCCGTACAATAAATTTGTAAAGAGTGGATAGAAGGGTTTGGCACTAGCAAGAAAGACAACAGTCGACGTGGGTTTACAAGAATAACAACAAGAATTTGACTAAGTGTTCTTGAGGAAGGTTCGTCCTCGGCCCAGTCCGAGGATCTCTTTCCTTAGAACTGATGAATACAAGAGTTGTCCTTGAACACCCTAAAAACCCCTTAACTTCCCCACTCAAGGGCCAACCTCCCAACCCCTTTACTTTGGGGGTTCTATCTATTATATAGTCTTGTTCAGTTGATCTCTGCCGTCCACTTGTCTGCCATCTGAACTTCTGTCTGAGGGCTCGTCCCATCAGCTGCCTTTGTAGGCTTTCTGTTAGTTGAAGTAATCAAGGCATCACTGTTTGCTGGTCAATTCACCATTAATGCGGCCAAAGTGTTGGTGGCGTGCATTTAATGGGTGAGTTTCCTTCTTTCAATGTTGGTTTACCGAGGACGTGGGCATCCTCGACGAGGTCCTTTGATGACCTGGACCTCTCCCTCTTATCCTTGGACTCTGCACTCTCCTCGGCATGGACCTTGGGCCCGATATGAAGTGGGCCGGGGTTGCCAAATATTTGGGCCCCACAATAGCCCCTCAAAATTCTACTGCCCGGCCTTTCGGGCAGAGAGAAGGATTTTGATGTTCTCGGGCCTATGTCCTGGCCTGTCAAGCCTTGCCTTTCTGTCAGTGTCACAATCCTTTCAACTACCCAGGGGACGTTCCTGGCATTTCGGTATTTGGAGCGTGCATTCATTAAATTTCGGTGGCTCTGTGTCCTCCACGTTCAACGGTGTGATGATGAATGGACGGTGGGGATGCTCCTGGCTCATTGGGCAGGAAAGTCTGTGTGGTTATTTTTAATTGGGGGTATATATACCCGGTTGAACTGATTCGTCCTTTCGCTTTTGCATTCAAGAGATCTTGCGCACATACTCCGAATTCGGTCACATCTCCAACTGTACTGGCGACTTCCCTTAGCACAAAAAGCCTGCCTGAGGAGCTTTCCCTCATTTCTGTAAGTCTTCTTCTTTCTCTGGTTCATACTGTTCGCTTGAGTTCCTAGTTAGTTCTTTAGGATGGGTAGGCTTAAGAAGTTAGTGGAGTCCGAGGAGTCAATGGACAAATTCGTCGCTGATTATAGGATCCCCGATACAGTGGGTTTGAGGTACTGCGGAGAGGGGGAATGGAGTTCGAAGAGGAAAGAGGGTGAGGTGGCGATTCTTATAATCGCCTTTCTGGAGGGTGGAATGAGGATCCCCATAGGGCCAGTGATGAGGGACTATCTTAGGCACTTCAATCTATCTCCCACTCAGTGTGCCATTAACGTATTTAGGATCTTAAGCTGTGTGGATGCCTTGAATGAGAAGATGGGGCTGAGGCTAACCCATCATGATGTGAACTGGTGCTACAAACTCCAGCGCCTGAAGGAAAAGTCCTATTACATGAGGATGAGGGATGATAGGGTCCAGCTCATCCAGTGCCTCCCTAAGTCCAGCAAGGGTCTGAACAAAGATTTCCTCATTGTGTCTGGGGAATGGCACGAAGGCCTTCCTTGCCCAACAGTGGAGGGTACACCAGGTGGGGCACCCAGACTAGGAGAGCGTTTAGTTCTTTGTGCTTTAGTGTCCTGCTTCGCTTGGTTTTTGACAGGAACTTGCTTTCTTTTATGCAGATCCGCGAGCTTTTGATCGTCACTTCGGCCAGGTTAATAAGGAAGACTTGGAGAAGGTGCTAAGGTCGGAGATCTTTGTGAATAAAGACGACAACCAAGTTAGAGCCACTCACGTGGTCTTAGGATACGACCTGCTCTAAAAATCATTCTCAGCTCCAAAGCACGTGATCAGGGCTGGAGACCCTCGGCTGCATAGCATCACCGTTGTCGAGCACGGATTTCTGATCCCCGAAGGGTCTCCCATTCCCAATGGCGTACCGTTGGTAGGTACTTCTTCATCAGCTTAAGTTGTCGAGGCTGAAGGGGAAGAGGAGGTTGCTGACTCAGGTCCATCCGGGACGAGTTTGGTGTGTTCGACCAGCCCCATTCGCTCGATGACCCTTCCGACGATTTGGGTGACCCTAGTTTAACTGAAGCGGACTTTCTACCCGAAGAAGCCACTCCTCGATCAAAGATACGCTTCAAGAAGCGACCTCAGAAGAGTTTGCTGGCACTGATCGAGGGGCAGCCAGGGAGGGACATGCCGGGGAAGTCTCCTTCCAAGTTTCCTCTTTCCCAGCTTCCTCCTCCCGAGCTTTCTCCTCCCCCACCTTAACAGAGTTCGACGTTTGGGTCCAAGCTCCCAGTCCTTCGCAGAAGAAGGACAAAGGCAAGAGATTTAGGGGGGCGAAGAGTCTGATTCTTCCCGAGGCGATGGCGATGCTCGGCCGCCATCTAAACAGCTGAGGATAGGGCGCCAAGGCCAAGAGAAGCAGGCCTCTATCTAGGCCGAGACCTAGGCTTGGCTTCCTGCCCCCATGCTCCATGAGAAGCCTCTGACGGATGATGCCTCCCTCAGGAACCCTCGAGAGGGTGAGGGTGCGCTCGTGGCTGACGCATTGGGGAGGTCCTTGTTACTCCTTGCGGACATGGCCCAGCTGGAGGCTTTGAAGAGTAAGGAGGTCTTCTTTGGCCTTAAGCAATACTTGGGTATGGTAAGTTTTCTGATTGCTTGTGATTTTTTTAACTTTTCATTCTTTGGCTCCTTATCTGCTGCATATTGGTTGCAATTGGCAGGCTATCCAGGCTACCTTCAGGCTGGAGGACATAGCCAGTAGCCAAAGTAAGGTCGCTGGCTCGGAGCATTCCAAGCTGTTAGAAGCCGTGCGGACCCTCAACGCTTCCAAGGACGATCTTAAAAAGGCAATGGACCAGTTGGAGGAGATGAAGGTGGCTCAAGACACCGCTAAGACTGCCCTCTCAGCCGCTGAAAAACTGGCTCTAGATCAGACCGACAACCTGTGCCAGGCAGAGGATCAGCTGAGGATAGCCAGAGAGGAGATCGCGACCCTGAGGGAGAGGGTGCTTGAGGCAGGTAAGGCTAGAAGCATTGCGGAGTCTGCCAGGGACGAGGCTTTGAAAGCCAAAGAGGAGGCTGAATCTGCTAGGGCTGAGGCTGAGACCTCCAAAAACAAGGCTGTGCAGGATGCCTATGAGGCAGGGTCGACTGAGACAGAAGACGACCTTAGAGCCCAAGTGCCTGGCGTGTGCAGACTTTATTACTCCCAGGTTTGGAATGAGGCCCTTACATAAGCTGGGGTTGAGGCCTTGTTCGACCTGTGGAAAGCGGAAAATGTATACTATCCCCTTGCCATCCGTGAGGTTGCCCCTTCAAATTCCGAGGCTGAGGTGGCTACCAAGGGTGCTGGGGTTGTTTCCGAGGAAGGTGTCCCCACTGCCGTCACTCCGAGTGAGCTAGCCATGGAAGTTGATCTTCCTAAGACCGTTGAGGCAAGTAAGGGTCCCATCGCTGATGTGCCTGGGGAGACTGCGGGCCCCTTAGCTGATGTCCATGCACCTTTTGTAGAGGAGGTATCCCACCCAGCTGATTCTTCCCAGGCTGCGGCCTCAAGCGAGGGCCACAAGGATTCTGAGACCTCTTTTGCCCAGCCCCCTGAGGGGGGAGTTGAGATGGAGCCGTAGGAATGACCTTTCGCGTGCGCCTTTACCATTTTTTTTTTCTACATTGTAATGGCACATTTGCCTCGTACAACTTTTTCCTAAAGGTTCAGTGAAGTACATGTTTTCTCTTTTCTTACTCATTTTGCTTGTATTATATTATGCATATATGTATATCTTTTTTACTTGCATGATTCTGGCTTTAATTGCGCCTTCGCTGACTACATTGGTCATCGTCCCCTGTAGTGTTCATTACTAGTACTAAAGTGGTCAGCTTCACCGTAGGTTTGGGCCCGCGGTCAGTACAAGACCTTGGTTCTGTCCAGTGCTTAGATCTTCCTAAAGTGACTAGTTTCCCCATAGGTTTGAGTCCTTGAACCATGCAAGACCTTGGTTCTGTCTAGTACTTGGATTCCCTTGAAGCAACTAGTTTCCCCATAGGTTTGACGTCGAGGAACGTACAAGACCTTGGCTCTGCCTAACACTTGGTATTTCGTGGGGGGAGGGGGATGGTTTCTCCATTGGCTTGAGTCCGAGGACTATGCAAGGCCTTGGCTCTGTCTAGTACTTGATTCTTCTTTAGTAATTAGTTTCCCCGTAGGCTTGAGTCCGAGGACTATGCAAGGCCTAGGTTCTGTCTGGTACTTATCTTCTTACTGAGTAGTTAGTTTCCCCGTAGGCTTGAGTCCGAGGACCATGCAAGGCCTAGGTTCTATCTAACACTTGTCTTCTTATTGAGTAGTTAGTTTCCCTGTAGGCTTAAATCCGAGGACCATGCAAGGCCTAGGTTCTGTCTAACACTTGTCTTCTTATTGAGTAGTTAGTTTCCCCGTAGGCTTGAGTCCGAGAACCATGCAAGGCCTAGGTTCTGTCTAACACTTAGTTCTTCTTTTAGTGACTGGTTTCCCCATAGGATTAAGTCTGAGGACCATGCAAGGCCTTGGTTCTGTCCAGCACTTAGTGCTTCTTAGGTAGTTAGTCTCCCCAAAGGCTTGAGTCCGAGGACCATGCAAGGCCTAGGTTCTGTCTAACACTTAGTTCTTCTTGAGTAGTTAGTTTCCCCAAAGGCTTGAGTCTGAGGACCATGCAAGGTCTAGGTTCTGTCTAACACTTAATTCTTCTTTTAGTGACTGGTTTCCCCATAGGCTTGAGTCCGAGGACCATGCAAGGCCTTGGTTCTGTCTAACACTTAGTTCTTCTTAAGTAGTTAGTTTCCCTAGAGGCTTGAGTCCGAGGACCATGCAAGGACTAGGTTCTGTCTAACACTTAGTTCTTCTTGAGTAGTTAGTTTCCTCAGAGGCTTGAGTCCGAGGACCATGCAAGGCTTAGGTTCTGTCTAACACTTAGTTCTTCTTTTAGTGACTGGTTTCCCTATAAGCTTGAGTCCAAGGACTATGCAAGGTCTTGGTTCTATCCAGCACTTGGTTCTGAAGTAGCTAGTTTCCCTATAGATTTGAGTCCGAGGACTATGCAAGACCTAGGTTCTGTCTAGTACCTAGTTCTTCTCAAGTAGTTAGTTTCCCCAGAGGCTTGAGTCCGTGGACCATGCAAGGCCTAGGTTCTGTCTAACACTTAGTTCTTCTTAAGTACTTGGAGTTAGAGGGGGCTCATCCTCAGCGTTGGGGAGTCTGTCCTTGGAGTGATAGCGGCCTCGAGCCCGTTCCGCCGAGGGAGGACTCTTCTTCGGTCTAGCCCTTTCATCCAGCGCGCCACTTCTGATAACGAGGCGTCTTTTGGGCTATTCGAGTAACGTGCTTGACGCTTCAGTTCACGAGGCACCTCCACATTAATGTCCTTACGGATTTACGAGGATCCAGCAGCTGATAAGCCTCTTGAAAATTGGGTGGAGTTAATTCCTCCGGTAATTGCTCCTTAGGATTCTGTGCAGGCTGGCTTTCACCAATTTTTGCTTTCTATATAAGGCATTTTAGGGTGATCCTTCCTTTAAACTTGACAAGCACTTGAGTTCAAATCTCACAAACACACCACTCTCTGGGCATCTCAAGGGCTTTGCTAGAAGAGTAGTTTGTGCCTCACGAGATGAAGTGGCCTTGGGAAAGGGCGGCGACAGGGAAGCCGAGCCCTTTTCAGGAGCCAAGGATGCCACTCCGATCTTGGACAACATGATGGAGGTGGAGTAGGCAGAGGCCGAAGATCTTCCTTCTTTTCAACCTAGCCAGAGATGGGACTCCCCTTGCAGTTCGGAGGGGGATCCGAAAGGAACGTAACATCTCTCCTCCAGGTTTGGATCTGTCAGCCCTCCAGGCTGGTAGTGATTCGTCGACTCCCAGTTGTTGTGGGATTGGGAGGGAAACCAGGTGGAACCATGAGGTGGAACCGTCAGGCGCCACGGCCTCTTCTTCCTTCTCCTTCCTTCCGCCGCAAGTGGTGGTTGGGAAGCTGTTGACGGCCTTAACATAGGTCTGTCTCCACCTCTCCCTCCAACAATGGGCTTGGCTTTAAAACAAGCTTGCTTAGGCCTCTCACCCTTTCCTTTTCTTTTAGCTTTAGCACAAGCCTGTTTAGGCGTTTTTCTTTGTAGTTAGATTTAGAACAAGCCTGCATGGGTGTCAGTCTTTGTAGTTAGCTTTAGAACAAGCCTACATGAGCTGCTGTAAAATGTAACTTCTCTTCAAAATTAATAAAGAAGTAGCCCCATTTTATCTCTTTTACTTCTTGCATCTTTTCGATTTTTTGTGATGTTTGCTTTCTGAATGAATATGTTGCCCTTGGTTGTGTGTATATTTTTTTTTTGAAAGAAGTGTTGCTCTTGATTTTTTCACACCAACCGTCGCACTTGCTAATGCACAAGTCCTCCCCTCAAACAGCGCCAATTGTAGGGGCCCGTTTCGGGCGACCCCCGTACAATAAAATTGTAGAGAATGGATAGAAGGGCTAGGCACTAGCAAGAAAGACAACAGTCGACGTGAGTTTACAAGAATAACAACAAGAATTTGACTAAGTGTTTTAGAGAAAAGTTCGTCCTCGGCCCAGTTTGAGGATCTCTTTCCTTAGAACTGATGAATACAAGGGTTGTCCTTGAACACCCTGAAAACCTTTTCACTTCCCCACTCAAGGGCCAACCTCCCAACCCCTTTACTTTAGGGGTTCTATCTATTATATAGTCTTGTTCAGTTGATCTCTGCCGTCCACTTGTCGGCCATCTGAACTTCTGTCTAAGGGCTCGTCCCATCAGTCGCCTTTGCAGGCTTTCTTTTAATTGAAGTAACTAAGGCATCACTGTTTGCTGGTCAATTCACCATTAATGCGGCCAAAGTGTTGGTGGCGTGCATTTAATGGGTGAGTGACAGCTTCCTTCTTTCAATGTCGGTTTGTCGAGGACGTGGGCATCCTCGGCGAGGTCCCTTGATGACTTGGGCCTCTCCCTCTTATCCTTGGACTCTGCACTTTCCTCGGCATGGACCTTGGGCTCGATATGGAGTGGGCCGGGGTTGCCAAATATTTGGACCCCACATATAGCATTAGTGAAAAAAAAAATTATGTAATAACAAGTTATGTTTTTTAGTCAAAAGTTTTGTAACTCAGTTTTATCATTGCTCTTTTTTTTTTTATGTGAATCATAATTTAAATCCGTATTTCACGATTGCTATTATTAACAAAAAATAATTATTCTTTAACTTCTTAATATAAAATGCTAAGAATCATGTAACTTTTTTTTTTATTTACTAAAAATCTTGTAACTTAATCAATATTTCTAGTGCTTCAAACTAAAACATACTCACTCATAACTATCAAATTATTAATAAATAAAAAAATTCTAATATAAAACACGACCTATATATTGTAAAAAATGAATAAAATTCAAAAGAAAAAAAAAAGGAAAGTAAAAAAAGGAATTAAAAGTAAATTAATCAACTAACAAGGGCCCACAATAATATCTCTACGTGTAAAAACTTCACAAAAAAAATATCAATGTTAAAACTTCCGAAAGGAAAAAAAAAACAAAGAATCAAAATAATCAAAACCTACAAATTATCGAAACAACATAAAAAAAAATGTGACTATAGTGTTACCTTTAAAAGAAATAATGTGGAAATCTGTAAAATAGTTTCAATATTGTAAAATAATATCTCACAAATTCATATGTTAAAACTTCTGAAATGCCAAAAAATATTAAAGAGTTAGAATATTCATTATTTAGAAATTGTAAGGACTCAATTTGTAATGGACCCTTCACAATAAAAACTTGTAGAGTGTGGGTAAAAAGGGCTTGGCAATATCGAAGTAAACAACGGTTAATATGAAGCTGGTAACAGGTAATGGGTGACATGAAATTCATAGGAATCTTCTTAAAGAAATTTGGCGAAATGTTTTTGTAGGAAATGATCATCCCTTTGGTTGTGTGTTTTTGAAGCATATTTGTCCTCGGCTCAGGCCGAGGATCTATTTCTCTTAGAGTTGATAGGTATTCTCTCCTTCTTTTCCGGACTTCTTCCTTTTTTTCTTTTATGTTGGGAATCCTCTAGGTTATATAGTATTGTTTTAGTTAATCTCAGTCATTCATCAATTGGTTATTCGGTCACTGTGGATAAGGGTTTGTCCCATCATCTGATTTTGCAGGCTTTATGTTAGTTCTCAGCCGTCTTTGCAGAATTTCTTTTAGTTGAAGTGACCAAGGTACCCGGGTCCGCTGGTCACATCGCCATTAAAGCGGTCAGAATGTTGGTGAGATATGTTTAAGGGATGAGAGATATTTTCCCTTTATCAATCGTCGGTGCGCCGAGGAGGGGGGGATCCTCGGCGAGGCCTTTGGACGTCTTGGGTTCTTCCCTTTTGTCCTCGGCACGGGCCTTGGGCTGGATATAAAGTGGGCCAGGGTGATTGGTACTTGTTGCCCCACATAAATTATTGAAACAAAACAAAAATGTATGTATAACTACACAATAGAAAAATATATAAAAAAATATATATGGGTTACCTTATAAAAAATAATCAATGGCTATAAATTATAGAAACAAAACAAAAAAATATGTGATTATATTGTTATAAATCCAACCAAAAATTGAAGTTTGATAGATGTAAAAGCACCCACAACTAACATTGGATAGCACATGATCAAAAAACTTAAATTTGTAAACAATCTTAAACCAAAGCAATAAAAATTGGAATTGCATATAGTCTTATTAGCCATAAACACCTATGAACTACAAAGATTCGTCATATGATAGATCTACAAACACCCACAGCTAATATTGGATAGCACATGATCAAAATCTTAAATTTGTAACTAAGCAAATCCTAAACCCAAAGCAATAAAAATTGTAACTGCATGTAGTCTTATTAACACCTACGAACTAAAAAGATTTGTTCTTTCTTAATTTGTTTCCTGATCTTACATGAAGTTAGCTCCGGAGAAGTTCATCATGTTGGGATTGTGAGCCATGAATTGGATCATCAATTGTTGCTTTTGGTTTACAGTTTTGAAGAGACTAAGAGCATTTGCTTTTGATCAAACATCATCTTCTCCACAAATAATTTTTGGTTTACATGTGTATTTTCGGTTTTAGCTATTCTACACTAATAGTTTTTGGTTTACAGTTTTGAAGAGACTAAGAAAAGAGGGAGAGCAGCTCTTAAATAGGAGAGAGTAGAGATGGTGGGAGTGTTATTGTATTTGGCTAGAAGTCTAACTTGAGTTAGGGTTTTTTTTTTTTTCATTAATTAATTATAATATTCGATAGGATACTTCCTTCATCCATTTATATTGAAAGCTAGATGATGATGAAGATTTCGTATCTAAGGTGAGGAAATTGCTACAAGAAAAAGTGATTTTGATTCTCAAATTCCTATATCTTAAACAAACATTTACATATAGTATTAAAGTATAACCATGATCCTCGTCTTTGTTGTTTCGTACATGAAACAAACTCTTTTGTACTTTTATTATCAAGTGTCCACAACGTGTTAAAGTGAAATACTTCATATCCCATTTCCTTAAACCTCCTTGAAATTTTAATTAAACATTAAATTAAAATAGCATAGAGCTGGCTTTGATTTGGTATTGTAGACTTGTAGTAGGAAGTAGAGTTTTAATCGTAGAACTTTTATGATATGAAGATTTAACCAAAACGTTTCTTAATATTTTGATAATTATAATTGTGGGGTACTTTTCAGCTTCTGTCTAGGCAAGTGTTGCACTTGTACTTGGTTTAGGCTTTTTAGTTGTCCCACATCGAAGAAAACTCCCTTCCCCCTTTGCCTTATAAGTGCGAGCTGAAGAGAAAGGAGTACCATTAGTTATTAATAGCTTGGACAGAAGTTGAAAAGTACCCCACAATAATATTTATTTAAGTAATGCTGATGTCTAAAATGGTAGAGAGGTCAGAGGTTTCGATTTTATATATATATATATATATAGATTAATTTATGATTTGAATAATTCTTTATATATTTTTATTTTAAAAAAATAAACATAATGATTACAATTTGATAAGATGGTTTGTGGTTCTTAAGTTCAATTTGACTCACTTATCTTTCAAGCAAGCTTTCAATGAGTTAATGTTGAATTGCATTTGAATTAAAGCTTTGAATATTTAGGGGAGAGAACAAAAGTTCTACCGGCTCATTCTCAAATTTTGGGCCAAACTAAAGGCCCAGAGTTGGTTTATTTGTATAAACTAGGCTTTCGTTTTATTTGACGTGTATATCTAAAAGCTACACTTGCTCAACAATTCATTGAGCTTCGTTCAACATGCAACTCTGTTGGGCCTCCTCATACGCCCAAACCTAAACCAAGAAAAGCACAGGCAAATTAACTACTACGAAAGCTCCAAAAAAAGAAAAAAAATCATAATTTATTTTTTAAATGAAATTTATCATTTTAATGGAAATAACATTTAGCCCTAAATCGATTGAGCTATCTTTTTTAACCCATTATATGATGATTGATAAGACTATTCATGTGTATTATTTAAATAAGTTACATGACACATTAAAAAGAGTTATATAATTACAAATACACATAAATAATGTTTTCAATTATCAGATAATTGATTGGAGGAAAATAACTCCAAGCAAGTTTGGATCACATTTGATGGTGGAATAGTTGTGTATTGTAGTATCCAAATTTGATATATACTTTAGTGGCATAGCATAAAATCATGAACATTGTTCTCATTTTCTCTCATTTCTAGGAAGGAGGAAGCCCATTGTAAAGGGTACTCCTAAATAAGAAATCAAGTGCAGCTTTATCTTTAAAATTCCATTCTTAAATAAGGTGTTAAGACAAATCATGGTTATATATATATATATATATATATGGTCTGGCTCCCCTCTTGTTCAACTATCTCCCATTCTCACCACCGCCACTTCTAGGCGAGTTGGTACCTGGTTTGTAAGTAACCTATTACTCGGGGTTCAAGCCCCCGTATTTACCTAGCAAAAAAAAAAAAAAAACCTATCTCCCATTCTCTCCCACTTTTTTTTTTTTTTTGTTGATACAATATAAAATTTATACTCTAACTTAATTAAGTGTATATATATGTGTAAAACTCTTTTCTAATTTTTTTTTTTTTTTTGATGTGAATTTTCTAACTTAATTAAGTGTATATATATGTGTAAAACTCCTTTTTAGAGACTTGAATCCCAGTCCTTACCCCCTCACACCTCACAAGCACTTATACTTGTGGAGTAACTATTGCACCAAGGATGTGCGGTAGTCTTTCCCATTTTAAAATAGATGTATGACATGTGGCACATAATGATCTAAAGGTAGGAAAAAGGACAATTCAACCCCATGTATTTCTCAAGCTATCTTCTCTCTTCCCTTTGCAACATCACCTTCGTTCAAACTAGCGTCTCTTACACTGAGCACATTGCAAAGTGCCTAACCTAAGTGAGGAGGAAAGCTTTCAGGAGGATCTCGGTAGCAGAGCGATTCTTTGTGGAGTGGCCTGACTGGATAAAAGGTAAGAGTTCGATGACTCTGGGTTCTTCGCCGACGGTTGCAAGATTTCTTTTCTCTGATTTTTGGTGGCTTGATTCGGTGGTGGTGGAATGGGTCTCGGCTAGGTGGTGGTAATTTGCAACGCTGCTGTTCTGTGATTCCGATTTGGGTGATGTCCTTGGGTATTGATGGTGACAGCAAGGTATTACAATTGTTTTGATTATAGGATTGCGGTGATACTAACATTTTTCTATGGGTTTTTTAGTGGGTATAATAAGAACACATCGCAAGGAAGAATATATATATATATATATATATTTTTTTTTTTTTGGGTGTGGGTTTTCTTGTGGGAATGGGTTACTGATTTTCGTTACTCATTTCCTAATTTTGATTGTAAAAGTTCACAAAATGAGTTAAATTTATATACAAGTTTCTAGCTGTTATTATTATACAAGTTTCGGTTTTTGAAAGTATTATATTTGCACTCATGTAATATAAAAAAATGATCTTTTTATTGATTCCTTTGAAGAGCTCAGGTAGTTTGAAAGTATGATGAATTTGATAAAAACTCTTTGAATTTTTGTGTTGTGTTACACTGCATACCCAATTCATTCATTGGCAATGGATCGGCACAGAGGTTATGTTGCAGAGGGAAGAGAGAGGGGGCAAAGAAGAAAAGATAACTTGAGAAATAAATGGGGTTTGACGTGTCCTTTTTCCTACCTTTAGATCATTTATGTGCCACGTGTCATTCATTTATTTTAAAATGGGAGAGGAGCCGGACCCTATATATATAACCCTTTTATCCACTACAACTTCCTTAGCTTAGATTCTAGGGTTTAAGCGCTCTTTTTCTCTACAGCGTAACCATGGAGGACCCAACAGCCCAAGCTCCAGCTCCAGCTCCAATGTGGAGCAGCATAGTGAAGAGCCAACCACCTCCAAAGTCCAACCCCGAAATCCCTGCCCCTTCAACCGGAGTCTTCGTCGTCGACAACAACAACAACAACAACTGCAACTCTACAAAGGGCATAGCGGTGGCCGTAGTCGATGCCAACGCCTTAATCGAAGGCGGCGATAAACTCACCCGCAGTGCCGACAAGTTGGTCACCGTCCCTGAGGTCATGGCCGAGGTCCGTGACCCTGCCTCCCGTCACCGCCTCTCCTTCCTCCTCCCTTCCTCCCTCCACTCCATGGACCCCTCCCCCGACTCCCTCAACAAAGGTATTTCTTCCCTTTCCCTTTCCCTTCCATTTCTTTACTTTCCCAGAATAATAATCGTTTTCTCGAGAAACTAACAAGTTTCTTACGATTTGATATTAACTTATATATTTAAAATGATGGTATGTTGAAATGTTGAACTTAATCTAGCTGAGTACTAATATTTTAATCTAGACAACTAGACATATATTTGAAAATTAATCTCGAATTAGAATGATAGTCTCTGATTATTATTATTATTATTATTATTATTCGAAATTTAATTTGACAGTTATAAAGTTTGCGAGGGCGACTGGTGACTTACAGACACTATCAGATGTTGATTTAAAATTGATTGCATTGACTTATACATTGGAGGCTCAGATTCATGGGACCAAACATATTAGGGACTGTCCTCCACCTGTCCATGTGGTCAATGCGAAAAGATTACCTGAGAAGGAATTGCCAGGCTGGGGTTCCAACGTGCCCAATTTGGGAGAATGGGAAGCATTAGAACGTGCATCGGTTGGGGTTGGGGATGGTGGTATGTCGAATTCCAATTCGAGAATCCTACCTTTGCAGGACTTGAACTTGAATGTTGTGGATGATAAGGAGTTGGAGGATGGTTTGAAGGTTGGTTCTGAGAATCAAGAGGGTGAGGTGGAAGGTGGCGTAAGTGGGGTGAGGCCTAGGAGATTCTTGCCAAAGAAGAAAGAGGTAACGATTGAAGGGAAGAAGATGGTTGTGAGTGGCATTGATGCGTCTCAGGGAGAGTTTGATGAGGATGCTGGTGATTGGATGCCTGCTGTTAGTCGAAGTACTCATAGACGGTTTCTTAGAAGGAAGGCTAGGCGTGAACGTTATGAGGCGATGGCTGAAAAGGATGCTCAAGAGGATGCTGAAAAAAATAGGGATAGCAATGTTGTTGAGGATGGTAGAAGCTTGGAAAATGAGATTAAGGAGGGGGAGAATGGTGATGAAAGTTTATCTACAATTTTGGAACAAATGAGGTTGGAAGAAGAAGAAGAAGAAGAAGACATGTCGAATGGTCTTCTTCCAGAGGGGAATGAGCTGGACATATCTTCTGAGAGGCTTGGATCCAGCAATCCTGAATTAGCAGGGGCTTCGTTTGAGAGCAATGAAGCTGAGGTAGATGGTGAAGATGAGGTTGATATGGTTAATGAAGGATTGGATCATGTGGAGATGTCAAGCCAGGCCGATGAAAGTGTTGATGCATCCTATGCTGATGATGGTAGTAGTGAGCAAAGTTGGATGCTGAGATCGTTGTCTGAGTCCAGTGTGGCCTGTGTAACTAGTGACTTCGCAATGCAAAATGTTCTTCTACAGATGGGTTTACGCTTGCTGGCAGCTGGAGGAATGCAGATACGACAGCTGCACAGGTATATATTTCATATACACTTCATTGGGTGATTACTAGTTAGTGTTATCTTTTGCATTTTGTTGTATTATTTTCCTCTCATCCATCCCCTATTTTTGGGTAAAGAAACGTAGAAATTATGTGCATTGATGACGCTTCATATTAAGTTATGGAAACTGTCTTAATATGCTTCATCTGGATTGTTGGTCTGAGTGGTGTATACTGTTATCCTTTTTCTTGACCGGAGAATTTTTTATCTCAATGAAATTTTTACACCATATATATGCTTATCTTTGACAGTTTTGTCCTTCCAGGTGGATTCTGAAATGCCATGCATGCTATACAGTGACTGCTGAGATTGGGAGGATTTTCTGCCCAAAGTGTGGAAATGGTGGCACTTTACGCAAGGTAGCTGTTACAGTTGGTGAAAATGGAATTGTTTTAGCAGATCGTCGGCCACGGATTAGATTGCGTGGCACTAAAGTAAGTATATCCAAATGTGTGATTCACAGGAATTATTATGCTTCTAATCGTAGCTTAATTCTGTTAGTTTCTAACTGGCAAACACTTGTTCTATACATGTGTAGTGTTCTCTATCTTGTTCCTACCATTTGATTGTTGTGTACTTTGTCTTATTATCACTGCTTCCTGCCATTTGGTTACAGAAACTATCCCCTCCTTACTGGTTCCTACCTATTATGATGAAAATATTGATACATTATAGAGGATAAGTATTTTTTGGATTTGTTTGGTGGATATTTCATTCTCAAGGCCTTTTAGAATCCAGATTGGAGCTTTACTGGCTATTTGCATGCATGTGTTTTGACATTTGTCCCTCTGCAGTTTTCACTGCCTTTGCCCCAGGGTGGAAGGGAGGCCATTGCCAAGAATCTCATCTTGCGTGAAGATCAACTCCCACAAAAGTTTCTTCATCCCAAGACAAAGAAGAAAATGAATAAGCAGGTTTGTTTTGGTTTGTGTACCTGCTGATTCTTGTATTTGTAATTTTTCATTTTTTTGGAGTCTTAATCATAACTGAGACTACTGTATATTTAATTCTCAGGGAGACGACATCTTCACTGCAGATGACTTCGGCCACCATGTTGATAAAAGAGCCCCGCTGCAGCCTCCTGTAAGAAAGGCATTAGCAGTTTTCAGTGGAAAGAGGAATCCTAATGACAACCATTTTTCTCGTTCTAAGCATTAGTTGGTTAACTGAAATTTTGTTCTCTCTATTTTCTTGGAAAATGTATCAAAACTGGTTTTGATATTTAAAAATTTAACGCCACCAAAGTGGTGAAAGCTTTGTCGTGTTGAGTGAGACCTCTAGTGAACTGTCACCTATGATTACTATGTTCTATAGATATTTTGCTTAAAATGTGAGCACAGTTTTGGTCAGGTTTTACCTTTAATGTTTCTTTCTTTATCTTGTTTTACCCCTCATGCTAGATTGCAGAAAGGGATTGCAATCATTGCATATCAATTGCAGTATTGTTCTTATAGGCCAAGATGTGGAAGTATGTTTAAAATTTGTGATATCAAATTAGGTACTGGGTTCCCATATAAATGGATGGTCATATACTGCGAACCTTCCAAATCTATTGGTCCTAGATTTTGATTCGATCAAAGATGCGTTTTCATAAGTTTTAATCATGGTCTGCCTAACAAGCTAGTCGTACCTCAGGGCATCTTAATGAGAATTTGATGAAATAATAACCAGAACAAAAAAAATGAAGAAGTCGGTTATTTTGCTGTAGTGTGAGCATAGTTTTTCTCGTGTATTGTTACATTCAAGTTTTCGTTCCAAGCTCATAAGAATAGGAGAAGAGGCCAGCCAAGAATCATGTGCTTATAAAAAAAGGATGCAAGTAAATCCTTGCTTGCCTTTTCCCAAATCCAACTTGGATTGTCCCCTGTGAATTATTATTTGTAAAATCTATCCTTCGTTTTGAAATTATCTTTCAAGATGGTAGTATCCCTCTAAAATTAAGTAGTTAACAGTGCTGGATCTTTTGATTGTGTAAGAACTCCTCAAATTCAAAAATTCCTTTAACTACTTAAGAGTACCCTAGAATTTGTTCTATAAGAGCCCTGAACTTGAGGCCACAATGTTGTTGATAGATGATACAAGGAAACCAATTGGCAAAGACAGAATTGATAAACATGAACCAGACACATCTTCAAAGCACTTTGATTGTGACTATATCTAATGTTTTGATGCTCAAGAAAGCAGGAGGGGCATGGTTTGTAGATTTTTTTTTTCTTCTTTGAGGAAGTGGGGGAAGGGTGAATGCTGGTCAAATGGATAAGTACTTGCTGACTGCTTTCTTTATAAACAGCTCACCACATCAAAAATAACTCAAAAAGTCAATGTTCCATCATGTAAAATAAATTCATTTCTGATTTGCACCCAAAGAACAATTTCTAAGAAGATTGTGATTCAATTAATCTCAGAACTTTACTAGTTAACTACTCGTATACAAAGAGACTTTGTCATGCCTGAAGCTTTACTTTTCCTCTCGCATGGAAGCATTTACAAGGAACAGATAAAATTGAGGTGAGAGACAAAAAAAGAAAAATGTACTACTGTATACTCCTGCTTTACAGTGTGTTAGCTTCAACTTATTTATGATTTATGAAGAAAGAGCAAGTTCAGCCCATGCCAAAGAAGATGACTTAAAGTCGACTGCTATTGATGTGTCAATTCCACTCTCTAACATGGTACACAGTTCCTTCATGGACAACTGCTTGCTGGAGTCAGGATTAATGCAAAGATTAACTACCTCACATACAACTTTGAGGTCTTCAAATTTGAAATGTTTCAACTCTGGGTTTACCACATAAGACATAACTTCTGGCAGGTCAAGATATTCCTCAGCCTGCAGCAGAGAGAAGTTTTGGTGCATTAACTACCTTAAACTATTATATACTTTTTAACCATCCCTTTAAGATCACATTTTAATTTAAAAGGAAGCTTGTCATAGTCATACATATTCATAATTTAGAGAGTTTCTTACCCAATCTACCAATCACCCTTCCTCCCTACAATATGGAGGTCTTCCGCTGATTATTTCCAGCATAAGTACACAGAAAGCGTACACATTGCCTTGGACATCCAGATGGCGTGCCTCCAGAGAATTTGGAAGAACACAGATAGCACCTTGATTGCCAATAGCACCTGAATTCTTTTCTGACCTTGCAAGAATTGTCTTCCAACTTTCAAAATCAACCAGCTGCAGTTGAAGCGAAGATGAATGTACTCCAGAATTTTATATGAGGAATAGCCAGTACAAAAGGACTTATGAAGAGGGTTTTGGAGTTTCATCAAAACATTTTTACTAGTATTAAAAACCACACTATCTAAAAAATGGATAAACAGTGACAAGAATTATTATTCTGACAAAAAGAAAGATAGTTCACTGATTTACCATTGGATTAAGAGGAGGAAATAGATAATCATTATGTCACGATAAAAACAAATAAATTAAAAAAGAAAAGGCTTGGGACATGCCTTGGGGGAAAAATCTTCTGTAAGATAAATGGCACTAGAATTCAACTCTGATATGGTAAATGGTGGCTCAAGTTCTGTGTGAAGATCCTTGAGTCCACGTGCAATGCCAATAATAATTTTCGTACGCCTAGTCCAAGAAAATTGGCATCCTTCTCCATCTGCAATAAAAGATAGATGCTAAGGGTTTGAGTCGGTGAAGCACGTAAAAGAATAAATTTCCAGTGAAGCAGGTTAAAGTAGACAAACATCGCAATTACGAAATTTGACTTACAATGTAGGTACTCATACAGTGTTCCTTTTGATGCATATTCAAAAACAAGCATCCTTGTAAAGGGAGTGCTCTCTTTACAATATCCCAGTAATTTTCCTGTATTCTCGTGATTTAGTCTTGCCAAATCTGCCACCTGGATGGCATTTCAAGTCAAATGGTTGTTTTGAACATGGTTGAATTGTCAAATCTTATTCTGTGATTGAATTTTTCGTTAAATGCTTTAGGCTACAGTTTTTTGCAGTAATAATAGTGGTTACCTCTCTCTGAAAATAAAGCTCAAGATAGCCTGTCCAATGCTCTTCTTTGATGCAGAGGGATATCACAGCTATCTCAGGCCCACTTTTCATTGTACCTTTGTAGACCACACTGTCTGGTGAGGAGCCAATAATGTTGCTGAAGTCTTCACAGGCTACTTCTAGATCCTGTCTGCCGTATCTTACAACATCTTTCAATATTTCAGAATCTGAAAGAAAACCCAACAAATTAACCAATAGATCTTTTTTCAATACGCTTCAAGTCTTCTGAACTTCAAATGCATTTAGGCAGAGGTAGCATGAGCTAAGGAACCCAACCTATGTATACAGTCATATGGTCCTTTCCACTTGCTGATTTCTTCCAGGGCATTATGATAGAAGAATTTCTGTGGCCCAAGAGATGAACTCTGTTCGAAATAGAAACTCTAATGTTAATCCGCTGTTGAAGCCTATAGAAAATCTTGCTCAGTGGAAAGCCTTGAAGCTTGGAGAGTGCGTTTAATAGGTATATAAGGGTGCTGCTGAAGTTTGGAATCATGCTCCTGCTGTATGTGAAGACAAGGCTTGTGATATATGTTGCTGTCGGCTAAAGTCTCTTTGTTGTGTCTGCAGCTTCTTGCTGCATTTTTTTTTGTACTTTTTATTGTTGTTGGTTTCAATAATATTTACTTCATTCATGTTATCGGTATCTATATTTTTTTTAGTTCTTTTGTGAAATTCAATTTGGCTGTTTGTTACATCTGCTTTCCTATTGTGATTTCCTGTTTCAATCCAATTGAATTTATTCATTATTGTATCCATTATTCTTTCTGCAATGCTAGGAACCCTTCTCGAACAAACCATAAAGTTCAAGTCTTTAATACTGTAATGTACTTATGGAATCATTGGAATGTGTTTAGGTGTAGAGAACTTAAAAAAAAAAAAAAAAAAAAAAAAAAAAAAAACCTATACTAAAAGAGAGAGACAGAGACAAAAATCAAGCAGCAATAGCAGGGAGTTTTAAATCCAAGATTTGGTAACAACCCATGAAAGCAAATCACTGAGTGAGTGGGAGACAAATTGTAGGAGAATTGAATTTGAAAGAACCAAGAAGTGGATGAAACTTGGATTCAAAGAGACGTTTGCAATATGTAAAAAAAAAAAAAAAAAAAAAAAAAAAAAAAAAAAAAAAAAGGAGCTTAAAAAGAAAGCAGATTTTGATATAGAGACTGTGTGTGAGTGAGAAAATGTTTAGTAATTAGTAATTTAGTAGTGTATGTTAGGTTAAAGACTTGAAAGCTGGCTTTTTTTTTTTTTTTTTTTGAATTTTCTGATTAGCGTTTTGGTGCATTTGGATCTTTTTAACCAATCATTGCCTTAAAGTGCCTTAAACAGAGGGCTTTGATAACGTTGATTGCTTTGGGAGGTGTTTATATCTCGTGACGCGTGAGATGATAATTTAACTTCTCGAATCTTTTGGTAAGCTGTGGGTTGGAGCATTTTAAGTGGGTATGCCTCCATGGATCCGATGACCAATGTGTGTACATCATACGGCTGAGATGTTGGGAGTTGGGACTAAGAATATAATGAAAATTGTTCCCGCACATTTGTTGATATACATTCCAATTCCGATTGCCCATAATTTCACCAGTGATGTCTACAGTTTTTATTGATATTCACTTTTAGAACTTAAAATAGGTGATATGTTTGTACGATATACAATAAGAAGTATATGAGAATTATCATCCATAATATAAAGATGACTTATAATATATATTAATAAAAGTTTATCATCACCTTCCATAGATCATTGTAACATTAGGAGGGGAGGAATATGTGTATATATATATATATATATGTATATATGATCAGCTCAGAGCCTCCCTCTAAAGAGAATTCAAGGGCTTGGACTACCGCTATAGCTTCCACTTTAGCCACCGAGTGTGGTAGGGGTAAGTTTCGGGACACGGATGCAATCACCAAACCGTTCTCATCTGTAATTACCACTCATATTCTGGCGCGACCTTCAGCTTTAAAAACAGTTCCATCAAAATTAATTTTAAAACAATCCGCTAGAAGGAATTTCCAAGTGGCTCGAAGGCGTGGTAGAACCGGTGGATGGGCTCCCTTGAGACTTTGGAATTGATGACAGAGATCTCTAAAGACTTGGGCAAGCTGTTATAACGGGCAAGAGGGTTGATTGGTACGAATTTGATTTCGCCTATTCTAGTTTGCCCAAACAAACATAGCAAACAGGTCTAGATTATTGTCTTCGTTCAGAACTTCTTGTGCGTTATATAAAGTATAAACCATGGTATTCCTTATTCATCTCTTTAAAGATAGAATCTATAACACTTAAAAAAAAAAAAAAAAAAAAAATTTGGGGACAATTATTGAATCACAGAGCTAGTTCAATGAAACTAGGTGCATACTTTTTGGGTAGGCAGGGACGGATGCAGGATTTTAAGTTTGGGGGGCCGAAGATAAGCGAAAAAAAAAATTTCAAATACGCATTGTAGTTGAACCTTTTCTTTTGAAAAAATTAAGCATTGTAGTTGATTTTTTCATGATTTACAAATAAATTAAGAATTATATAAGAATCACCATTATTTTCTTAAATTTTTGTGAAAATTTTCTATATTATATGATTTGTTTTTTTTTTTTTTTTTTTTTTTTTGTCTTTGATCTGCCTTTATTTATGTCCTTATGATTGGTCTGCCTTTATTTATGTCTTTGTGTTGTTTCGCTCTTTCGAACACTGACCCACTAACTCAATGAATCCCACTGGCCACTACCGACACTAATTGACCTTACAGAAAAAAAAAAAAAAAGAAAAAAGAAAAAAGAAAAAAAGAAAGAAAGTAAGTTAAAGACTTTAACTTTACCTTTTGTCCGTTGCCCAACTTCCCTTGTCCCTATTATGCCCAACTACCCGTCAACAATGAAAAAACTAATCTCTACAACTACAAACTCTACTCTCTCTCTCTCTCTCTCTCTCTCTCTCTCTAGAGAGTCACAAAGCCAAAAAGCAAAAAAAAAAAAAAAAAACACCACAAGCAGCAATCGCAGCATAGATTCAATTCACAATTAGTCAATCACCAACGTCAATTCAGTTCATCAGTAAAAACATAAACATGAAACACCACCAGTCCACAAGGCATAAGCACAGTTTTTGTAAATCTCAGATTCTCAGATCAGATCACAAACAGTTTATGTTTATTAAGTTTTGAAGGAAAAGATAAGAGTAAATACCTATAAGCGACGGGCCGGTGGTGGCAAGTGGGTCTCGTCGGTGTGGGTCTCTGGTAGCAAGATCAACTGATCAAGATGGGTCTCACAGCACTCTCGCTCTCGCAAGCGTCACGGCGACATGGCGTGGGCGTCGGTGGCGGCGGCGTCACGGGGTGAATCTCTTTGTCTCGCCTCTCTATCTTTGATCTCTCTGTCTCGCCTCTCAGCTCTCAAGTCTCACTTTCCTTTCTTGTCTTTTTGTTTCTTTTTTTTTTCCTTTGTTTTTTTGCTTTTTCTTTCTCCGTTTGGTTTGGTTTTGGACTGAGAGCTGGGTTTGGTTTTTTTTTTTTTTTTTAGATTTACATGGGCCATCAGTCATGGGCTAGCTGGATGATGGGCAGGGGTTCTTATTTTTGGGAGGGGGGCTTGAGCTAAAACTAAGGGGGGGCCCAAGCTCTTTTTTTATTTTTTTTGGAAAATTTTAGCTACTAAAATTTTTTTTTTTTGGGCCCGGGCCCCCTTTGCCCCCCTTCTAGGCCCGTCCCTGTGGGTAGGTGCAAAAATATTTAGATATTTATTTTTTGAGATAAAAAAGTACAGTTAAAAAGACAAAAATTAAGAATTTTTACTGTTTCGATTTGATTTATGTGGTATATTAGGTAAGACTTGGTAGCCAAAATATTTTCGGTTCAAAAATCAAAAAGATAAAAATTGGTCTGTTTGCTACATTAGATGAATTAAAAGAATTAGGGGGAGTTTCACATACATATATACTTAGATTAAGCTAGAGTAAAATTTCTATCTTGTATCAAAAAATTAATTTTACACCTTGTAAGGACCCTTTTTGTAGCCCAAGTCCAAAGTGTATGAGACTTTGGCCCAGTGAGCCTAATACAATAGAATTTGTAGAGAGTGAGTTGGAGAATTAGGCCTTAGTGAAATTAACAACGGCTAGTATGAATTTTAAGTATGATCAACCGATAATAAAATCAATAATACTACATGAAGGTGATGTCTGAGGAGGCAAAATGTGTTATAAATCTAGAAAAGATGATTACAGATACTGCTTTTATTGCTACAGTGTTCCTTCCCTCTCCCTTTCGATCACCTTTTCGTGAAGGGGTTCTCACATTATATAGTTCCCTTGGATCATTTTCACCTTACATTTTTCAATCACCTGATCCCTCACTTGAGTGCCCATCCCATCAAACACCCTCTATGACTTTCTGTGAGTGGTGGTGGCCAAGGCAGCACTGTTCAGAGATATTCTCCACATAAATGTGGCTAGAAAAGTAGCTGTAGTGTATTAAATGCGGTGGTAGCAGCTTTTCCTTAGATGTTTATCAGTTATCATTATTCTTGTATATATATATATATATATATATGATGTTCATCCTTATCACTGGAGCCTTCTGGAAGATCACGTTGGTCGTCAGAGTATAGATTTGAACTATGTCCGACATATTCGAGGGGTAGTTCCTCCTCGGACCACTCTTTGCTCGTCCCCTACCTACGGGATTCTATGACTGGAGTCTTCCTTAATTGCTTTCCCCTTCTCGGACCAACTTATGCCACTAACCTGCAGATTAAGCCCAAGGCCCATTATCTAATTTTTGGGCCTTTTATCCCTACACACTTATCCCATTAAAAATAAAAAATAATAATGTTAAAGACACATAAAAATACTCAATTTTGCATCACAACTCGTCACGTGGCAAGTTGTGAGTGGTTGAAGTGTGTCCCTACATGGCCCACCATCACACATCCACCAATCACTACTCGTCATGTGGCAAGTTGTGGCACAAAATTCTGCATTTTTATGTATCCATAGCATTACTCTAAAAAAAAAAAAAAAACACTTTGTCTACTCCTATAAATTATTCTTGAAAAAAAAAAAAAAGAGTCTACTCCTATAGTTAATTGTTATTTTATTTTTCAGTACGATTGTTCTTTCTAAAATGTGAGGAATTGTGGGTTTCAGTTAACTCAGTTGGTAAAATCTCTGATATTGAATAAGAGATATAGGGTTCAATCCTCGCCTACACCAAAAATCAATTAATATCTTAGTCTGATGATAAAGAACTATCATCAAGAACGGACGCCATAGGTTAAAATTCTCTAAAAAAAAATGTGAGGAATTATTTTTCCAATTGATATTTGTTAATCAAGTGATTATCTAATAGTATTTTTAATCACATTTTCTAGTGAGACACAAGATTAAATATAACACGGTTGAAGAAAATCTTGTCCACCATATAATTTAATAATACTAAACTCAATAAGGCATATGGTATACTGCGATTAGTGGAGCATAAAGTGGAATATTGAGTGTGAGATAGAGGATTTTTGTTCAATATATAGATACAAATATTGATGTGAGGAGAAGATTAAGAAATTCTTTGCATTATTCATATTAACTCCCCATAGGATATTGGAATTAACACCAATAAAAATAGAGATACAAAATACTTTATAATTTTTCACTATTATTGAGATGGCATATTATGGTATATGCATAAAAAAAATTAGTTTAACTTGTATGGGATTTATGACTGATTATTCAAGTACCAATATTACTTGCAAAGAATCTACTACTGTTGAAGTTAACTTCAGTTGGTAAATATTTTTTGTTGTTAAATACGAGACTTGAGTTTGAATACTGACTACACCAAAACCAATTGGTACATTAACTTGATGACAAAATGTAATTATTATAGAAAGCACATCAAAAAATCAAATCTATTGTATTCATAACATATATATATATATATATCAGTTCATATTGATGGGAAAATATTATTGAACTAGTGTTGTTAAGCCTTCATAAAAACTTATTTTTCCTTTTGTTGTGAAAAAAGAAAGTACCTTGGTAGAGTGTGTCATTTTATAATAACCAAAAAGAGACGTTTGTAATGTTAGCGCCACTTAAACCCGCCTCGCCCTGCGTATCAAATGGGGCAGGCACAATGGCTAATTCTTCCCCCCAAAACAAGTTCAAGGGTGGGTATCAGGGGCCCATCCATACATCAACTTGATTATATTATATATATATTATAGTTTTTTTTTATAAGGCATATATGTGTGTGCGCGTGCGCGTATGTATGTGTATGTTAGTTTTTATGATTTGAATTTATAATATAAAGTGTTGTATTATTTACTTTAGGATTTAAGAATTGATTTTTTTTTTAACTACTGTTTTATGTTTGAATATATATATATATATATTGGTTTTTTTTTAATACTTGATCGGTTGAATTATAATGCTTTGAGAATTTGTTGTAATATTAAAACTTAATTTTTTTTTATATTTCATGGCCTAAAATTAATGTAGGATATATTATGTAATCAAATTTTAATAAATATTACAAATATATATATATATATATAGAGAGAGAGAGAGAGAGAGAGAGAGAGAGAGAGAGAGAGAGAGCTAACTGTTAAAGTAAATAAGGCCACAAACCCATCCCAAAATGGGAGTAGGTCGAGATTCAAGGGAACATGTCTTGCTGCTATCCCTTCAGCCTTATGCTAGGCTTGGTGACCATATTACCCATCGAGTAATGCTACATGCACAACAAAATTGATAATTTTTTTCGTACTTATTGAGTTGGCAAGCTTTCATTTGTTTTCATTTGGGCCCACCATTGACATTACTTTTTTACCTATCACTAACAGTCAACTATATCAACAAATGTCAAATTTTTTGTGTCCTTTGACTTTTTCTATTATCGGCATACACCCTTACACACTTGCAACACCCTTACGAATTTCTCAAATAACTTAAAAATTAACTTTGCACTACTTGTGTGGCATTCTATGATTGGCTAGGGGCTGCCAATTAAACAATAATTTGAAAGGAATTGTGACCTGCTCATGCTCATTAACTCATTGAAATTACAATATGTCTAGAGATTCAACAACATTCATGACAAATTTTACAATTATCTCAGGTGAAAAAGTTATTAGTGGATAGTAAAGTAATGTTAGTAGTGGGTCCATACGAGTATCATTAATAACCTACAAACTCAGTAGGTGTGAAATTTATTGTGAAAACTGTTGGTATAGCATTGTTGTTGTAATTAAATTTGGGGAAAAGTTAATGGATGCCCTAAGAGAATTGGCTTAGGAAGTATTTTTAGAAACTTTTTATGGGAAAAGAAAAAAGTAATTTATTTTTTAATATATTTTTATATTTCTCATATAACTGATATTAAAACTCTCCCAAAATGACCTATTAACAAATGCCCTAAAGGCTTATATTAACTGGACCATTAAAATTATAGAAATCTCGATTGTTTTTACCATCTTTTTATGACTTATCCATACTACTTACTATTTAAGGGGCTTCCAAGTCCTTTAAGTCATTGATGACTCTAAGTCTTAGATATCTCAAAATATCATTTCCATGTTTACTTACACATTTTCAATTAAGTGGATAAATTCAAAAAATAAAAGCTCATAATTTTAAACTTTCCACTAAATCCACATTCTCAACAGTTTATAATCTCTTTATCTTTTATCATTTTTTGAAATTTAAATAAACACACCCTATTTAGCTCCCCATTTCTTATCTTTTTTTAAATTTACACAGACACACTCTATATTTTTTTCTTTGTTTTTTTACATTCTCTTTTATTTTGAACATAAAAATTTCTAGGCGTTTAACAAACTCAAACTCACCACAGATTTTTAGAGCACGAAAAGAGATGAATGAATAGAAAACTATCATACTAAACCAGAAAAAAAAAAAAAAAAAGTTTACCAAAAAAGAAAAAAAGAAAAAGAAAAAAAGAAGACACGTTACAGTGTTACACTTACCAAACGGGTATAACGAGGCTAATTTTATTTATTTATTTTTTTAAAGGCCATGCACATAACTCAATCCACAACAATTTCAAATCAACGGTTGATGGTAGTAGTGTCCATTAAAAAACCATGGACCACAGTAACACAATGGCTTGGTCAACTTATTAATTAATAAGCAATAAATATACAGGTAAGATAAGAAAAAAAGCAAATCTCACCAAACCCTCAACACGTTTATCATTTATAACATGCAACATAGGTGCCAAATGGCCATGGCCTTTGGCTTTTACTTCACCACCAAGTTTAATAACACATTTTTTTTTAGTAACTCATTGAGGTTGTAACTGTAAATGGTGTGTAATCTCTTTCTCTATTATTATTTTTATTTTTTAAATTCAATTGCAAGAAAATTTGTGCAATTGAATTTGTAACTCATTGAGGTTGTAACTGTAAATGGAGTGTAATCTCTTTCTCTATTATTATTTTTATTTTTTTAACTTCATTGGTACAAGTTGCACAACTTCATTAGCACAACCAGTAAACTCAACAATTTATGAAAAAGTTTTGGAAAAATGTTTAATATATTACCAATCACTCTACAAAATATTTGCTTAACACGACAATGCATGAGATTAACACCACAATCCCACTTCAACAGCAAAATAATTTCAAAAAATAAAAGAAAATTCTTAATTTTTCATTAAAAAATAATTAAATTTCCTAATTTTAATTTTATTATCTTTTTAATACGAGTAAAATTTATAATACTTATAGCATTAGTAAAAAAAAAAAAAAAATGTAATAACAAGTTATGTTCTTTAGTCAAAAGTTTTGTAACTCAGTATCATCATTGCTCTTTCTTTTTTTCTTTTTTAATATTTTTATGCGAATCATAATTTAAATCCGTATTTTCGCGATTGCTATTATTAACAAAAAAAAAAAAAAATTATTCTTTAACTTTTTAATATAAAATGCTAAGAATCATGTAACTTTTTTTTTTAATTTTTTATTTACTAAAAATCTTGTAACTCAATCAATATTTCTAGTGCTTCAAACTAAAACATACTCACTCATAACTATCAAATTATTAATAAAAATAATTCTAATATAAAACACGACCTATATATAATAAAAGAAAAAGAAAAATCAAAAGAAAAAAAAAAAAAAAAAAAAAGAAGGAAAGTGAAAAAAAAGGGATTAAAAGTAAATTAATCAACTAGCAAGGGCCCACAATAATATCTCTACGTGTAAAAAAACCTTCATGGCTAAGTTGGCAACCTATAAAAGCAAGAACGTACTCCACTCGGTACTCGGCAGTTTTTCTTGCGCTGTGGGCACTGTGCCCGTAACGCACTCTTCCACTTCCTCTTATATTCTCAAAGATTTCAACCCCACAGGCACATCACACACAAAGTGTTTGCTCAAATTTCTCAGTGAAACACAAACACACAAAAGTGAGCCAAAATGGGTGTGTCTTTCAAGGTTTCAAAGACAGGTAGGAGATACCGGCCGAAGCAGATTCAGACTGAGAACAACGACAACGACAGCGCCTCTGTCACTGAGTCTCATGAGCATAGTGTTAACGAGGTCTGTAACTATATATATACTAATATTCAAGTATAGTTATACTCTTAAAAAAAAAAAAAAAAGCTTTTTTCTTTCTGTTACATGGGTTATTTTTTCAGGTTGTTTTGCGGGGTTTTATGGGAGAGATTTTAGTTTTGTATTTGGTTTAATGGGGGGTTTCAGTTTTTTTTTTTTTTTTTTTGGTGAATTGGGCTAATACTAGTGATGCTGTCAACTATGGATGTTTCAATGTTTGCATAGTGTAAGTTAAAATGGTTTATTGGGCTTGTTTTTCTTTTCAAGTTGATATGGTGCAAATTACATTTGCATGCTATCCTTTTGGGGGGCAATAGGTGATTAATTCCTACCTAAGATGCACAGACATGAGTACGGGTACAATAGGGCGACATGAGTCATGAGCTGTTTTTGAAAAATTATAACATGATGCAATAAATAAGACACCGCTACAACACGGGTCCGACACCCAAATGAAGTGTTCATGAATCTTAGATTGCTGTTGGGACATAGAGTGGAAGATTAGATAATAATAAATTATGCATTTCTTTGTAGTGCTTTTGTTGTAATTGATTGTGCGTTGGGGATTAGTTTAGAAGAGTTATTTATTAGCTAGTTTACTCATACTTATCAATTATGTTCCCGCGTATACGATGGGAAATGCTCTTTGTTTGTTTTACTATTATCTATGTTTGGCTTCCTTTGTAGAGTGGTTCATCACGTGTTAATTATTAAGATTTAAGTGGTCTTCCTCAAATATACGACTTCTTGTAATTGCTCCTAAGATTTTGAGACCTCAAAATTTTGGGACTAAGACTTTGTTGTTGTAAGAAGTGTTTCAACTATGGATGCTTGATTATTTATTTTGCTTTTGAAAAGGGGAAAGGTTCTTTTTTTTTTTGAGGGGGGGGGGGGGGTGGGGTGTGGTTCACCCGGTTCAGTGGGCTTATTATTATCTCAGTTGTTTTATTGGATTAAGAGATATGCTAGATTTCTGTTCAACTTGTAACTTTATCTGTTCTGAATTGCTGATTGCACAACATTATTTATTGTTAATTAATTATTTCAACATCTGGTACTGAGATATGCCAGATTTCTGTTCAACTTGTTAAACTTGTAACTTGATCTGTTCTGAATTGCTGATTGCACAACATTATTTACTGCTAATTAATTATTTCAACATCTTGTATTGGAATACCTTGGACAAAGTTTGTGACATGGTGATATATTTGTACACGATTTATTTACTGGAAATGAATGCATAGCTTAGCTGTCTTGGGTGTAGGGCATTAGCAATATTTCTGGAATAGGAGCCAAGGTTGTTGAGCATTCAAATGTGTTGAGCAACTCTGCACCAGACACAGTTTCAGATGGTAATGCAAACCACTTTTATTATGTATTAATGATGTGCTGCGAAGCCCTACATGTTTGAAAGTTTGCGTTTGTGTAGATCTTGAAGTGTCCTTTTCACTGAATTTATTTCCAAATGGATTTTCTATTGGAAAAGCTACTGAGGTTAGCAACCGTTACATTATAAAATTTCAGAAGTTATTTTATTTATCTATAGAACAATAAGGTCATATATTGCTTCCAATGACTATTAGCATGATCTCTAATTATGTTACAGTTGTTCAATGATGAACCAAAGCAATGGCATCCCTATGATAGGGCATCAGAGACACTTTTCTCTGTAAGTTTGTTCATTGTAATTTAAATGTGAGTTCTATATGCTACTTGGGTCTCCCTACCTGTTAGCTTATGCTTCTAGATTGGATGCTTTAACAAATAGTGATCATATTGCGACTAGTCATAGAGATCTTGGATAAATGTACATTAGTGTAATATAAATATAAGCATGTGCAAATTCTTGATAGTATATGCAGCATGAAGTATTTGTGTTTAATGAATGTATCCAGTCAATTAGTTCATTGATCAATGATGATCAATGGAAATAATAAGCAAAATAATCTTTGGTTCAGTTGTTGTATCCTCCTGAAACTCTCTTCTTTCCCTTATATGTCTTGTGTCTATTTATTACTCATTGGGCCTATGCTGGCAACAAGATAAAGAGGCAACACAATTCTCTGCGGTTTGAAGTATAATATTCACACACAAGCATCGCCAATTGTTCAATTCTTTCAATAATTGTATGATTAAGTACCTTTCTTATACTTAATAGTTAATACATGTATACTCATGCATTCTTGAGTTTTTGTGCTTCCATTCCCTTCTCATATTTTCAACTACAAAATGTCCCGTTCTAACTTACAGGCTTGTTTTCTTTATGTCATTTTACTTTTGCCGCTGGCTGTGCTGAAGTTTCTCTGAGCATGCCTCAATTTTTTTGTAAGGAAATTTAGTTTAAGGTCTAAACCTTTGGAATCTTATCCATCAGCGGACTTGAACTGGCACCATGGTTTTCTTAAATGCAAATACTTTTGAGGATTTTTAGGAGTGCATTACCAAAAGAACAATGTTGTTCTAAAGCCTAAACTTTTGTTGCAGGAAGAGCAAGGAAAAATTTGTTTTAATTTAGTCTTATTTGATATGGTTATTCAGGGGTGGATTTACCTTTTCTAGCTGCTTCTTTTTCCATGCATAGAATTCATTGGAAATCTACTTCTTCAGCTAGTCAATCTTGCTTGTGAAGTTCGTCTAGCATTATTTTGTCTGTTGCTTTCTAAGAAGTGGAAAAATGATTGCCAAAGGTAAATTGGAAAAGAACATTTGAAAGATAGGAAGGTCAATTGATGGTAAAGCTATTCATCTTTAAGAGAATTGTTCCATCTTCTCTTCCAGCATGTTTGCAAACATTCTCATCCCAAATTTTCATGTTAGGCCATAAATTAATTTATAAACATTTGGTATTCCAAAGATGTATTGAAATTGGAAATTTGAATTCTAGAATGGAAGATACTTAGTGTTTGATATGCATTCAGCTTCTATTTTCCTATGCATTTAATAGTTTTATTATTAGTTATTTTTACAACATTTTCCCAGTTTGAGAAGTGAGCTGCAGATTACTGATGGTCTGTTTTTCTAATCTGTTATCTTTCTCCATGCTTGTTATTCATTTTAGGCAATTGAATATGGTCGGCTACCTGGAGATCTTTTTGATGATATACCCTGCAAATATGTCAACGGGGCACTTCTATGTGAGGTGAGGCAAAACTATATAAAAGTTTGTATGTACATATTCCTCCTTAGAATAGAAGTTTTTTAGTGACTCACTTATTGATATTCTTGTATATGTTGTTGATTGCGGTCGAAGAAGCATGGAAATGTACATGGACACGACACAATACGATAATGTCAGCGTACCAAGACAACATATTTCATTTTATATATTTTTAGCATTGGATCACTCTCTGTCTCACTTCCATGTGTCTTAAATTTTTTTTTAAGAGTGAACAGTGAACACTATGCTTGATTTTAAGAGGAAGAGGAAGACGATAAAGTTTACTTCAGCAGCTTTATCTGTTGGCTTGTGGGAGAAAGAGAGAGAATAATAGACAATAAAATTGTCTCTTATTAACTGCATCAATGATTACTTCATGTATACTTGAATTCTTCTTTCTTAAATAAAATTCTTTATTTATTTTTTTTTGAGAGAAAAATAAAATTCTTTATTACTTGTGAAAGAAATGAACTGCATGGATTTCTTAAGAAATGTATTCTTTAGTAATTAGTAGATGATTAGTCTCAAATGCTACTTCATTATCTGGCCTAAAAAAAGTGTCCACTTCATCATAACAATGAATATTGATTGGTACAACACTGAATGATTTTTTGAATTCTGTGCATGACCTATTACAGATTGAAATTTGATTTGTTTTGTTTAATATGTGATGTGAATCGGCTCATTTTGCATGAAATATGCATTGCACTGAAGCGATATCTATTCTTTTGAGATATGAAAAATCCTCAAATATTTTATGCCATAGTGGATGATTGTAGTTTATGATTTTAATCTAACAATCTATATCAATCACTAGTCATGGTTCCTTTTCAGATTCGAGATTATCGTAATTTATTGACCCAGAATGGAGGTACTGCTGCTTCAATGGAGAACTCTCCAATTGTTCATAAAGTGCTCCTACGTATGTGTATGGAACAGGTGGTCAAGGATATCTCCTTGATTTCAGAGGATTCTTGGACCTATGAAGATCTATTGGTGAATAAGCTTTTCTAATGAGCCTTAGTTCACTTCTTTGTTTCCTCTCCAGTGTATTGAGCTGATCTTTTATACAGTCGGTCATTCTTTTTTTCAGAAAATCGAGTCCCGTATTCTTAAGTCTTTGCAACCTGATCTACACCTGAACCCAAAGCCATTGCAGGACAGATATTATGGAGAACCCCTGACAAAAAAGGTAGTAGTTTTGATAATATCTCAAATGTTTTGGAGGAGTTTCAAATTTATGAGTCTTATTACAAGTCTATAACCTAAAGTTATCACATACAGTTTATATTTTGTGATTATGACAAACAATTACAGAACTATATGTTTAAACTTCTGAGGTATGTATTAGGGACCGATTTCAGATTGACAACATCTATTTCTCCTAGGAGTTGACACCTAGGCTGCTTGGAGTTAGCATCAGCAGAGAAATTCCTACAAGTCAACACTTAGGGTTGGTTGGAGTCAACACCAAACCATTGGAAAAATTACCAAAAAAATTTATTAACTAAACAAAACTGAAACTTGGGTTCTTTAAAAGGAGTTCCAAACTTATTTTCCTAGTAGGAATAGAAAATAACTTTACTTCTTTTGCAAGAAAATAAATTAAACTCCTAAACCAAATAGGAAAAGAAAATAACCAATCACATAAAATAAAATCCTTATTATTAGGAGATTGGGCTTAGGTCTTTAGGCCCAATTAATAATAGGCTCCATCCACTAGGCGGCAGGTTAGGCTATTTTCCTTTTGCATAAAGGGAGGCTCATACTCTGTGTCTACATCATATTTGATTTTGGGTTATTGCCAACAGTGAGCAATCCTCATCTCAATTTGAAATTGTGATTCCAATGGAGATATTAATAAAATCCTTTTTAGCATGCATGATTAAATACCCATGAAAATGTTGGCTTCTGGCAGCTCAATTTGGGAATTGCATGGAGCTGGAAAAGGAGAAAGGTGAGTGATACAATAGCAACTGATACAACATTCAGCAATCCATATCATGCTGCCCAAATTTCAGTTAGTTCTGCTGTCCAGAATTCTAGCTCTCAATTTGGCATAGCAAACCAAGATCGAGAAGTTACATGTTTACAGCGTAAGATTTTGAACTCTAATCTTAATCCACAAGAAAGAAATGTCGTGGTAGAGGCTACATCACAATCCAATCCTTCGACAGCAGACAATCGATTAACAGATGGTTGTAACAAATCTGGTTTGACGGCTCTGACCACATTGAATATTGTCAGCGTACCAAAGCAACATTTTAGTAACCATAGAAGTGATCTGACAAAATCCCTGTTAATGGCGCCTGGTGAGAATGCTAGATGTGAACCAAGAGCACTTCAAGAACACATCCTTAAGAAACCCAAGCAAGAGCCTGTAGAGTTTTGCCAAAAGCAGCTTCCTGGAAATCAACCTGAAAGCATTCTTGCACCTGAACTACATTGGAAGAACAATAATCTGTTACATCAGAAAAATGTGGCTGAAAAACTTAGAGGTGAAAATTTTCAGGACGAATCAAATTTGCTGTTAACAAACAGTGGTTTTCATAGGCTGCTTGCTGGAATGCCCACTTTTTCTGTGAAACAAGAGCCTGTGGAAACTAGTTTCTGTGGTTCAGATGTTCGAAAGATAACTGATAACTTTGTGATGGATAGAAGAATTAGTCAATATATTCTTCAGCAATCAGAACAACAACCATCGCCACATTTAAGAGCTAATGCCCAGGCCCTGCCTAACTACTCATTGTGTAATCAAGTTGCTCAGGTTAACGAAAGTCTGAGAAATGAAAGTGCCACTCACAAGAGAAAAGCTTTGCAGAATCCACAGGCTACAACTGTTTTGAGAAGTGCAACTATAAGTTCTCAACACAATGATTATTTGGCAAAAAAAGCATCTGTACCTGCAAAGCAGAAAACAAATTCTCAGTTTAAAGGCTTGAATATAAAAGTAGTTGATTCTTCTGCTAGTGCAAGAAATTCGAATGCAGCTAATGAAAGCAACCATCCAGTTGGAAATGTTCCTTTACTTAAGACTTCACAAATTGAAGTCAACCCTGTTCTTGAGAGATTCTTGAAGATTGAAGGGGTGACTCAACGGTATGGTCATAATTATTGTTGGATCAAGATTTTCTCCATTTGCTCTGAAATGAAGAGGGTTCATGTCTTGTTAAAAATCTTGATGCAGGATTTTAATGCATAATATGGATGAAGATGGTGTGGCATGGTAATGTGGCATGAGGGGTGACATGCCACAAGGCCAGCTAAGCCTAAGAGCTGAATTTCACATGTGCTACTAACTGATTTTCGCTCTAATTTCAAATAGTACAACAAACTTGGCACATGTCAAATAATCTACAAAAGCTATATGGCACATGTGAAATTCAGCCTTTAGGCTCAGCTGGTTTTGTGCCAGACCACTCCTTGTACCACATCACCATGCCATATCGTCATTATCCATGTATGTATTAGACTCCTGCATCACCTCTCCACTTCAAAATCAAATGGAGAGGATCCTTTTTCATTATTCTTACATTTGATGTGCTGCATATTCTTATCATTTGTGATCTTACTGGGTTATGATGCATGACATTGCACTTTGTTTAGGTATGAACTGAACAACATGAAGCGCAAATTAAACCAGTTTCTGCAAAGAAACTCATTTTTATGTACAACTTCTCCAATTGCTTCGCAGTTCTTATGTTCTGAGGGGAACAGAAAGTCAAAGGATGCTGCTATAGATGAAGTTCCTATGTCTATGGACAGGAGACCTAATGTCTGTAAGACTAGAACTATGAAATTTGTACGTCAATGTCATGTCTATCAAGGTAAGAAAGTGCTTCTGTTTTCATTTCATTTCATTTCTTTTTCCTTTTCCTCTTATTGGGTCTTATGATCTTTCTCTTGCTGAGTAATTTGTAGGAAATGAGATCCATATGGTTGATAGCAAGGATCAGATCACACTGGTCATATCAGAAAAACTTAAAGAGGGAATATTGGAAGCAAGTCTTTGTTATGGAAATGAAGAAGAGATTAATTCTTTTGTTATCCCTCTCACTTTTTCTAGCACTGTGAGTTCACCATTTGCTATAACTGAAAAAGTTTCTTTTTCTGATAAATGTTTGTTTGATAATTCTTTGGATTTGATAACAACTCTAAACCTTTTCCATCAAGTACATGGAATCTATATGATTTTCTAACATCAATAATTTTACTGATGTTTAACAGGTACTGTGAATATAACTAATGTGCTGTTTTCTATTTGCTCTATTTAGATGAATATGCAGAATTGTGTTGACTTCAGTTGTTTATATATTCTCAAATCAGAAATTATATCAAATCATTTGAATTCTTTTTTTGTTAGTTCAGAATCAATCATTTTAACATATTGTTCTCTCACATCTGTCTTCCATGCTACAATGTAATGTTAAAATTTTTGTTTGTTACGATGTTCAATGATGCTTGAATAACAACTTTTTGTACTATTGAATGATGTTTCCACCCCATAAAAGATGCCATTTGAGTTGGAGCACATTAGCATATGAAGTTTGATGTTGGTATGTGATATTTCAAAAAATATATATAATTGGAGTTTATTGAATCTATCTACCTATGCTTGTGATGGATTTGATGTTAGGAAAATTGTAAATCTAGGGTTTAGAGTTGTAGAAAAAGGGTTTAGGGCTAAAAATTGACTAGAGCTCGATAAGATCACCTTTGACCCTAGAAAAACAAAAAAGAAAAGAAAAGAAAAGAAATGCTCTAATTAACAAACTTGGACACTTATTATTGGGCATTGCCTTAATCTCAGGCTTTCAAAGGGTTTTGTCTAATTACACAATGGTTGCACCATAATTTATCCATTGTATGAACAAATGATATGTATCTAGTCAGCCTATGTTCTGTTATATAAAGTGTTATCCTGCATCTGAGGAAATGGAAGGCGGTGGGGATTATTTTCATTTTAGAATCGTACTGCTGTATGATTTGTGTCAGAAGGTCTCAATTTTCTTTTAGTGCTGCATACACGTTAGTATTGTAGGAATTTTTCTGGTAGTTAAATCTGTCACAAACTTAACACGGCTTACTATCTAAATTATTTGATTTAATTGATCATTCTGATATTTTGGTGTTTGCTTGGCAGCCTTCAGCGGACCTTTTTGCTTCTCAGTTCACCTCATTGGTAGGCTAATTCCACTTGTTATTTTATGTGAAAGATCTTTTTTATTCTTATACAGCACTACTAATTTTTCCTTTTTTGTTCTATAGATGGGGGATGAAGGATACCACATAGCTCTCAATCATGTAGAGCCTATTTTTCTTGACATTGATGTTGACTCTAGCAGTCCTCAGTCAATTGTCATAGCTAATGCTACTCCAGCAACTAGAACAGTTGGACTTCCTTCCCCAACTTTGATTTCTGGGATATCATCCTCCATACACAATCCAATGCCTGCCAACTTCTCAGCCAGTAATGCCATGCCATTACTATCACTGGACATTTTCTCTAGATATCACTTGCTTTCCCCTGGAAACATTTTCTCTAATCATCCAGCAGCAGATATGGCAATGCTGAGGACAGCAGAAGCCCAAGGGAGAGCCTTGATCAGTGGAGTTCCAAGTCAGAGAATTGCTAGTCGAATGACAATGGACACGTTGAATCTTCCAGGCATGGCAAGTAGCTTGAACAACCAGCGGCAGATGCATCTACAATTACCAGAACAACTACATATGCTGCAGCAGCTAGAGGAAATGAAATCACTTCTCCAACCTCCTGCAGTGGCTAGTTTAGCTGGGAATGCGGGTGTGCCTTTTACCATGCAAGAATATGATCTACAGCCTCAAATGAGCCCACAGCAACTAAGCCCCAGCTTGGAATTAATTTGGAAGTTAGTAACCGAGGTTGGACCATTGGACACATTGACCTGAAGGTAGTAGCAATAGATAGGCTCTTATTACAAGATGACATTCTGGGTTGATCAGGTGGTGTAATTAGCCAGGGGTGACATATATAGCAAATACCAAGGTTAGGGATATGTATAGTCATTTTGTTTCAAAAGAAAAATGTCTGCTTGTCTTGCTAATTTTGTGTAAATTGGCAGGGGTTATCCATAGTTAAAAGCCTTTTCTTTTATATGTGAAGCACTTGTGTTAATAACTTAATATCAGTTTAGCGCTTTTATATGATTTGAGTAGGGAGCTGACTTAATCAAAGGCAAAAGGCCCCTGATTAATAGTGTCAGTGATCTACTTCCATCCCTTTCAAGTTTCAACTACAACTTTAGGCTGGTAAGATATTTGAATGTGTTTAGAAAATGTCTTAACAACCCAAGCATTAGCTTCAAACCAATTTGAGCCTCACAACAGGAAAATGTTATTGGTGTCATTAATATTTTCAATCTAGATTGTAAATCTTAAAGTTTAGGTGATCCAGTTAGTCTAACTGTTATGTATTATATTAGTGATTTAATACTGAATTTCACCTTAAAATTGGATGGTTTAGGGATAAAGGTCACACTATCCTATTATCTGAAGAAATCCCAAAATTTGGTGGTTTCTCCTTGCTGATGCAGTTATGCTCCAAAAATTTGAGGGGGAAAAGGGAAGAAAAATCATATTGTAGTAACTTTCACAGATATAAAGAGTTCATTAGACTTGGATTAGTGGCCCTATAAGGCAGTATGCACTCTTAGTTCAATTTACTCAGATCTCATATTTTAGCCTCTTATTAGGCTTGTTTAAGGGGAAATTATATGATACTTAGAAAGTACAATAATGACGTGCTTTCTTATCTTACCTAATAATGAGTTTCTCTAATTAAAGAGTTAAATTGACTTGTATAAAATTTCTTGTTTAGGTCCTTTTTAAGTATTAGCATTGTTGTTGTTGTTGTTGTTGTTTATTTTTATTTTTATTTTATTTTATTTTAAGTATTAGCGTACCTGGTTACTCTCGAAATATAAAGAGTTTATTTATTGGTTCAAATTTAGTTTTCATTAACTTAAAAGTGTATATGGACGTCTAAAAAAATGGTGTATATGAGAATGACATCACATTATTTAAAGTTATTTTTTGCTAAATAAATAGTGGGAATGTAGTAATATACTCACTTTTTTCAACATGAAATTAATCATTTTTCATTTAGAAATAAAATTTTAACTTCTCTATTTAGCATAAAATGGAAAGAATGCTTGATTCCTTGTGCCTGAGTTTAAGACATCCCTTCACACTCAGGTAAGTTTTCAAGATTACCAACATGGTTGGTGGCCTTAATGGCCTGGGCCTTGGGTTAACAAGACTTCGCTTATGTGGAGTCACTTGGGTTTGAGTCACCCTTTTCCCACTAACAATACATTGGTGCTCCCTATAATTTATCAAAATAAGGTCTTAATTTAGGAGTGGTTAGTGGCAATTATGGTTATGCTCAAACAGGGAAGTTACATTAGTTGCTCCTTCTAACCATTTTTTTTAACAAAAAAGAAGAAGAAGTTTTTCAAGACTTAATAGAAAATTATAGAATACTTTTTGGAATATAAGAAATGCTTAATTTTTCTTTTTACATAATAGTAAGTTTTACTAATTAATATGATACAAGTTTGACTCTAAACATGTTTAAAGTTATCTTACTCTAAGTTATTATGCAGTTCTTCTAAAAAAAAAAAAAAGGTTACTATGTAATAATTGAAGAAGTTATCTATGTGTAGTTTTAGTCATGTAACTTGTTTAAACAAAGGCAATTTAAAATCAAGTCACGTGTTTAATTATATTGGGTGAAAAAGTATTAGCTTTTAAATAAGGCGTGAGTTAATAAGTGTTCTTTTTTTTTTTTTTTGAGAAACAGTTAATAAGTGTTCTTAAAACATTGATTAGTAGACAATTTTAAAAAATTTATGGTATTACTTTTATAAAAAATAGGAGTATAAAAAATGTTATAAGCCAATCACATTTATTACACTGATAGAATATTCCATAATTATTATTCTTTTATTAAAAAAAGAAAAATATAGAGATTAGGACCGTGCCCTGCCACGTCATCCCGGGGCCACTTCAAGACTAAGCTGACTCCCCACCTCTCCAGATCCGAAAACAAGTCCACTCCAATCCCCCAAAACCAGCTGGCACAGCCCAAATCTTTCACTCCCTTTCTCAACTCTTCATCTTCTTCCTTTCAATCCCCGAAAACCCTAATTCCAATCTCTCTCTCTCTCTTCAATGGAAGCTTCCGTGGACCGCAGAAAGCAGCCCCAAGCACCGATCGCCGGAAACGGAAACGCAAACGGCGTCGCATCGGCGGCGGAGGAGGAGGAGGAGGGGGAGTTGGAGGAGGAGGAGGAGGAGGAGGAGAAGCTGAGGCTGAGACTACGAGCGAACGAGAGTCACAAGCCGGAGAGCTACGAGGACTTGCAAATGCAACTGGAGTTTAGCCCGCTGCTCTTCAGCTCGCTCGAGCAGTACTTGCCTTTCAACATGCTCCACGTCTCGCGTGAACTCAAGCTCCAGTACATGCGCCATATTCTCCTCCGTTACTCTCCCGAAGGCGAACGCGCTCGTGTAAGTGTGTAACACTTTGTTGTTGTTGTTGTTGTTGTTGTTTGGTTGCTAAGAAAATGAAGGAAAACGAAGAGAAAGTGAGAAGTTTTGAAAATCAAATGTTTTTTTCTTTTGTTATTATCACACATGAAAATAATGCGCACTTTATCTAGAAAAAAGAAACGTGTAAGTGTCACACTTTCTTCTTCTTTTTCTTCAACTTTTAATTATTTTCAAAAAATCTGCTTTACTTTTTGTTTGGTTGCTAAGAAAATGTAGGAAACGAAGAGAAAGTGAAGAACTTTAAACGCAAATGTTTTGTTCTTCGTGTTATCACAAATGAAAGTAGTATGCACTTATAAAAACGAAAAAAAGACACGTAAAAATGGAAAATGTGTTGGTTTTGATTGTTATTATTGTTACTATTTTGGGTTAATTTTTTGTTTCGATATTGGATTGTGTTGTAAAGGTAGTCGAAGAATTCGGAATTAATTCATTTCTGTAGAGCTGTTATTACTTTGCTAGGTTGAGAAATTAAGGATATTTGTTTGGAAATTTTTGTCCAGTGCAAGCAATCTTTCCTCATTTGTTGGGTTATCCTTATTTTCATGTTTAGTGTTGACTCATAGACTCATTGTTTTTCTTTTTCTTTATTTTCCGCCTGCAAATTTCTTTGAGAATTTTGTCTTGCATCACTGTGGTTATTTAATTTTACATGCTGCCTTCATACAAAAAGTTTTCCCAGCTTGTTGTCATTCAACATTTCAAGGTACTTTCCCTTGTCCCTCCTCAATCCTCATATGGATAAAATTTGTGTGTCAGCGGTTAGAAAGTTTAAATAAATAGATTCACTATTTTTGAACTGCTTAAGCTTTTGGAATTAGTGGTAATTTATCATGTTATCAGATCAGATGGTTCTGAGTTTGAGCATGTCTCCAATCTACCTCCCAATTACAACAACAACAAAGTCTTAGACCCAAAAATTTCGGCTTGGCTATGGATCCTTACCAGTTTAGTTAGGGTCAGCCGTATCTATTATTTTCCTCCATTCTTATCAATCTACTTTCCATTTAAAATCTAATGTGTTGGCCCCATTTATTAAGGGGGAATTGGGGGGCCACATGTGAAAGGGAGTGTTAGCATAATGGTTAAATGATTAAGGGTCCGTTTGGGAATAGCTTATTTGACTGAAACTGAAAACTTTTTGCTGAAAGTGTATTAAAGGATGCTTGTACCTTGAAAACAAATTTGAAAATGTGAAAATGCGGGAAAAAGTGAAGTTTTAAAAAGCTGTACATAAAGCTAAAAAAAACTAAAAGCTAAATGCTGAGCTTATAAGCTCATGCCAAACACACTCTAAATTCACCATTTCCTAACAACTCAATTTTCTGGGACAAGTATCATTGGCAACATTTTTTTTCCCTGATTTTTACCATTCTTTGTTCATTGGACAAACTATTGTTCATAGTTTCCCGTGTTTTATGTAACAGGTTAAAAGGCATAAAGAATACAGGCAGAAGATAATATTAAACTATCAGGTGTGTTTTGTGGTGACTTTTGCTTGGGGTATCTCCTCAAAACTAGTGCAATAATATTGTGTATTTACTTTTTGTGGGATAAATCTATTAAATCATGATTAGACCCTTTGTGGGTGTCATAGAGGAAATGTGAATTGCATTTTGTTGATGCTTATATTTTCAATTGTTTGGAGTTTACTTTTTGCTTATGGCATAAATGCTAATCATCCTCATAACTTACAGCCCCCCCCCCCCCCCCCCCCCCCTGTTTTCTCTCTCTCATTTGTTTTTGTTTTGTTTTGTTTTGTTTTTTTTTTTTTGCAGCCTCTCTATAGGGAGCTATATACTATGCATGAGGCAAACTTCTTTGTTCCCTCATTTCTTAAAGCAATCGCTGAAAATACAGAGGAGAGTTTTAGAAGTATAATGGTTGAGCCCTCTCCTGGAATTTATACATTTGAAATGCTTCAGCCACGCTTCTGTGAATTGTTGTTATCTGAGGTATCATCAGCCTTTCTTCATGTCTTCTGCATGAAAGATTTTGATTTTTTTCTTTCATATAGTTTTCTTTTTTTTATGTTTTCTTATCAGGTTCTGATTGCTTAGGTGGAAAATTTTGAAAGATGGGTCCATGAGAAAAAATTCAGAATCATGCGACCTAACACAATGAACAGATATGGTGCTGTTCTTGATGACTTTGGATTTGAAACCATGCTTGAAAAGTTAATGGAGGGCTTTATATGTCCTATATCCAGAGGTAATATATTTCTATCCATCATGAGATTCTTCCTGGAAACTTAGACATAGGATAGATGGATCGGCATTATGGTTTAGACTCATCTTTTTGTGGTTTGTATTTGTAGTTTTCTTTCCAGAAGTTGGTGGATCCACTCTGGATTCTCATCATGGTTTTGTTGTTGAATATGGAGTGAATAGAGATGTCGAGCTTGGTAGGTTCTTACCTTAACCTTCTTTATTTTTCTTACCAGTTTTTGTCAATTAAAATATTGTCCAACTTATTGCATGCACATCTTGTGTGATATGATCTGAAAAACTGTTACTATTGGTTCCATTCTCAAACCTGTTAAACCCATTTCTACTTCTATCTCTTAGCTCTCCAATATGCAAGGTTTTATTGCTGTCCAGCATTTGGCCAATAATACCCGTTGGTTGGTGTTCACTATGTGCATGCTCCCCATCTCACTTAAACCTCCCTATATCTCATGTTCAATTAACCGTTGTTATCTAGCTGGGGGGAAGGGGGCGGGCGGGGGGGGCATGTACCTGTATTCCATCCTACATTATAATGAAGAGACTAATTTATACCGAGTCTAACTCTTGAAGCCATTTTGAGAGCTCTTGACTGATCCCAAATTGATCAAAAGATTATTTTTGCTTCTGGAACATCTAACTCCTCTTTCTTTTATATCTGACTTCATATAACTATCCCTTATTTTCTCCCACAGTTTTACTTTTGAGGTTTAGCACCATTAGATTTGCTTTCTCTCTCAATTTTTTAGTTTGCTGCATTTCTTATGACTGATACAAAGTGTAAATTTATGGTTACTTGTAATGAATTTTTTTCCTTTATTAATTTTTCTATTTCTTGGTATTTGTGCCTCACTTTCTCAAACTCTGGTTATTTGGTTAGTAGCTTCATAAGATTTTATGAAATTTGGGCTCCTTAATTTTATGTAGGTTTCCATGTTGATGACTCGGAAGTCACATTGAATGTTTGCTTGGGTAAGCAATTTTCTGGTGGAGCTTTGTTCTTCCGTGGTGTTAGATGTGATGAACATGTACACTCAGAGTCCCAACCAGAGGTATAGTAACCTTAATATCGTTTCTGCGTCCAACGATGTCTGGAAGCAGTGCTTATCATTGATTCACTAACCAACCGGTCATATTTTAATTAATTCTTCAACTTTAAAACTTGCATATTCTTTCTAAAATCATATTTAATCATTATAAAATTCATAAGAAAGTTTTCAAGTCTACTGAGTTTCAAAACAGGCCCATTAAATTCCAAAAAAGAAAAGAAAAGACCCATTAAAGGTCATTGATGCTTCTAGTCCTTTTTTATTTATTTATTTTTTACCTGCACTTCAGGGCTAATAGTTTACTGTGGTAGGCACTAATGTGACTCACTAGCTGGTCCTTTACTACTCTTTGTTCTATTCTAAATTAGGAGATTAATGAAGAGGAAAACAAACTAATAATTGATGAACAGTGAAATTTCCTGTTTCTTTCCATTATTAATTATGCCCAACGTGGAAACTTTTGTTATATTTCTTAATCTGGATATTTTGTTAGTTATTTTAGGTTATCATTTCTTATTTTTCGTAGTCTTACTTGTTGCTTTCCCCCTAAATGGTAATTCGTAGGAAATCATAGATTACTCCCATGTTCCTGGGCGTGCTGTTCTTCATCGTGGTCGCCATCGGCATGGTGCTAGAGCCACAACATCTGGGCAGAGGGTCAACTTACTTTTGTGGTGTAGAAGGTACCTTTTCCTTACTTCCTTAAAAATTTGCAAGAAGCCTAGTCCAAGGTGTGATATCAGCATCACTTTGCTCCCCCATATGAAAAGAATACCACTTCAAATACTACTTTCCAATTTGTTCATGGTCTGAATATTAGCATTAGCTGGGGAAATAGAATATGAGAAGATTTTGAATTTAATATTTTGGGGACACTAACATTACAGTTATATTTAAAATATTTGGTAAGAAAGAAAGGACTATATCAGAAATCTCAGTGTGTTAAATTTGAATTGTCGATTGAGGGTGTTGCTACACTACTGTAATTGTATCATATTTTTCTGCTGCTGCTCTGATTTTTCTTTCTTTGTATAGTTATTATGTTTTGGGAGAGGAGGCTGATCCTTATTTATTTATTTATTTTTTATAAGTAATAAAAATATATTATTAAAAGAAGAAAAAGTGTCACCTGAGTATACAGGGAGTATACATCAGGGACAAAGTACAAATCAAGAGCATAAAGTACAAAAATCCAAAAGCCCATGAACAGAAAATAAATCATGGACTGAAATGAAAGAATGACATCCTAACACTGCAACCCAATCCAGAAGAGCTTGAAAAAGAAAAGTTTGAAATCTGAAACTGTTTTCTCCAAGTTCTCAAAATGTCGGTTATTCCAGAGAGGAGGCTGATCCTTGAACAACTGGATTTCTTTCTTTTCAGTTACTTTTCTGAATGAACTGTCTCTGCATTCTGATATGAATCGTCTCTCTATTTTTTTTTTAATACATTCTAACGCACCATTAACCTGGAGTCTACTAAACTTTATTGGCTATTTGGAGCCATATGTCCTTACATAATTGGTTCATGACACCACTGCTAGTTTTTGCAAAATCAAATTCTTCTCCAAACAACTTTATTTACTTATGATAACATAGTTTTTGCTTGTCAGTGGTTTATGCTTGTTTGTTTGATTTACTTTTATGTTTTTTGTCTTATGTTTTTATCTTCATTAAACTGGGTCCTGATTCTGATTTTTTCATATTTAGCAGTACTTGTATAATGTTTTGATATCTTGTGTATACATGCTTTAACTCTTGTGGAAGCAAAATGAAATGAATTTCTCACTCATTATCTAATGCAAGGTTGTTGTTTCTTCTTATTCTTCTTTTAATTATTATTTAATAATGGAGACTAACATCAATTTGTATAATGATGAATGTTTCTACTTTTTGCAATATGCATTTCTTGGCTGGTCATTGTGTAGTGTAGTAGTAACTGCGAGTTGCAATAATATGTTTGTCAAGAAGGAAAGTATGAGAACCTTCTTGTTTGATGCAAGGATTTCTACATTTTCAATATGCATTTCTTTGCTGGTCATTGTTTAGTGTTAACATGCAAGTTGCATTAGTCCGTCGAGAAGGAAAAGTAAGAGAACCTTGACATTGAAATACTATCATTTAAGTGTACCATAACAATTAGATTTGTGAAGCTTTTCTATGTATCCTTACGGGGAATGTCCATGTTATGTTGGCTTTTTAATATGCTCCATTGGCCTGATTTTCCAAGCAGAGTCATAAGTTAATGCAATTATTGCAGTTTATCATGTAGTGCTGTTTACTAATTTGGTCAATTTGTATGCACAATCTTTACTGTAGTTCGGTCTTCAGAGAGCTGAAAAAATACCAGAAAGATTTCTCTAAATGGTGTGGAGAGTGTCAACGTGAGAAGAAAGAAAGGCAGCGTCTGGCAGTTGGTGCAACCAAACTGGTATGGTATATCTGATATATATGGGAAAAGGTTATTAGGAGGATCTAATTATATACCATTTATTGATTGATCTCGTTGGTTTTGATTCGTAGGAATTATTCAAGAGGTTACAGAGACCCACTTCATGAGCTATTTCACATGCAAGTCATACTTCTGAAGTTGTAAATTTGCAGAATCTCATCCTCATCAACACTTGGTTATACATATATTTTGCATTATTGCATAGGCTTTTGTTGGTAATATATTAGGGGTAATTGGTGTATTTCTGTGCCTCGGTAATTGGTAGCATGGAAAATCTACTTTCCTTAGCCCTTTGTTGATAACATGAGGTAGCTTAATTGCAATGTCTCATTATCAGCCAACAATGAAATATATCAAATCATAGTCGATGTACTGCAAGATTTCAAATCATAGTCGACGTACTGCAAGTACATCGTGCTAGTATTTTCTAGTTACTAGTAACAGTAAAATGTGCTCTCAGCTTTAATGATAGTAATTCCTTCTGCAAAATATAGTCGTAACTGCAATGGTGTCCCATCTTTGGACAGTTTTTTTTCTTAGATTCCTACAAAAAGAGAAAAAATAAATTGAATAAAGCAACAGAACGATGTGGTAATTTGAGAAAACACTCTGATGGGCTTCTAAATGTCCTTTTTGATGATAGAAGGTCCAAAACAAGGTTGAAGACTTGAAGCCGATAAGCAACAGTGTGGGTTTACCTCCAGTCAAAATTTGCGAATGAGACCCCTATTGGTCCAAATAAGTGAACCTTTGCTATTCCCAACTTGGGGTGTGCATCCAACTTGCCAATCTAACTCAATTCTATGTTGCCTCGGATTGGCTTTGTAAGTTGTTTAGTCGGGTTGGGTTAAAAATTTTATTTTGAGTCCTGGTTGTGTTGGTTTGATAGTTTTTTTTTCAACTTATAAGATCCAAACTCAACTAACCAAATATATTATTTTATATTTTATTACTCTTATTATAATTTTCTAGATATTTATTTTGGTATTATAAAAATTGGTTTTGACAAACGTGGAATTGCATTATAATTTAGGCATATTATATTATTATGTTGTAATAATTTATTAAAAAAATAATTAAATAGCTGATGAAAGTAATGTTTTGTAAGACATGTAAGCACAACCAACCGATCTAATACGATTCACATGGGTTGATTTTTACATATATGATGGGTTGGGTTGAAAAATTCTCAATCCAATAATAAACCAACCGTAAATTTTACTCCACACTAGTAAAACAACAAATAAACAAAACCACACTAATAAAACAACAAATAAACAAAAAAAAGTGTAACGGAAAAGATATACTGACAATGCACCTATGTTACATGTTTATATTTTTGCTAAAATGACTGAAATCAAATCTTAGAAGATCCAGAGATTTGGCTCTTCCAAAGGTCTCTTTCTCTTCAATATTGAGGGCCTACTAGTGCACTAACTCATATCCACAAGGTATAGGGATGTGGTTCGTAGGGTTCTCGTTCGATGTATTTATTATATTACTAGACGACTGAAAATTTGTTTAATTTTGAGGAAAGAGAGAATAATTTTTAAACAAAAGCCACTATATCCCTTTTATCAACTCACTTCAGCACTCATATCCAATCGTATTTTCTACACTCATAACAAATGGCTAAGGATAGGCATCCTATGACATATTAAACTAAAAAACAATAAGATACGCATTCAAATTGCTCCCAAGAAATTGTATTATTTCAGCTTAATTCTTTACAAACCCGCCACTACTCTAGGTTCAGTTTTCCAGTTAATTTTTTTTTTTGTAAATTTAAATAAAAATTTCAAAAATATTTTATCACTCTCTGTGAGGGGGAACACAACCTTTTGAAATCAAGGGTCCAGTAATTTGAAAACCTTAACAGTATTTTTAGTTCCTTGAGAGTGTCTAATTCGAAACAAGATATGAATACAGCACAGTAATTTTGTAAAACCATATGGAGGTGAAAGTAAAAATTACCCATATTATTATATTTTGCAAAGTCCTTATTACAAAATTGGAAGGTGTGGAATGCATGAACCAGTCAATTGTCCTTTTGGAGTCTTCTTGTACCTTCCTATCAAGAAAAGTTTTAGCAGAGCCAAAACCATACAAATATAGACCTATCATCAATCGTAGTCTCTACCTTTCTCTGTTTGTCCACGTGAACCTTTTTTTTTTTTGAGAATGTTGTCCACGTGAACAGGATCGACCGTATCGATAGCAACGACCCAGACTGAAGAAAATCACCATCGAGCAAATTTGTAGGCATGTACGTAGCAACATAAACCATGTCCTGATGTGACCAAATGCAATACCTAACATCACTAAGAATGGCTTTTGTGCTAGATATTTTTTTCGAAGTTAAAGGTAACTGACCAAGAGTTGTAGGCATATCTTATTGCAAATTGATGGTAGTGATAAATCGATGAAAGGACCAACGTGGGAGGTGTGGTGTGGTAATAAGAGTACTCATATCACTTTACATGATACTTCAGATGATATTTGACAGGAGTTGAGTGGTTCAAACAATGACGCTCCAAAGAATGTGTAGTGCGTGCCCACAACGATAGCCTTATCAAGACCTTAGTGGTATATGTGATATTGCTCTTATCGTCATATGGCGTTGGTCGATGAGTTCACATTAGAGACTCATTTTTTTTTTTTTTAATTTTTTTATAGCAAAAAGAGAAAAGAAAAAGAAGATAAATCGATGCAAAGGTGCAATTTTCCATGGAATGAAATTGCTGGTGTCTATTTTGTTGAAAATTTTAGGAATAGTTATTAGTGTGTTAGTATAAATCTGAGTTAGGCTTTAGTAACTCTCATTTAGTACCAACTTGGTTTTTTTTTCCTGATATTTTGAGGGTTTCCTTTAACTTCAGACAATTAGATTTATTTATTGGATATATGATTTTTCCTTCTAATAGTGTGTGATTTTATGCAACTATATAATTTACGCACTATGAGAGAGATGGTGTATATTTCGATACATTTGATTCTGGTTATGAGATATCTATTTAGAATCAATGAGTCAATAGACTATAGATGTTTAATTACGTCTAATATTGTGGCTAGTTATTTAATGGTGACACTTTTGAGGTTCCTTTGAAAGTATGAACTACTTGTGATGATGCTCTTAATTTATTCTCTTTAATGTTTATTGTTTTCTCTTCTGAGGCTACCCAAATACAACGAATGGTCATGCTTTTCCATTAGTTTTATCTATACCTAATTATTAATTAAAGAATCTTCTAGGCTGAATTCACTTATTATATGTACCAAGAGACTTTCTGAATTATACTTTGGACTCTACAAATCGATTATAGTACCATTTCCTAACATAATTTTTTATTACACGATTGTGTTTCTTCTAATTCAATCTACTCTGAGGTGATCTTTTAAATTAATCCCTTTTTATATATATAATAATATGTCATTGTCATTATTATCATCATCATTCAAATTCTATCTCGACCCTCCTAAAGATCTCTAGCAATTTTTAATATGTATTATGGGTACTCATAGAAAGCACTAGCTATATAAAAATCAGTGGTAACAAATCAGAATGAAGAACGCATTGAATTTGTTGAGAGAGATAGAAAGGAGGCCCATTTGAAAACAATTTCTTTGGACATTCTCATCTTTCTATAATGGGGACGAGTTTGCCATTTTCAGCATTTGTGTAATTTTATAATCTCCTTTGCTTATCTTTCAAAAGACTTACCTATATAGTCCAAGTTTCTAGAGCCTTGTCAAGCAAAAAAGAATTAATAAAAAATGTTCTTAGGGTGTGGTTGTTACACCTAAATAGGATTTTGTATTTTTTAATGTGCTTAGCAGTGATCTTAAAATGATTATTATATCCAAGAGAGTACAGATTGGCGAAACTACGAGTGGGTTTGGATAGCAACGCGTTTGTTTGGATAGTAACGCAAACGCGTTGTTATCCGCGTCTGCGTTTTCTTGGGTGGATCCCATGCACTGTTCATGGGATCCACAAGTACCTCTTTCAGCAAATAAAACTTCTAACCTGGGTCTTACGGTGCTATTCATACATTTAAAAATTATTTTGCTACAGTGTTTTCAGTTTTCAGTGATAATAACTAAAAACTGAAAACTGAAAACTGAAAATATTATAGCAAAATAATTTTTAAATGTGTGAATAGTGCAGTTGAACCAAATTTTAATGAAAGTTTTGGTAAAAAAAGGGGTTTGTGAGTCCTGTGAATAGTGCACAAGACCTACTGGAAAAGACAGAAACGCGCTTCTTAAAAAAAAAAAAAAAAAAGCCAAAACGTGAAATGCGGACGTGAAACTCAGTGAGCATTTGGATAGGAATTATCCTGCATTTCACGTTTTGCGTTTTCCCCTCACTATTTATGCATTGTTCATGCATTTTTCATCATTGTTTATGCACTGTTTACGGGACCTACAATCACTTTATTAAAAAAAAAAAAAAAAAAAGGGTCCCACGGTACTATTTACTCATTTAAAAATTATTTTGCTACAGTATTTTTAGTTTTCAGCAAAATAAATTGTATCAAAACGAACCCTAAGTATCCAAACGGATACGCAGTTTTATAAATTGTTTGAAAAGTTGTGCGATTTAAAAAATAAAAAATAAAAATAAAAGTCCTCGTTTGGGCTTCTATTTTAACTTTCTTAACGTGTGGTATGATCTTATACAATAAATTAAAATTAACATGTAAATTTATTAAAAAAAAAAATAACATCTTATATAACTCAATAAATAATAATTGTAATTATAATTATAATTTTATATAAGATAGAATAATAAAAAAGAATACATGTACTTAGTTATGAAGGACCATAATTAACCCCAAAGCTTTGGCCGGAATTTTTGTTGTTGTTGATCCGTGTTTCTAATTTAATGGTAGCTAGTATTAGCTAGCTAGGTGAGTAATGTAGAGTCCTAAACCGCACGTAAGGATAACATAAAAGTGAGAGAGATTGACCGTGTACATGATTGGAACCCCATACCTAGAACTTAAAAAGCTTTGAACTTTTAGGTTAACCTAGTGTTGCAACATGTAATCAAGACTGAATACGAAGACTTTCCTAACTATTAATTAAAGCTCACATTAAAGGTATTAGAAATGATTGTAAGATAGGCTCAAAAGATAATAAAAATAAAAGACTCAAAAAGATTTGACTCTAGTTGTTGTGCTAGATTGTCAGTGCTAAGTAAAAAAAATAATGTTACTAGTGGACCCAAATACGAGCTAATATAGGCTTGCCAATTTGACTATTGTAAAAAATGTTTTCATTTCTTTTTGGGGAGTAACTCTAATGCCACACACTTTATCATACCATTTTTTACAATTATTTTATATGATAGATTGTGATGGTATGTTACACGTTTATATTAACTCGTTACTTTTTATTTTATTTTATTTTTTTTATTTAACTATTCACAACCTGAGATAGGATATGATTTTAGATTTTTTTTTTCAAATTTTATTTTATTTTATTTAGCATTGCTTCATGTTGAAAGGTGGTAAGTACGATTCTTAAATTAGGGAACGTGATGGCAAGTACGATTCTTGACGAAGTGTGGTGCTCGTGGTAGGGTCATGCACAAAGAATAGAATTCTTGAATTCACATGTGAAACGAGTGGTGTTCAAGTTTCACATTGCAAGGACAATGTGAAAGAGGAAGGTTTTTGTACAAGCTTGTACCAAAAACTTGAAGAAGGATATTTTCTTGTTGAAGTATACATTGCTACCTAAGAACTCTTTCAAAATGTTTCTCCCTAACAGTTATCAAGTAAGAAATTAGGTGGTTTGGAACTTAATGTTATGTGAATTTTGGAATTAGTATTTCTTCTTTGGCTTAAATGCAACTTACAACTAATAAGTTTGAGGTTATCTCTATGTCAATTACTCAATTTTTTAAAGCTTACAATTTACACAATTGACTATTACAACGATTTTGATGTGTTCATTCATTTATGATCAGATTCAGCCTTCAGCCACATTTTTACCTAAAAATAATGTCAATTTCTTTTTTCCATCCAACAAGTCGTTTTTGGGTAAATTAAGTAATTAACAACAACAGTTTTAGGGGTTTTGAATCCAAAACCTCATAAATTTCATTTGATCTTAGAAATTATTAGGAAAATCCCTTGGACTTGACTGTAAATAATATTTTAAACTTCTTTTCTTCCACCAAATATGTGTGTCAGTGTGTGTAAAGAGAATTAACAATTGATTAGCATTATCAACTTTTTAATAGTTAAATTACAAAATTAAGCATGGATAGGTGTAGTTTATTATATATCAAAGGTTCAAAAGTGATGAATCACACTTCACTTGGGGATGACCATAACTAATAAACATTTGTGCATCTTAAAAAAGTCCTTGAACTCCGCCTATTACGTATGAAGTCAATAGTTCACACCAATTAAGGGGGTGAGTGGGAAAGCCTAGCTAGTGTCAACCACAAGTTTGGCACTACAAAAAAACAAGTTACTGTGTTAATTTCTCCCAATTGAATTATGACCAAGTATTCCAATTATGACAATGGTGAAAAGGATGATAGGGTACCCGATGAAACAACATTCCAAATAGAGTTCAAAAAATCATTACGTTAAGCTGTCATATTCCATACAAAGCTGTCAAAACCATGCATAGCAAGTGTGGCAAGTGAGGAGGAACCCCACCTCAATGGAAAAAATTGGCAGGTGAATGAAGTTGAAGGAAAGGGCTTGTGAGTTGTGTCCAGTGCATCAAAATGCATTGAATACGTTAAAATGCGAACGCATGTCCAATTTTAAATAAGTACCTGTACCTTAACGTGTTAAGTGTATTAATGCACTGGACACAAGTAATGGTCGAAAATGAAAACTTCAAAAATTGAAAACTTATAATTGCTTAATAAGAACAAGTTGAGAATATTTTCATATAGAAGATTTTTTTTTAAGCCAAAAGTATATTTGGTCGGTGGATCTGCGGATCTTCTTGGACGGTTGAGATAGCATGATGCTAAAGCTTGTCAATTTCAACTCTAAGCCTATGATTAATTTTGTATTTATTTAATTTTATTTTCTGGTCCTAAGTAATTATTAGTATTAATCCTGTAATTGTGAATATTAATGAGCTGAGATCGCGGAAAATCTCTCTATCTCAGAGTTGGGCCCTGTCTTTATTAATTGTCTAATCCTCCACCGCCCAACCTCACTTGTTTATTTAATCACCTGCATGTTGGAAATCTTGGTGACAATTGCCACCCCTCCCTTTCTAAATGGGACACTTTTCCTTGGATTAGGTGTACTTTCCTTATATTACCATCTCACTAAGATTAATATTACAATCATTTAGGCAAAGGTTGAAAAAAAAAAAATTCAGTGAACTATTTTTTTCGAAATTTAAGGGATAATTGTTAAAAGAAAAAGATTGGCTTTGAAGCTATTATGTGGTAATTGAAGAGACTATCTACGTGTAAGTTTAGTCACATGAATTTTTTAATGAGTTATGTGATTTGTTTTAATAATACATATAGATAGTCTTATAATTTGTCACGTAATGGTAGAAAAAGATAGCTTGATACGGGTTTGGAGTCAAACTTTTAACTTATACTTTTTGGTGTTTCTAACAAAGACATTATGGTTTCAACTTTCAAATTCCTCCTCCTTAACTATTTAATATTTAAAAAAATTTAGAGATAATTATATAATTTGTCACGTAATAGGTAGGAAAAGATAGCTTAATACGGGTTTGGAGTCAAACTTTTAACTTATACTTTTTGGTGTTTCCAACAAAGACATTATGGTTTCAACTTTCAAATTCCTCCTCCTTAACTATTTAATATTTAAAAAAATTTAGAGGTAATTATACTTTTTCAACTTGTAATATGAGACAATTACACATTACTTATCCATGGTATGAAAACTAGTACCTTGGATACATGTGGTTCAATCCTCTAACTGCCATTACGTACGCATCACCCTTAAAAAAAAGGGTAAAAATATATTCTCTCTCTCCCTTTATATATATATATATATATATATTTTCCCCTTTCCATTGTTTTCACAATCTGGTCGCACCCATTACCAATCTTTATAAGTGGACATTAAAGATTCAAATTTAACATGTCTATCAAAATAATATTTTCTGATTCCCATAAAATTTTTTTTTTCTCTTAGGTTAAAAAACTTTTATTTGCTTTAAAAATATATATATTTTTAGTGATTTTAGCAGATATGACTAGAATGACTAAGAATTTTGAGATGAATGTTGTGAAGATGAGGATGAGAACATATCTGGCAAAGCAATACTAGTAGTACAAGCCACGTTTATTAGAAAGTGCATGCATTTAGAAAACAGTCAAAATACCCCTCACTGCCCACAATCAAACCAAGCCCTTTCACAAAATTTCAAACACAAAGCAATCATGCATCTAATCAACATTGGAGTGCTCAAATCAATGTCTAATCTACATATTAAATTTTTATATTTCTTCGCACTATCATATGGTAGTCAAAATTGTAAATTATACATGTTGAAGTATTTTTTATTCACTACCACCCCCAAGGCAGCATCTTAATCAACAAAGAACAGTTGCTTAAACTTGAAAGGATATTCGTATAAAACCAAGTGGTTTACTAAACAAATAGGTGGAAAGAAAAACATTGAGAAGCTCATTATTAAGAAGCAAGATATCTATTTTTAGTGAAAGTGGATCCCTCCAGCCCCTCTTTGTGATTTCACCCGATATTAAAGCTTCTTAATTCAGTGAATTTATGGGACTATTGGGTAGAAGGTACTCTTTTGATTGAGATAGGTGCTTGTATGAGTTGAAAATTATAATTTTAGGTTGGGGGAGATAGATCAAATAAGATAAGATTGGACAAGAGTGTAGTAAGCAAAATACTGATGTAATTTCGTACAAGTTAAGAATTTGACCAAAAAGAAGCCTTCCAAAGATTCACCAATGAAAAATCTTGTGTCTCATAAACTCTTTAAAGTAGAAGAATAATTATATATGAGAAGATTAGAAGATATAAACTACGGAAACAAATAAATTACACATTCTCCCTATAATTTATTTTTTTTTTTTAGAAACTTCTCCCTATAATTTAAGATGTTAAGAAATATGTACAACATATTAGGCCGTGGGAGGCTGGGAGCGTTACATTCCTTGTCACTTAAGTTTATGCATACTTTTCTCTCTCAGAGAGAGAGAGAGAGAGAGAGAGAGAGAGAGAGAGAGAGTTAAAAAAGTACAATAATGAAGAAAAAAGCCTATGAATGATGGATCAGCTTTTCAAAATATGAAATTGGCCTTTGCATCGATCTTACAATGCAGAAACTAGAATTTGAGGTCTCTATCCTTCCACGCTTCTCTTATTAAAAATTAGTCATAACTGTAACTTCAGCACATGTTTCTCATAACATTCCTCATAAAAGATCTTCGCAATATTCCTCTTTCAAATAAAGCCTAGCTTCACGTCTGCCTTCATTGAACATTGCATGTGATATGTGGGGTTGAGTGTAAAATAAAAGAGAATTCTTGCAGGAGGGTAGGGGGGCTGGTTTTAGTGTTTTCCTCTTATCAAAATCGATGATAATAATCACAACTCTGATCAGTTAACATCAGTGATAATAACGTGACCATTTTCTGATGCCATGCTAAGATTCTTTACAATTCTCTCTCTCTCTCTCTCAAAAAGTTCACTTGAATTCAGGTATCTTTCAATGTGAATTTGCAAGCTTAATTAATATAATTTTGTAGGTTTTAAGTAACAAAAAAAAGTAATGCATTTCGATTTGCTAAGATTCAATTATTTTCTTTTCCTTTCTTCTATATTTATGTGTTGTGTGTGAGACCGAGAGAGAGGTTTCTCGTAATTTGTTTAGATGTCTTTTTGTTAATTTTTTGCTTTTGTGTTATGCAAAATTTGCATACACTAATGCATCAAAAGAGCAAATATTGTCTACTAAGTTTGATGCGGATTTTGTACGAGGTTTCAATAATATTTGCCTAAGAATAAAGAAAATTAAATCATTATACCATTATTGTAGACTTGAAGGAAAATAACTAATAACCTTCGAGTAAATTAGTAACTCTTGGCCTTTTCAAAGAGAACGTTTAGGATTTTCCCAACTTAATTAATGTTAAAAAAAATAAAAATGAAAGAAAATATATATATATATATATATATATTTTTCCAAATGAACATATTTCACTAAACAGAAAAGGACAACTTAAAATTTAAACAAAGCAAACTTTTCTCACATTATGCATTCCCTTTTTTGTTTTTTACTTTGAGACCAATTTTGTATGAAACTTGAAAAAGGTATCTACGCCAAGTGATGAATGGATTGGGTTAACAATCTAAATTGAAAGACGCAAGCTTTATCCTTATCTAATCTCAAGTGGTTTAGATAAACAAAAATATTCTTCCTTCCACTTGATCTTTTCGGACAAGTTTACACTAGTTTAGCTTCATTGACCCAAATTCATGTGATCGGCACTATTTTAAATCAATTTTCAATGTGTCTTCTGAGGAAGCGCCAATCCTTTTTAATTTTAAGACAACAAAATTTCTTTAATTTAATTTTAAGAACTAGAGACAATATCATCATTTGTAGTGTGTGTTTGGATGAGTTTATTTTCATTAACTTATTCTATAGAGCGATTTATTATAAAGGATAATGCTATTTAAAAAAAAAAAAAAAAATTTAGACATTCTCTTTTAGGAGAAAATAAGCTCAACCAAACAAGCATTTGTATCTTTACAAAAGCAAATGTCATAAGACTCATAACTGATAATATGAAATGGATTTAAAAAAAAAAAAAAAAAAAAAAATCTAACCCACCCATAAAATAATTGAGGAAATTTTTAAATTTCCTCAAATTAAGGGTATGTTTGGATGGAGTAAATAAATAGGAGAAAAAAAGAGGATAAAAGAAGAGATAGACATAAATGAATCAAAAATAAATATTATTTTTTTCTATTCTAATGCAGAGTTTATTAAAAAAAAAAAAGGAAGTTAAAAGAAATAACTATATACTTTTTCTTTCATGCTTAATATATTTTGTGTTTTAGATAAATGAGTAAAAAAACTATAAATTCCTCTTCAATTAATTAGTAGAATGGACTGTTCTTCCATTTCACTATTTAATTATCAAATAAGTTATACAATATCATTTTTTATTAGATGGATGGGAGGAAAAGGAAAGGACGCGAAAAATTGCTTCCCTTGTAGTGTTTGGTTGTGTAGAGAAAAATAGAGGGATAAGAAACTAAATTGTGGTTCTTGCATGTCATACTTATTTAGCACATGTTAACATCCTTAATTGTAGTTAATCAAGGAAAATTAACTGTCATTTATGTTAGTCAAATCAAGAAATTATTCCAAGTCAACTTTAGTTCTTATTTATAGTCAATTTTAGGTTTATTGTAAAAACAAGTTAAAATAATAAAAATGTAGCCACTAAGATCTTTCCATTGTGGATGAAGGTCATTAGACCAAACAATGTAAACCTTTGCTTCCACTCTCTCTACATATTTTATTTTAACACATAATAAAGAAAAAGTTATATTCTTTATCTTCTATTTCCCTTCATTTTGCCTTCTCTTTCCAATCCTATTTTTCTTTCCAACTATCTAAAGGAAGAGACTTATATTTCCTTTCCATCCACCTTCTTCTCTTTTTTCTCTCATTTTTGTCTTAGCAAACATAACCTAAATTGAATGGCCGGAACCTCACATAAAGTCTAATTTGATTTGACGTGTGTTAGTTGAGTATTAAATTTCATTTGCATTAGAATCTACTCTATTCATTTTTTAGTGATTAACACTATTATTAACAATTAAATATTCACAATAAAATAATCATTATTTACTTTAGTACATTGTTGAAGAGTGCTCCAACAGCACATGCTAACAATATTAATGTTTGTACTTTTCCAATAAAGAAAATACACTTGTTAATGATTCATTCGTTTGCACATAAATGTTGATGAAAGTCCCTTAAAAATTAATAAATAAATTTCGTTGCGTACTATTTTCTTAACGTTTATATACAAATTAATTAAAAAAATTTCATGATGGTTGAGACGACATATTGAGTAGTAAAAACAAAACTAATGTTGATAGAATAAAAATCATCTATCTTATTTTAAGTATTTTATTTTATATTTCACCAATCTTAGCATGTTATACGTTTTTTTTTTCTTTTTTTTTTTTATAGGAAGTAATCGAAAAGATATATGTTACTGTTGTTTAAATAACAATTTACATTATTTAAACAACTTTACACGTATTTTTATCTATACATATTTTCAAAAAATTCAAATTAGAACAACATTATTAAACGCACTATTTACATTGAAATGACGAGGAAAGTGGTGGCAAGTTACAAACTTATCACAACCAACAACAAGGTCTGCCTTGGTGCCGACCCCATATCTCTCTTTCCATATCCTCTTACTTTAACTCCTCTCTCTTTAATTTAACCACTTTCCCTCTCTCTCTCTCTCTCTCTCTCATTCGTTTTTATATCCCAACACAACACAACACTTCATCTCCCCTTCATATCCTCACCCCCCACACTCTCTCTTTCTCTCAAATTCTTCAAAACCAATAGAACCAAAGCTGAAGCAAAAAGCGTACCAATATAGTAATAAAAAAAGAGAAGAGATATGGGTTTACAGAGCCAGCTAAACGACGTGTCATCGGACTCGATCCCACTACTATTTGTGGCTCTCATCGCCAACTCTATCAGCTACCTCCGTTCCTTCCTATTGGGCCTCCTCCAATCCATGGGCCTAACCCGATTCAACCACCACCACCACCACCACCAAAACAACGTCGACGAAGCCTTCTTGGGCTCAGTCGGGTCGGGTCTCGCTGGCCTTATTGTCCTAGCCGATCAACTCAACCTCAACCGTGCCCTTTCATACCAGTACTGCTCCGTACAACAACAAGAACAAGATGAACATGAAGATGAAGAAGACGAGGCAGCTGGGTCGGGCTCGGAAATGGGTCGGGTGGCCCGACCCGAGTGCGTGGTGTGCCTTAGCAGTTTCAGAGATGGGGACCAAGTTCGGAAGCTGGATTGTTGCCACGTGTTCCATAAGGATTGCTTCGACGGCTGGCTCGACCACCTTAACTTTAATTGTCCTCTGTGTCGGTCCCCGCTTGTTTCTGATCAGCGCGTTCCACCCGCTTCCCGGCGCGTCGGTGGGGATCTCCTCGCTTGGTTCTCTTTGCGGTGAAGTGCACCCCCTTATCAATATTATTGATGAGACGGTGCTTTAGTTTTTTGGGGTTAAAAATTTTACATTTTTAACTTTTTTTCTTTTTTGGGCGGTTGGTGACAGTTTTGACGGGTGGGAATTTTTATTTTATTTTTTTGGGTTCTTGTTTTTTTCACTTTTTTTGAAGAGCTCTTGGGTGGGGTTCTTTTTCACTGCTGTAAATTTTCCACGTTTTTAGCGATTATAATAATGAAAGTGGTGGTGGTGGTGGTTGGTGTTCTCTTCTTGGCCTTGTATTGATACTTTTTCTACAATTGGAATATATGGTTCCTGTTTTCTTTAGTAATAAGAAAGAAGGCAATTATTTAATGGTATTTTGATGTTTGGTACATTACATATGGAATCATATTAGATTTTGAATCTCTTTAGGCACATGACCCAAAAACAGGAAAATAAAGAGTTTTGGTGGAAAGAAAAAAAGATCATTTAATCATTTTTTTTTGTTTGTTTTCAAATTGATGTTGAAAAATTCAAGCAAATTGGTGAATCACATCATATGACAACTTGATTATTGAATTGACTATCCAAATAGTTGGTTTTTGTCTCTCAAAGTGTTTGTGTGGGAATGTGGATTAGGATAATGATGATAAAATTCATGTTTAACCATTTAACTAATTGATGCTAAAAGCTCAAGTTGGGTTGAAGTAGATGGTTTTGAAAGAAAACAAAGTGTTAGGTCTAGTCTATCAACTAATTACTCCAATTATAAGACACCACTTGAAATAATGTGATTCGACTTAGTACTCTAATTATAAGTCACCACTTAAAATAATGTGATTCGTCAGTTTTGTAATTCATACCAAATAGTTGGTTCTTGTCTCTCAAAGTGTTTGTGTGGGAATATGGATTAGGATAATAATGATGATAAAATTCATGTTTAACAATTTAACTAATTGATGCTAAAAGCTCAAGTTGGGTTGAAGTAGATGGTTTTGAAAGAAAACAAAGTGTTAGGTCTCGTCTATCGACTAATTACTCCAATTATAGGACACCACTTGAAATAATGTGATTTGACTGAGTACTCTAATTATAAGACACCACTTAAAATAATGTGATTCGTCAGTTTTGTAATTCATACAGTATATATACAGGCTGTATGTAAACTACTTTGATTTAATAAAGGACAAAGTTTGGGTACAACTTCACTCATCAATATATTTTTATTAAATGCGATTTTTTTGACAAAAATTTGTCATTAGATTATATATATATATTTTTTATATTCTTTATGCTTGTCATCAATCAAATGTTTAAATTTTAAGTGTTTGTAGTCTAAAATTATATATAAAAAATAAGTTTATGGATCGAACAGTAAATAACATCTGATTGACATGAAATTTGACATGTGTATTAAGAACATATAAAAAACATGTAATTCAACAATTAGATTTTCAAAATATATAGCAATATTAATTTTTTTTTAATTGGAATTGTAGCCATTGGTTGTAGCCAAGCCAACTTTTAATAAATATGATTAATTTTATGTTTGATGAACCAATTAATTGATGTTATTGTGTTAAAATCAACCTAAAAAGGTCTAAGATATTGTTAAATACCTAAGTATGGGAGACCAAGTCAATAAGTAGGATTAACTAGCTTCATCACTAGGCCAACATATTACATATGTGGTCTGTCCACCACGACTAAGAGTAGATTGATGCTAAACTCGTGTTTGATGAATTAAAGCATTGATGCCAACATGCTGAAAATAGAGTGTTAGGTCTAATATATTGTATAATGCATCAATTACTAGGTGCCACCTTGACAAATATGATTCATCAATTTCGTGATTTGTGCAACCTATGTGTACATTTTAGGTAAACAACTTTGATTAGATTTATGATTAATAAACTAAAAATTGATGTTAACAAGCTAAAATTATGTCCAAAAAAAAAAAAAAAAAAGTGTTAGGTCTAAGTTAACGTTGAATGCTTCAATCATAAAACGCCACTTTATAATATGAAATTCCCAAATATCACGATTGTGCAAACATGTATATAAGATTGAACTTTCTATATGCATCACATCTCATTTCTTGCATTAAAACACATCTTAAGCTATTTTGTTTTTTTTTTTTTTTAATGAAATTATGCAATTATCTCTTCCACTCTACATTCCTAATCTTTGATTTTAGACTAAGACATGATCATTGTCTATCTCATACTAAACAAAGGGTTAGGACTTTGGAGTTCAATCATGATAAGTTCAATAAGCAGAACAAAGGATAATGGTGAAAAGTGAAAACCCAACATGAAAGTAGATCTGAAGAAATGAAACTTCAAAGAAGAAAGAAGATATAGCCACCATCAAAATA